>VXAL01003792.1:4589-24005 GCA_013399475.1 Chauna torquata | reverse complement strand
TTTTTGTCACCTGTGTTATATAATATGTTAAGCTTCAGTTGTCTGGAGGAACCTATTATTTATTTATGTAGAAGCCAAAGCACAGTACAGGATTTGATTTTTCAGTATTATTTTTGTGGTGCATCCCATTCTCATTAATGCCACCAGGAACTAAAGACGCACATCTTAAAGAAAATAAGCGTTATAATAGTATAAGAAAATTCTAAGTTCCATTTGTACTTTTCTTAGAATAATGATGTCTCAATGAATGCTGAAGAGACGTGTAAAGGTATTACTGTAGAGGCACAATTAGTATGTTTTACTGTATCAGGCAATAATTTAGAAATTTAATATAATTTCTTATTGATCTTTATCTCACATCTTCAGTGGTCGTTTACTCTTTCCATAATCTTCTTTCATTTCTCTCACCCTTTTATGACACGTGACATCAACAGGTTTTTTATTTTTATTTTATAGATGTAGCGTGTTTTATTTTAGTAGGGTTTGAAAACAGTTTTTAAATAATGACTGTGAGAGTGCATTGCTGAAACACAGCAGCCACACAATATTAGAGAGGGTGCAGTGTTCTAGTAGCTTTCCAGTAGTTTGGGTCTTAATAACAGGGGTCTTGGTAAAAGGCGTGACTGACCATTGCTGTGCAATACCTTCCTTGTGGAATGTTCTGCAGGCGTGGTGACCTTTCAGCTCTGAATCTCAGCACAATGAGCTCTGGTTGTGTGAGAATTCAGCTCACGCGGGCAAGGTGAAATGTAGCAAACAGTATTTAACCGCTCCAATTGGTGGGCATATTGTAAGGATTTATTTGATAATGCTTTTGTAATGGTTTATTTGGTATGACAGTTAGAAAAAGTAAAGCACCTTGCAAACATTGTGTTATTAATGTAAATAGAATAGTGCTTGAGCACTTGTGCACCAGCTCGGACTGGGACGAAGGGTAGTGGATGAGTAGTTGCATTTGATTTTTTGCTTGCTGTTGCAACGTTATGGAAGCAGGTCGAAGGCTTGAGTTGGGTATGCTTAAAGCTTTTGCTGTGAACCTGCTAAATTTATTATGTATGCCTGCCCATGATGCCAGGGCCATGAAGGACTCCAGGCATATGCCACAGGGTGATTGTGATTACCTGCCTCTACGGGGCAATTAGGAAGTCTAGGAGCAGGGTTGCAATAATGGTTTGAAGGCAGGATTTCCTGGCACAGAGAGTGGTGTGTGCTATGTATACAGGGACGTGTTTTCTGTTGTTATTACAGATCGGTGGGTGTAGTAGCAGCAAGGTAATTAGGAGACTGACTTACTGATGGCTATCACTACCTTGAAGTGTACCACTGGTAAAAGGGGGAAACATTCCTTCCTTTGTGGAGAATTTGTAGTTCTGTGGATAAAGAGTTTTACCAATCTGCTGGTGCTAGCCATGCTAACGCAGGGTTCAGTGTCTGCAAAAGGGACATTAATTTCAACTCTACTGGTGAAAAAGGAACTCTTAAGGCCACAACCTTTCCTGTACATCATCATCCCGATTCGCTTGTATGGTGGTAGCCATTTTGTCACAGAAATCATGCTGGCTGTCAGTTAAAATATTTCTGTGCAAACCGTTAACTCTCCTGAGATTTTCTAGGAGACTTTAAATACAGCAAGTATGGCAACCAGAAAAATACCTTTCCATAAGTTATTTCATAGATTTACCTGGCCTAAGAAATAACATATTATGAGGTACCTTATAAAACTTCACCTATTGCTTACAATAGGTAAGAATGTTTTAAAGCTTATATAGGCAAATGGTCTTTGAGTGACTTGTCCTGCAAGCCCATGAAATCTCTTTTCTCCCACTAGAACAGTTCTATGAATCTCCGACTGAGCCACCAAATTCTTGTATGTATCTATTTGGAAACTCCCGTTTATCTGTCTTGAATTTATCTGACCCTTGAGAGAGAAGATAAATAAAATACATAACCTTCTTTTTATAGAAGCTACTCTCTCTTCCTTCCTTAACTGAATGTAAAGGTTAGGTGAAATTACCGGAATATATGAGTAACTCACTTTTCTATTGTATGAATGACTTGCATTTCAGGAAACTCCCCCTTGAACAGAAACACATCTTAGTTTCCTTTACAAGTATTTCATGTCCCTGCTTCTGCACATATGGTTTATACTACTTACGTGACTGGTGTACTTCTGGGCAGCCCCATAGCGTTGGTTGATGGTACAGAAGGAAGTGAAGGAAGAACAGCACTAAGGAAAGCTACTGGATTCTGAATCCGGCCAGTTGGGGAGACAGGAGCCGGAGTCACACTCTGCGGCTGAAACTGTTTTACATTGGATGTAGAAAGTATTAATGGAGGCACCGTAGATTCTTTAGGGCTTGGTAGAGACTGTTCACTCTTGGTTGTAAACGCTCCTGATGACCTTGATGGTGTAGGTGCTGGATTTCCTGTGACATTTTCCTTGTTATTTGTTCTTTGAGTTCCTTGAGAGACATTGCTGAATATTGTCACCGAAGAGCTTGAAGAGGAAATGGTAGGCAGTGTGGTCTGTGATGGTAGGAACTGCTTAGGTCGGGTATAGCTGAATGCTTGTGAAGCAGAGGCTTTGCTTTGTTTGTACGTGGTTGAGGTGGACTGTTGGTTGAGTGAAGTAGCAGAATTCAGTAAAGCTGTGTTGAATGACAACTCTCTTGTAGATGTCTGATGCACCTGCTGTTGTTCAAGCAAGACCTGGTTGTGGAGCTGTTTTAACTGGGTCTGATCACTGCAAACAAAACAAAGATGAGCAAGATTGGTCGTGAGCCAGGGTGAAGCCCTGAACAAACTGGCTGACTGTGTTTCCATATGTGAATTGCGAGAGACAAGACCTATTTCCTGTGATACAATAAGAGGTAGGGAAAGCTGCTAAATGGCATATTCTGTAACATTATGGGAAGAGCATAATATTACTTGGCTACTAAAATAAACTTTTCCTTCCTCTCCCCTTCCTTGCCAGAGTCATGATAAAAGCTTTTTGACTGAAAATTATTTGATTGCAGATGATTCTTGCATTTTAACACATAAAATATAAATACTTACTTGAAGGTATTTAAGGGATAGCATTGTCAAGTTCTGCTCTATGTCACCTTAATACATATCCACTTGTATAATAAAGAGTAGGACTGGGCTTGTCGGAATGAGAATTTGCAAGCCAGAGTGCAGTTATTCACCTTCTGTTAAAGTGAGTTCTGAAACCAGCATTTTGGCTAACAAAGTTTTACAGTAATCCACTAAAAGAGACATTACCAACATAGTTTAGGTGGCATTGACGTTTAGTGACAGGCAGTAGTGCATGATTCAGAGAGTCTTTGCATTTTCTGCAGTTGTTAGATGCTATCTATTGTGTACGTCTTCAGGGCTTTTCTACTTTGCAATTAAGAAAAATTATTTTGCATTGTCAAGTCGTTTATTTTGTTAGTATGTATATGGAAATACAGCATATGGAAAATAGGCTAACTTTTCCCCTTTCAAAAACAGAAAGAACATAGAGGATATGGAAAATGATGATGTAATAAATTGTCCAGTGTTAAATAAATATTGTCAAAAAGTGAAAAATGTAGAAGTGGAAACAAAATGGTACTGGCAAACCAAATATATGAAGTTAACCAAACTTCATTTTATTTAAAAGAATTATTGTTTCTACAATTTACTAAAAAAAAAAATCACATTAAAGGTAGATTAAGATAGCAATTTCAAGCTTTCAGAAACTAAGGAGTTAGAGAATTAGAAGTTGTGCAATCCTGATTTTGTTTCCTTTATATGCATCTGCATAATAATGCACTCCTTCGTTACAGTTTGTGTTTTTTTGTGAGAGAAATCCTGGTTTATGCAAGCAGTGATGCAAGCCGTGGGCAATTTAAACACTGCTTCTGCTCACCCCTTAAACACACTATAGCTCTGAAAGTCAGCAGGACTGTGAATCTGGGCTTCAAGAATAATAATAATAATAAAAAACTGCTCCAAGTTCTTCCTCTGCTACACGGTATGTAAGTTCTGTTTTCTCACTTGTAATGTTTGTCCTATGAAATTACAGCCCTGCTTAAGAATATCAGTGAATTACTTTATAAAGTCCTTCCTGAGTGTTAAGTTAAAGCTGCTGCCTATTTAAGAAGTGAAATGAAGGACTCCGTGTGCTCTTTGTTAAAGTAGATTTTGGAGGTTCCAAAAATGCCGAAAGGATATTTCTCAATAAACTGCAGTGTGCATTCCAGAAATTGTCCTGTAAGAAAATTACACTATTCCTTAAAATTTCCCGTTGGACTCACAGTGCACTAATCATACAGGTGCTTTTTAGTTCAAGTGGTTTCGCATTATCAAACACTTCCAAGTATTTTATCTGTTTTAGGAGGAATTATATTTGTGAGACAAAGTCACGAGGCATGGCCTTTGAGGCTACAGTTGCTAGCTGGTTGCTAGCCCATACTTTGTGCAAGACCAAGTATGTCTGCTTTTGGCAAAATTGCGTACTGAGAATTGAATGAGATATATTTGAAGAACTTGCTTTTATTTTGCTTGCACAAAAGCAATGTTGTTCATCTATTATTTGCAGCAGAAGATTTTGTGGAATTAAATAAATAAAAGGGAAAATATTTTCCTTTGGAGAATGCTTTTCTCGAGAGGGATATACAAAAAAGAGTTGTCTCTTCAGAAGGTGTTTTCTAAGACTACGGTTAATTAGGCCAGCACCACATGATACTGTCTTTTTGTTCCATGTTTGAGTTCTTTTCTCTAGAGCAATAGTGTCCTGGTCTGTGAATAGACGTGATAATGCAGATACTAAGTAATATCAGTGATGCTCCTGACACTCCGAATACCTTTTACTTACAGCTTTGGTTTAGCCAGTACTGGGGGGGGTTCCTTGGATGGTGATGTTGGCTCTGGTATTTTCGTTGGCTGTCCATTTATCCTGTCCTGGAAGTAGCTGGGTCTGGTTTGGTTTGTAGTGCCAGGTCCATCCTCTGGTGATGACTCACTTCCTTTGTCATCTTCAGGCAGCTTGAAGTGTACACGGAGACCTATCTTGGAACTCGATCTGGGTTCATTGTGGTTTACAAGAACACCTTCAAGTTTAGGTTTGGGCATTTGATTTACTACATGATGGGAAGGAATACGTGGGGGAGGTTGATGCTCAGCAGCAGCTACGTTGATTGAGCTCGTTGTGTGAAGGGCAGCAGCATTGCTACTGTCTTCAGGTGCTGAAATAACAAATATCAAACTTTCGGTGATACATAAATACCATAAATTAATGAAATGAATTCAGAAAAGTTGCAGTTGGAAAAAGTCATTCTAATGTCCTGGCCTGCTGTTGGAATGAGTAATTTGACTTCATTTGTTTAACAACAAACTCTCTTAACAAAGGAATATTCTAAAGGGGGAGAGGCGGGAGGAACGGCCAAAGCCCTAGTTTGGAAGGTCCGGTAGTGGTCTACAGCCGTGTCCGCTGTGAATTCCATCAGCATCTTTGAAATACAGACTTTCTTTTCAGAGAATTCTGTAACTCTTTAGTTGTAAAGAGCACTGCCAGGGCTTGAGCTGAATTGGAGTCAGCAATGTGCTATGCTTTTATGTGCTGGTTCTTTGCTCACCTACCTGGCAGCGTAAACCATGTAGGCAGCATGAAAGAATGTGTTCTGAGGGTTCGTCTTTTGGGCTCTGCACTAAAGGATTATTGAAATGGCAAACTAGACAGTCCATAGAAATTCCAAAAATATTGCCCAACTCTTGAAGTTAGCAAGAGTCTTGTTTTAGGAAGGGCTGTGTAGAATTCATTCCCTAACATTCCTTGTTCTTTCATATTTCTAACTGGGGAAAGACACTTTGAGAAGACATAGCAATAATCTGTATGTTTGATAAGCAGCCTGGACCGCATAGCACAACAGCCTTCCCCGCTTGTATTTACTAGCAAGCAAACGACTAAAACAATCTCTTACCTTTGACAGTTAGATGAGCTATACTAGATACTGTGCCGTATTTATTGCTTGCAGTACAGGTGAAACTGCCAGAATCTTCTGAAAATACTTCAGCAATAACCAGAGTACAAATTTCCTCTGCAAAGTGTCAGAGCAGTATTATTACTTGAAATGAGCATGCATTGAACAAACGCACCAAGCCTTGACTACCATCGGAGACATTTCCTTAAGGTTTTCCACCTTGCTTGGTTCAATTTTATTTTCATCCGTATTATCAATTTTGGCAGCCTTTGTGTGCAGCAGCTGTTATCAGCATTGTGTGCAGCAGCTGGTACCCTCTGTGCTCCAACATGCCCAACAAAAGTGAAGAACAGGTGGCAGCAGTGTTTGGAAAACATTAGAGAATGTCCTCCTAGTCACGTGAAGTACTGACTTTCTCTGTGAAGAACTTAAAATTGAATCTGGAGAAATACAATGCACCATGTACTCACAAGTCACTAATATATGTATATATTTATCTCTTTACGGATTGAATGATTAGTTATAATTAACTGGGAACAATTCGAGTAGAGAAACTGTAAGATGAAGAAATGCAAAATACATACTTTTAGGCCAAGATTTTTCAAAAGTACTGGTGCAGATTTTCAGATAGAAGGGATTGTGCTAATTGTGCTCACAGAAAGTTGCCTTTTCTCTTCTTTGTGGAGAAGACTTATGTGGGCACGAAAAATGTCAGTGCAAAATTATGGTAGCAGAAATGAAATTCTGTCTTGAAAAGTCAATCTGGGGTTATTACATTCCTGCCTGACCAGTATCTGATGTCCAGGCAGCAGTACCAGCTGATAAATACCTATGGTGATAGGATTTTACATCTTTCTTTTGGTGAGGTAGCTGGGATGAGGAGGGAGGGTAACATCTAGAGGGTATTGAAACATGGGCTGACAGCATTTCTTCAATAGCTGGTGACTATTTTGCTACCATTTTGCGAGAAATTTTCCTAAAAATTCACAGGATTAATATTTTATTCCTGTAGAAGATCATACCACACTTAAATGTGACTATTTCTCGTCATCACTGAGGAGAGTCTAGTAGCAACAAAGAGAATATTTGCTAGCAACTATAGGAGAATAATAGTTTATTATAGTAGTAGGATTATAGAACTAGTTTAAGGCATTATGGTATCTGGTTTATAGTACTTGGATTTGCCAACCACTGCATGTGTGGAAATCCAGATTCCTTCTGAATGAGCAGCAGGTGATGAGGCAGTGACAACTGCACCCGACTGATTACCCTCTAAAAACTGCTTCACATTACTCAGCAGTGATGCCACTGGACAGTAAAGGAACGGCATCGGTGTGTTCTGGTAGAAGCTCCATTTATCCATTCCAAAGTCTAAGAGACAGCCATTGCAGAGAGAGTGAAAATCCTATAGATTTCACAAGTCTCTTTCAAGATACTTTTGGGGGTAAAAAGCTTTTAATATGGCAAGGAGAAAAGTTACAGAAGTCCATATTTCATAAGAATTAATACTCCTTTGGTAATTTTCTGTCTCAAGAGGGGCTGCTTTATTTTTTAATAGTGAAAAGCATAACAGAGAGGGTGATTGTCTCATGCAGAAGTAATCGAGATCTGTAAGACTCCTTTGCTCCAATCAAGCAGAGTAGCCTATGTTCTGCTCTGACCCTTGAAAATAACAAATACAGCCACTTTTATAGGATTTGCTGATATCAGGGGTGAAACACCTGATGTGATACTCTCATATTACACTGGTAGGGAGCAAAGGGAATGGCTGACATGGCTAAACATCTGATGCAATGTTCCCTAACTGGTGAACTAGATAAAAATAGCTCAGTCCTGTATCATCTGGTATACTTCTGAACCTCAGATATAGGGGACCCTCATACCTTAATTTTGTTAATCTTCAGCTCATAAGAAGGTAACAGTTAGGTCCTAAGTTAGAACTGGATCAAAGCAGAATGGAAACATTATTTTCTTCAACATACTACAGTTATTTCAAGTTTATGGAACATTCTACAGTGAACTGCATCTCACTAGTAGCTATAGAACATGGGAAAATTAAGAAATTGCCTTAATTAAATTATGGAGTTTAAATAATTCATATTTTGTGAAGTGAAATCACTGTATTTGTATAATCAAAAAAGTATGAACTTTTTGACGATACTCACCTGGTTCAGCCATAGATCGTGGTTCTAAAGGGAAGAAAAGCAGAGTTAGTAGATTGAATATGTTTACTTCTGCCAATATTTTTTTTTCTTGAACGCTAACTATAAAGCTTGATCTTCTCTAGATGATGGAATACTCCTTTTGATGCAATTTTCTGTTTAAGGGGTGGCAGAGACAGCTAAGCCTTGTATTCCCACTGAACGTTATGAACATCTTTGAGCACTTTTGAACAGGAAATAAATCTTGCAAGAAGGATATTTTTGCAATCTTAGTATTACTTTAGTGTGTCTTGGAGACAGTTTCTGAAACTATTACGCCCATGAAATCAAGTTCTGATAAAACATTCTTTCATTTAGGTTTGATTTAGTGTGATATTTAAGGAATTTCTATTGAGTTTTAGCAATTTTAGCATTCCAGTGCCATGAAAACCACAGACATTTCAACTGCATTAGAAAAGGGAAGTAGAAGTATATGTTTACAACCTGTCACATATTATGTGCACACACATGTATATGAGCATGCTAAAATGTACACATCAAGTTGCTTTTGTGGATAAGTAAGCAATCCACTGTCCGTAAGTACTAGTATAATGGCACTTAAGTAGAATACAGGGCACTTTACAGGTGATGGAACTCTACATAGAAAGAAGAACAAACAGCAGAAATAAGGCTAAATTAGAAAAGGACATTGAAGTGACTACAGGATCAAAGCAGAAGGCAAAACAATACAATAGTTTGGGGAATCTCAGACAAACACTACCTGTGATTATGCTCTTCAATTCATCAGCAGTTTTGGCTTCTGTAACCCAGTTTTATTGCTGTAAATATGCCTTATATAGTTCTTACCATTGTAATAAGAAAGTCAAAGTGTTGCTATGTTAGCAGTGTTGTTGCTTGCCTATATTTTACTAGATGTAACATTTCCACACAAGAAACGTACTTTTCTGTAATATCCGAAAATCTGGAGAGTCTTCTATCAGTGTTCCTTCTCTATACCATTCAACCTTTGGGGAAGGAGCTCCTTTCACCCGACATTCAAAGACTACAAGCTGCCCCTCAGAAGCTGAAATATCCTGTAGCATCTAATAGAGAAAATGAATAGACACAGTCAGTAAATGTTTTATTGATCTGGAAGTAATACTGATTTCAGTAAGATTTCATAAAGGCACTTGAGTCCTTGAATGCTTTAAGAAACGCGTAATTCCTTTTTTTTTTCCTTTCATAGCTAGAAAGTTTTAATTATTTCTCCATACAATTAATTGACCTCTTTAGTTATGAAATATATCATGAAACAAGTTACCTTGGTAAATACAGGAGCAGCAACTATAGGTCTTCCATCCAATCCTTGCAAATAGTTAGTGGGGCTTTGAGCCTGTAGGTTGCAAAACATCACATGATGTTGAGGTGAACAGAGGATATTTTTCCATATACAGGAGAAACATGGTACATCCCTTACATGCTGATTAAATATTTTGAAAATTGAAAGGCTCAGGTACTCCCCTTCTTGGATGTTAAATGGAGAGGGCTTCCTGTAAAAGTTTTACTCTAGGCTAAATAATTTCTGGGACTGAATAGTGAAAAATACACTGAGTTTAAAAAGCATTGCTATTACAGAACCCTAGACTAAAAAATCATTCAGGAGCTGCATACTAGAAACACAGAAACTATGGGTTCTGAAAGGACATGGGTACCTGGCTTTATGTCACATTGCAAGGCAAATCATTGTATGGTCACCTGAGCAAGTGTAAAATGTGCTTTATGCTCATGGAATGATGCAAAAGAGATTTTGTTGGTTGAAGTCTAGAGCAAAATATTTAATGCAGTGAACAAAAGATGCTCCATTGTGACTACTGGAGAACTTTCTTATATAACTTGATTAATAGAATTTTTCTTTTTAGTCGAAACAAAGTTGCCTCAAGAACAGCAGAATTAGCAATTCAGTATCTCAGGAGAACACAGCTAAATTTTATAGATGGTGTCTTACAAGCCAAGAAGCTTGAAAGTGGTAATGAGCTCCTGAGATAACTATAAGTTTTGACTTAGGCAACCTCTGTCCAAATGTATTACAAAGGCTGAGTTCTATTTTCTTTGTAGTCAAAAGTAAAGCTGCATTACTTCATCTATTCAGTATCTGTTTACTGATTACTACCTCGTTCTAGGCTGTAAACATTGTAAAGGCAGTATAAAGGGAGTTTCTCATTAACTTTTCAGTTTAAGTAAATATCTCTATTGTTTCCTACAAAGAAAGATTTAACAGTTATGATTATTCAGGTTGTTTGCAACAAACAGGTCTAGAAATGCATGCTAACATTAATTAGAAACTCTTCAATATGGATACTAAAGTGATAATACAGTGAATAAGCATAACTATATATGAAGCAAGCATAGTCATGAAATGCTTTAGCTTAAGATAAGTTTCATTAAAAGAAAGTGATCTGAAGTGGGTTCTGTAGGAGAAGGAGAGGAAGAAGTTATCGGCTGCCACTATTGAAACTGATTGAGTCAGTCTGCAATGTGAAGATGCCAGTGAGTTGACTTACGCATCCAAGTGCCCTTCATGGCATGCAGTGTCTGACCTGCTGGGGTGCACACAGACTCCTGCCGCTGGCTGAGCTAGCGGCAGCTGCTCCTTCTGCTCACTGCTGCAGAGATGCCTGTAACCCAGGGATGAAAGGTTCCCTTCCCTTTGCCAGGTGCTAAAGGTTAGCTGGCAGGCAGGACATCTCTTCTGCGTAGGCAGTGACTGTGTGGCTGTAAGGTTCAAAGCTGAAGTACAACAGCAAAGCAAAAACTAGAAAATGTTGAGATTCTGAGTCACAAGCTGTAGAAAAAACACTATTCTAAGAGCTAGCTTTTGGCTCTTGAAATACAGTGTATTGTCTCCTCTACCTGAATAACTGGTGTAGACAGCGGCTGGACAGGTACAGACACAGGCTGAACCGCTGCTGATGGTGCCTTGGAGGTTTCTTGATGCTTGGTTGCAGCTCTAGTAGCAGGAGATGCTGCCTTCAGGGAGGTGTCAGCTGGCTTTGGGTTGCTGTGAAATAATAACCAAAAAGAAGTTCTCTAACTGGCAGCTAGAGCCACATGTCTGTCACAGCTACGTCAACCCCAGCCTCACTTCTGGGATTGAATTCTAATTGATCTAAACTGATATGTACTACCAAGTAAACTTCATTTTGTAAGAATCAGCCTGCATATCTTGCCACTGTAATCTCTTATCTAGTTCAGTTACACCAAATGCAGTAAAATGGCATGGATTAACCCAGCTGTGGCTTGAAAGCTGCAGTTATCAGCTCTGAGCAGCATGAGAGGGTGATGCTAGTTGCTTGTGCACTGCTCCCTGAGCTTGTATGCAGATCTGGGCTCATAAGGTAATGAAAATACTATGGTCCTGTTAGATACAGATTCAAGAACTCCCTGCTAAAAATAATTTTAAAAAGGGGGTATGTTTTCTGACTGACGTATCGTGCAGTTTTGGTGTACTGGTTGGCACCTAATTACTTCTTCTATGTTGTTTCTATATGGAAGTTAAAAAGTTGACCCTATTTATTTTTACTGCCAAGTAAAATAATGCAGACAATGAAGAGATGGTCTTTTTATTCAGTTTGAGACATGCACTGGCTGCTGTGGAATACACCCAAGGCCCCTCCAGGAAAGCCAGCCTTCAAACCACAGGAAGCCATACACAGTTCTTGGGACCACTAATTCCTGTTTTGAAGTTGTGAACATTTTTTGCACCTGTTCTCATATTAATTCTATTTAATTACAGGTGTTCAGATGCATGTGATAATAGCTGGAGGCTGAGCAAAAATAAAAAGACACTCCAATTATATCCAAGCCTGATCTTTCATAGTTCTAATGCTTGAGGACATCCAGCTAGAATGTCAGAACAGCATTCTTTTTTTTCCCCTAAGAAATACATAACGTGATACATTACTTCAAAGTTTAATGAGGTAAGCAGCCTAGAGATGCCATCAAGTAGTCAGGATCGTGGTCAGAATTAGGATCAGGATCAATACTACATTAACACCTAATGAGAAAAACTGCTATACCTAAGACACTTGGAAAGTTCCGAGCTAGAGCAATGAAAAACTTGGCAATTGATCCCAAAACCTGTGAGACTTTCTGGATCGTAAATTTTATGTTAAACCTCCAAATTTATCAAAGTCTGTAAACTAATCCAATCTGGAGTATTTTATGACCTTGAGGTAAAAATCACCTAAGACAAGATTTGCTTTATGTCAGCCTGAGGTCAGTCAAACACACTGCAGTGTTTTGTATTTGTGTTTTAAAAGAAAATGAAATTTGTGATGAGTATAACCCTCATTAATAAATAATGGGGAAAAAAGAGTGCATAAGTCTATCTGATTAGAATTTGCTCTTTGTAAAGCGCTGGTTGCATTTGGGATTGAATTAATGCATACAGAGGAGTTCAAAATAAAACAATGATTGTTTTGGTTTTCAACCAGTCTGACTCCCTTTCCAGTTATGATTTTGAAAGACTATGTTCTAACAGCATTGGATCAGGTTCTAAATACACAGGGAATGGATTTCATTTAGGAAAAATAAAATAATTTCCCAGGTTTTGGATTACATCTGACACTTTTTCTTTCTTTTATAAGTAGGTAGTCTTTTATGCCCATCATTTCAGTTTATTCCAGTTCCTATGTATTGATTTCCTTATCCTAAATCTCCGTAATCTGTGTTATAGCTATCTTCTGTCAAAGACTTTGTGACATATTTTATTTTCATGAGAGAAATTTGACTGCAGTTTTTCCAAATCAGACATTTAATTGACCATTTAACTTGTATCTAGTCAAATGACATGTTTTACTACATTTATTTTAGCAGTTTAATGTAGCATATTTCTTCTTATGTTTATATTTAATAGGTAAGTTTCTCTTCTTAAGCTAAAGTTTGTTTGAAGACACAAAAGCAAATGTGTAATTGTTCCATGTTATTTGTAAAACAAACAAATGAACAAAAAAACACCACCAACCCAAATAATCCGAACAAACCCCAAACAAAAGCCTACATTTTAGAAGTTGCAAAATATGAATGGAAATTGAAATGTCCACACTTGCGGGTTTTTTAGCTATAAGAAGTGAGGAAGATATAACTTGTTTTAAACTTACGGATCCATTTCGTCTTTGATGGTTTCACCTTCAGAGTCAGAAGAAGAGACTCCTACAAAAACCAAAAAAGAAAAAAAAAATCATTTAGCGGAGTGGTTTTTGGAGAATTTTATCTAAGAATCATACAAACCTTTATTCAGATTTTCTCTAGAGCATTCAAAGGATACTGTATAAGGATATTTATTGTAAAGCTATGCCAAAACAAAAGATCACATTGCAGTGGAAGTGAACCATACTGTTCATTACATACTGTGTAAGATGCAGAACTGCTATTGACATAAGGCAGATTTAGGATGAGGTGCAATTGAAATGTGGAAGACAGCATCCATGAGTGAATGCATACCTGAGCACTCCTCAGGTTCTCTTTAAAATACCATTAGTATGATTTAATCTTTAATTACTGTTGTGGATCAGATAACAGCTTAGACACCTGAAACTACCAGTTAAAAAATGGCGGGGAGCGGGGAGACACCTGGAATCATAGTTATTATTCATAAACTTGTGCGTTGTAGCACAGTTTGGAGAAGATATCAGCTCGGTTTACTAACAGCTGTCTTGCTGAGACATTTTACACTTCTGATTCAGCCTTCGCTGCATTTGGAATTTGCATTTTTCTCTGCAGTTTCTGCCAGTAAGTATCTCCACGATCCATGGCTTCCATCCAACATCCACTGAATTAGGCAAAAGCAGGCCTTGGGCCCCAGTCTCAAGAACTAATAAACCCCTGCCAAGCACAGACATCTCCCATTAATGTCAGGGGCAGAACTGATACTAAAAAAGGATTCGTCCTTTCACTGTCAGGTTAGAGATGTGAAAGAAGAATAATAGTAGAGCAAAAGTACACTTGTATTAAGTGGGGTAGATGCTTTAGTTTATGAATGGTCACACTGTTATCAGTGATGTTACTCATAGTATATTTCTCTACCTGAGAAATAATAATAAAAAAAAAAAGACAAGGAGAAAAAAAATTGTCTGTTTCTTTTAAGTTTGTAATCCTGTTAACAGTGATGGATGCAGTCTGAAAGCTTACCAAAAATGTGTTAAAAAGAAATAAAATATATGAACCTCTCTTAAGCCAAGTAGGATATATTAAATAGCATAAGGAGAAAGAAAGTAGACTTAAATCTGCAGATATATATTTTGTTTTGTTTAGAGCATCTGTTGTGCAAGTAAAAGATCAAGTTGTTGGTATGTATCTATTCATTTTGGTTACAAGGTCTCAATAATGGGTTAGGATGAAGCTGCTGTTAATTTTTTCTTGTGGAAAAAGACCAACTCTGATAAGAGCTATCCTATATTCCATCTGTAGTAATGACTCTGGGGAAAAGGGTCTAATAAGAATTAGATACAAAGTTGAGGTTTCTTTTATTTATGTAGGGTAACCACAGACAAAATAATATATGGAGGCATCAGAATTTCAGTATTTTTAGACTTTGATCTTGCAATGAGATACATAAAATCTCTGGGAAGCAACACAATAAAATTATATACAAAGAGCAGTCACTTGTCTGAAGGGTATTTTACGATGAAATAATAAATATGTTAGTAGTGACTGAAACAGTTGGCTTCCTGCTATATGTTTTTTCTGACGAATCTAATAAGCAGGTAGCATGCAAACTACATAATTGTATGTTAATCCTGTATTACCAATTTCAGCAACCAATTTCTGCAACAATTTCTAACATTACCTTCTATGTAAATCTCTGCAGAGGTGGAGTCTGTTCCATAGATGTTTGAAGCAAAGCACGAGTATCGTCCTGTATCCTCCTCAAAAGCTTCAACAATAACCAATGAATGTTGATCACCCGTCTGGAAAATTTGAATGTCTGGTGAGTTTTCAAGCTCCTTCCCTTCACAGTACCACCTGCAAGGTAAAAATAATATGGTTTATCAGTGCAAGCAACTTGACAACTAGAATGACAATGTTGGAAATCTTTCTGATGATAAAACAGGTGGTTTTTACCCTGAAGGTTCCAACAGAGTACTGCAGGCAAGTTGAATCAACAGTCATAGGAATAAAATGTTTATGGTTTTCACAATATTCAAGTACGGCAAATAATAGAACTCCTTCCTTTGCATTATTTAAAACATATTAACAAACTAGTTTATATAAATGACTCTAGCACATACTTTTCTTGATATACAGATTTCAGTAGTAGACTGGAAGAAAAGGGAGCTGTGAGTTTGAAGTGCTATCAGTCCGGCTCTGAATTTCTCTTGAGGTACATTCAGATCTGTGTTGTGGGTTAAAGTGTAGCAAAAGAAACTAAATAAACAAATTTCCCTCAAACTTGTGATTCCAAAGTTCATGTCAATTCAGAATGTGACTGAAGTTTACTGTAATATTACTCTTTTTGTCATATAGTTGAGAAAATCCGCTTTTATTAAAAGAGCACATAAATTAATCATAAGGAAAGAGAGGTGATCTATTACAATAATTGAAGCACTTCCTTACAGGGCAATGTCCAGTGAGAAAGCTGGACCTTGAATTCTTTTCTGCATGATATTGCTGTGTTTCTCTTTCAAACGCAGCTACATATCCAAGAATGTTTTGGGCCCTTTAGAGACTTCATGCTGCTATCAAAGATGCTCCTAAGCACTCCTAACGCCCTCAGTGTTCAGAAGGGTGGTTTTAGCAGAAAATGGAGGAGTCCAAGCAAAAATAAAAGCAGCACGTGAAAAGACAGCTCCTTGGGATGTGTTAATGACAGCAACCATCAGCTCAGCCTGAGAGCTGATAGGGGAGAGCAGTCCCAATTGCTATTACTTGTTAATATGCAAAATATAGAATAGAAAGAGAAAAAGCAGGTAGGTTTGCAGAACCAGACTCAAATTTAATAGGACAATCTAGGTTTTATAGAGAAGGTGTAGTACCACATATAGGAATCCAGTTTGGGATAATACTCAGAAATACCTATATTTTCAGATAACTAGCTAAATTTAAAAAGCCAGACTGACGTACATTCTTCTTCATCGTAACTTTTCTCATAAATATAAATATAAAACTTGACAAAAAAAATGTATTTTCTGCTCATTGCTGCTTTCTTAGCTGAGTATGGTTGATTAATGCATTGTGTGCGTATGCATATGGGGGCTGTCACGGTGGTAGAGTTTTCTATTCAATTGATTTTTTTAAACAAATAATTGTTTCATCCATCTGGATATGGTAACTTGATAAAAGTACCTGCTAGCTTTTGGGTGCATACAAATACTATCAAAGCAACAGGAAATATATTTACCATTATATATTACAGCAAATAGGATTAGTTAGGAAAGGCTAAGGACAGGTTTTTGTATTATTAAATTGTAATAATTCCTATTTCCTAGCTCATACTGTAAGGTACTTTGATATAGTTCCATCTCAGATCATTTAGAAAAACATAACTGAATGGTTAAGCACATTTATTAATGTTAACCTCTTGGAAGCACAACTTTTTACAGCAGTTTGTGATACAAATCAAGCGTGAAGAAAACCCCAAATGAATATGCTGGCAAAAAAAAAAAAAAAAAAAGCTATAAGACAGTCTGTACCATGGAAAACCAGAATTTAATAGAAGCATAAAATAAAATTGAAAAAAGAGCCTCAAAGGGACTATGAGATATAAAGGAGTACAGAACTGCAACGTAAATGCTGATTACATAGCTAAGAAGTAAACCGTGTACTATTTGTGCACCATCAGTCCTAGCCGTCCAACATGGCTTTCTTAAAGTAGACAGGGTATTCCCCAGTCTACCTCAAGTTGCACATTAGTGTAATCTTTAGCTGTACTGTCAACTGACTTGAGTGTACAGCCTGGAAACCGTACAGGTCAGCCTGTTATGGAGGGAAGCTCCCGCACTGTAGAATGAATCATACTGCTTAACCCATTTTCCCCTTTTAGAAAGACAATCCTTTGTAGCTGGAGAGCTAGAACATAAGTCTTGGTTTGTGTCTGCATCTGTTTGCTTATCCTCTTTTACAAGTCTCCATTGTAGCAAGAATTGAAAATGGGTCTAACAAAACAACTTCTATGAAATTAACATTTCCAACTGCAGTAGACAGGCATGTAGTAAATATTAACAGAGAATGCCAGTAGGTTGTAAAGTACCCCAGTTCTCTTTTGTGACATTTCACAGCTGAAGTACAGATTTGCTACAGTAAAATACATCCACATCCCTCTTGCAACTCCACACTGGAGTTGTGTATCTAGGATAACTGAATGGTACAAATTCTCTTCTATATCACTTTTGGTAATTGTTAGTAACCATAAAAGAAGGGGCTGGGCAATTAGGAGGCTGCAGAGCAGCATCTTACGTTGCCACAAGTGTTTGCCTGAACTAAATATGAGTCACAGTGTAAAGGGAGTGAGTATTTCTCTGTCCCTCTGAAGTTCAACGTAGTTCATTGGATGGGTTTTCTGCTACTCTGGTGAGCAAAATGACATGCTTTGAGGTGCTTTCTGTCAGCAGGCAATCTGCCTAGGACAACAGTTTACTCCAGTATAGCTTTCAGCAGCCATTCATGCTACTTCTCAAGTCTCAGTGGAACTTGTTTTAGGTGCTTTACAATACAGTGTAAACATCACTCTGCGTGTAAACAAAACCCATACAGTGTGCAGCACCTTTGGAAGTAATGGGGACTAATGACATCAGCACATATCCTAGGATGCCAGGTGAGATAGCGCATGTTACAAGATAAATAAGAACTTACTGGGTGTTCTGGCTCAGGCTAGAGTCCACCTAGCCCAGCATGCTATCTTGACAGTGGCCAAAAGCAGACATTTATGGAAGAGTATAAGAACAGAGCAAGTATATACATATAAATTCATATATTTCTCCGGTGTATTTAACCATTCGCCAGATATCTTTTTTTGAGGGTGTGAAGGAACAGTTTGAAATAATTTTAAAAAGGTGAAATCACTGGTCTTAAAACAATTGTTTACAAACTCTCTGTCTTTTAAATGATTTTACCATCACAATGCCATTACCATTATTTTCTAGTAGATTAGATTGTATGGTTCTTTGCTAGCATTTCATCTGCAAATCCTACTTTTTTATTTTTCTTACCTAATCCTATCGATAGCTCGTATACATATTTATTTTGAAAGAACCGTTTTCCACTTCCATTCAAAATACACTTCCTTGAAAAATAATGATCTTTTAAACTTCTTTCTTCATACTGAGCCGCAGTGTTCGCATTTCATCATAGTCCAGTCAAGAACTTTCAGATCCTCTAATGCAAACCTCTTCAAACAGAAGGAACAGCTACATTTATTTTAGACTTTGCCCATAATGACTGGTATTTTCCCCACTAGTAATTAGATACAGTATGCTTTTTGACNCTTGTTTGTTTGTTTTTTTGACTGGCTCCCCAGAAGTGCATGTTACCTTTACTTTTCTGTTCAGTGATGTCTTTTAATAGTCCCAAGGGAGAAATACAGTAATGTGCACTACAGAGTTGATTGAAAGGATCCTTTGAAACTGATTAGTGCTGTTTTTGGGTTCCAGAACAGGAAATTATGTAGGATTCCTGTGATCCTAAAGGGGGTTGCGTTGTTTTTTTGATTCTATATACAATATGGTTTATTTTTCTATTGTTTTCAGGATTTGCAGTTCGTGGTAATTGGCAATGGTCACGTTCTCAGGCTCATACACAGTTGTGTGACTGCACATATTGGGTATTTGAATGTACAAGTTGCCTTTTAGGAGAGTAATTCATGTAGGCAACTGTATACTTTGGGAGCTGAGTCATGGCACTTACTCATGTCTTTTTATACACCTACCTCATGCCTCTTCCTTATAATGTGGTCTTGTTTTAGTATGTTAACTTTAGCAGATACGAAAAACTGTTAAGGAGAATACCCATGTTCTCGAATTTGATCTCATTTTCAGCAGCATCTTTTCAGAACATTAAAATAACTTATGTAGTACAATAATATTATATTTTTGTGTCCACTTAAATGTCGTTCTTCAGTCGGATGACACATAAGCAAAGCACATTGCACAAAATGTTGCGATATAATCATCAGTAAAATACAAGAACTCTTTGTGTTCCTACTGATCAGCTTTTCCAATTAGCCTGTTGTGTTTGTGTAGAGATGTCTGTATTGCATGCTTTTGTGAGGCAAATTCTAAATTCCTATAAGCAAAATTACACACATCATGTAAGCTATTTTCTCCAGTTATTTT
>VXAL01003790.1:242275-254098 GCA_013399475.1 Chauna torquata | reverse complement strand
CCGGAGCCGCGCCTGTGCCTGCGGGCCCGGCGCGCTCAGGGCGCTGCCGGCGGGCCGCTGTTCGTCAACGTCTGCAGCTGGACCGGGGTCCCGGCCCCCAGCGCCCCCGGGGCCCCCATCCCCGTGAGCGCGGGGCCGCTGGAAGAAGTGGCCGCCGAGGGAGGTGCGTCCCGGGGGGCGCCGGGCGGGGGCCAGGCCGTGAGGGTGCAACGGGCAGAGCCCAGCGGGACGCGAAAGGAGCGGCTCCTGTCTGGGAGACGCGCAGATCCACAGCAACGGGCGCGCGTCTGAGTCCTGCACAGCACCCACGCGCTAGGCCTCTCCTTGGCCACACGCGGTCACGGCGATTTGCGTCCTCTTCCCGTGCTTCCCCTTGAACACAAAGGGTCTGCTGGCCCCACGCATGGGGAGGTGAATTAGCTCGCTGCCCAGCAGCCGCAAATTCAGTTCCTTTGCTTTTAAAGCAAGTGATTGTAAAGAACATCGCACAGCTGAGCCCCACTGAACAAGGACATGGTACCAAAGCAAGAATTCTGACACAACTTATTTTTTTATAGACCTTTACAGCATTATAGATATTGCATATAACCCTGATGTTCTTCAGAGGGGAGAAGAAAACCCAGAAAAAATGGAACATTTGATCCATTTGACACTTAAGTTCATTGAGGAACGATGCAACCTTCTTCTTTCCCATTCATACAATATTGAATCATTCAAGCTGAAAGGAAGCCTGGAAAGGATGCAGCGACGTCTGAAAGGAAGGCAGATGCCAACACCACATCTCAATCGGAACACAAAGAAGGGTATGTAGATATCTGCTGTCAGTTTTCTTTGAGGGCCTATCAGGCTTCTCCAGCAAGCTTCCTCCACCCTCATCTCTATAACCCCAATTCTTGCCATAAGCATAAACCAAGTGCTTGTCTAAAAATTCAGAATATGGCATTAGTAGTATTTGTACTAGACAACAGTTGAACCCTGCTGGCCTGTCTGCATTCATCTCTCGTGTTTCTCTCTATTTTCCTTTATTTTATGGTTAAGAAACTAGCGACACTGGAACAGCACATCCCCATGTCTAGTGGTTACAGGAAAAAGGGAACTCTGCTAGGGTCTGATCCTTTGACATGCTGAGCTTCTTTTGCTCTAACAAGAGTAGAAGAGGTTGCTGCTCTAACCGGTACTCGGAAAACAGTAACTTTTAACAGCTTAGCAATAAAAACAAATCACGAGGGAAGGAGAAACTGCAAATAACAGTCTTCAGCTGACAAAATTGCTAATTACAAAGCTAAAACTTTAGTGATACATTTGTGAAGTGGCATAACATTACAGATTTTAGTAACTGACTGATGTGTGAAAACCTTACTTTTCTTGAAAGAACTGACACTTGATCAGCTGCTGCACAGTATAGAAGCTGAGGAGTGCAGCGATGCTCCTGTCCTGCTGAAGGAAAGAAGTATTACAGAGTCTAAAGTGCATCTGATAGAGGAGATTACCAGTACGGAAGTGCCAGAGGAGCTAAGCACCCCCGTCTATGAAATGATCACCGTGAAGGATGCAAACAAGAAGCCACTAAAAATTGAACTGAAAGTTGAATTGCCCAAGGTTAGCTCTGTTTCTGAGTGTGATCTGAGAATTTCAAAGGTAAGATAACATAAAGAATAACCTTGTGTTTTCTGTCTGGTATCAAATTCCTAGAAATGCTCACTGCTAATTCATTGTCAAATAGGTAATCACATTTTAATTTTCTTGTTTTAGGATGACATAATCATTGATGTCCCTGAAAAATACAAATTACAACTAGATCTGCCTCAATTGGTGGATGAAGAAACGACTACAGCAGTATTTAACAAAGGAAAAGGGGTATTGTTCATCACAGTGTCAGTTGCCAAGCCTGGACATTAAAGAGTGCATTGTGTCCAGTGCGTGTTCACAGATGACAGAACTAAACAAAGGCTCAGCATGAGAATCCTGACATGTAGCTGGTGATGACTTAAGTGACCTCTAATCTTCAAAGGTGAAAACCTCAAAATACCTTTAGAAGATACATGTAGAACAGGAAGTCAGGAGGAATATTAGCACAAGTAAACTTAGGAAAAAATAAAGACTGTAAATAGTCAAGGAATACTTGAATACATTAACAGGTGTACTAAGGAACCACAAATGCATGCATGCCTTACTACGTAATTAATTTTGCCTTAAGATACAGCAATAGCAGTTGTGTTGGTTTTTTGCTGTTTAATTTTTATTGTTCTTGTTAAATAAATTATTTTGCTTACTGGATTTACATGGTTAGAGCAGCTCTTGCATGTATTTAATGCTGGAGCAACTAGCAGAGGTGTGTCATACACAGTTCTACCAGTTGTCCTGCATGCTGTTCCTGTATTCTTTAGGACAATCCCTGCTGATCTTAACTGGAATAGGCTTTGTATTCTTTTCAGTCACTGAATAAGCCTGACCTCACTTCTTACCGGTCTGGTAAGCTGTGAATGAGACCATGAAACAACGGACTTACTCTGTGCTATTCAAAACATCATACAAAGAGTCAAAGCTCGAGAACACTTATATCTGAAGCCAGTAACCAAAAACAATCTTGGAGCACTTCCACTATGAAAACCATCTGCATTCGTTTCCACTAATATACAAAATAATACAAAACAAATTCAAAGATTACTAAGAATTGTTAGTAATCATTGGGAAGGGAAAAACAAAAGTGAGCTTAGCTTCATACTGATTTGGTAGTAAGCTGTTCTTACAGCTTCTACGACACATCTGCACTACATGTTTCTGTAGTGAGAATTGTCAGAGCAGAAATCAAAACAGACAACTTGGATTAGAGCTACAACTTTAAAATATAGGCTTAAGAAAGAGCAGTAACTCCTAGTTTTTCCCCTTTGTTTCTTTGAAACTTAGAAAGCTGCATTGACATACTGTTCAGCAGCTATAGTTGCAAATCCAAGCTAACATACTATCACCGCGTGAGCTGAGCCAGCTTGTTGGAGGCTGTAAGCCGTGTTGGAAGTCACTACCAGCACTCCAAGCACACCGGATAGGATTTTTGGGGCTGCAAGTCTAATCCAGAGTCATTCACGGAGTGTAACCGTAGGGTGAACTATTTAGTGTTCTTACTGCAGGAAGAAAATCAATGCTTTCTTTAACCAGAACTTGAGGTACTGGTGACCACTGCAGCAAGGAAGCCAGGAAGATTCAAGTCCACTGCTGCATGACAGTAATTAAGCATGTGTTACCTTCAAGTATTTGTGATTACAATTCAAGGTTAATAGGGTGAGTTTCACCATCAGACTGAGCTCTGATTCTGCCACAGCAGTACGATAAGCCACACGCGACTGAATAGAAAAGCACTGGAACATGTTTTAGTAATCGTCAATTCCAAACATTTAATAGAACATAGGTTCACTAGAGCAAGTCTGGAACCAAGATATTTTAGATCATTAAAAAAAAACAAAACAAAACCTTAATGCACTTTTTTTGCTTAAGCCAGGCACGAAAACCAGCTATCACAGCAACCAGACATTAAATAGTTCCCACAAAAATATTTAATTTCCACGGTATTTTCTTTCAATATCTTCAGTGAATTTTGTAGCAGTACTTTACAGGAGGCAGTACTTAATGCAATATACAGAATAACATATCTTTTTTGTATGTTTTTGTTTTATTTTTGTTAACTTCTCCCCCCTATTCAATTCTCCTGGTCACTCAGTAATTACTACACAATCATCCTTTTTACATGAATGTTTTCAAGTGGAAAGTGGAATTTAAGAATGTTCAGCACTGCACCCCTTTCAGGATCCAATGACGGGGGTAACTGGACACAAGTCCAACAAACTATTTAAGCATTTTACATACAATATATACATGGATAGCACATTCTGCAGGTTACTGAGGCTGGGACAACACAGACAGTTCAGGGAAGAACTGCAGGACCAGTGACTAACGCAGAGCTTCCTATGTTAGAATGCCTGAAAAAATTCTCAAACATTTGAGTCCCCACATGATTAATATCCACTGGTGGGATTATTAGCATGTGTGATTTGCCTACATGGGTTCCAACGCACAAAGTCTCTTGAATATTCTGCAAAACAGTTACTTCCATGGCATCATAGTCTGATACTAACTTAGCAAGAGGAAAAGCAATTAAAAGAGTCTTCATACAAAAAGCACATGTAAGTGAAAGTCTGCGAAAAGACAGCACATTCCCTGTGGTATCTGAGAGCTGTGACACCACAGATATCAGTGCTCTTTCACCTTTAAAGTGCTCAAAAGGGATCCCGAAGCTGAGAAGGTCCAAACCAGCGCCAAATTCCAGAAGAGTTTCGGAATGCTAACACTTGGCCTTTGAGAAACCATTCCCAGGGGCTTCAGTCCCTTAGTGCATCTGTCATTGTCACCCACCCCAGCAGAACAGAATAATAAGGGAATTCAAATTCTACTACCTCGTACGTTTCAGTTACCATCTCATCTGAACTCCTGTGAAGAGATGTTTGCAATTCAAATTTCTGAGAACACTGAGGTCATGAAATTATTTGGTATGTTCCCCCCCCTCCCAACCCTTGTTCAACCTAGTTTAGAAGCAGATGGCAGTATGCATACTGCCTGGATCATTTTTTAAATTTGGGATGCTTAACTCTGTTTTGGAAGAGTCTGCAAGTTAACTAACTGTATAAAAATACAGTATAGCTGTAATATTGGTTTGAAAAGCATTTCTGCAAATGTTTTTTTCTGTACAGACTGGTAATAACATTACCAGATAATATAATACATATTTAAAATAAAAAAGGAACTCTTTAATAAGTCTGAATACCAAAGTCTAAATAGCTTGTTTAAAACGAAACAGTGTGACCCAGGAAAATTTTTCTTGCATGGTTAAATTATAGCAGCATGGTTACTGGCTTTTCAAGGAGATTCTTGAATTCAGCAAGCCACTGTGCTCCAACTGCTCCGTCTACAACACGATGATCACAGCTAAGTGTAACTGACATCACGCTGGCCACATCAAATCTGGAAAAAGGAAAAAAAATGTTAACACAATCCTCTGCAAATCACTGCCAAATTGGTGACACTAACAAAGCAAAAAGGCTTTTATCAGAGAACCAGCAATGACAGCTGGTGCTTGAAGACAGATGTCTCCTTCCCTGTGGGCTTTTAAAAAAAAGATTACACTGGAAAGCAGGTCACGTTCATTCATTTTCTACAACTGAGAAACACATTTGTGTGCTCCCTTTAGGGATGAAGCTCTTCTTTCTTTGCATCACAGGAGCAGCCCCGCATGGTCAGAGTCATTTTAGCCAGTAACCTCCAAATTCCCACGTGTCAATGATATATACCTAGGCCTGTTAACAAGCGAAGCAAGTTTAAATAATCATAAATGTTTTCCTGGGTCTTGGAGCTACTTCAAGCTCCAAGCCAGGTAATACCACATGCCAGACACTTGAATTCTAATGCATCCCTCAGGCATTCCTTAAATACAAATTTAAGCAAGTAGTTAAACACGAACAGGTGCCTAAACTGTTGTGTGACTTCTCCACAGCTTATTCCCCCTCACCGCCTTTCAAAGAAAGAGCCAGCCTTTCCTTAACTTGCAAGGAAGTTGCAAGAATACATGTATGGCAGAGCATTCATCAGTTGCTGTAACAAGGTCACACAGGCATTAGGAGAAATATACAACATCTCCCTGTACTTCTTCAGAAGGTATTGAAAACAGCATGTCAACAATAACTATTAAAAAAAAAAAAAGATAATCTAGTGGGAGTGTTAGAAAACTAGCCATTATTTCAGGAGTTTTAACTCAGAAGCTCAGCATACGCAGAACGAGAATACTTACCCTTTCTCATTATCAGCTGGCACTAGCCTTTTCTCTGAGGAACCAACTGCAAGGATGCAGGCTTGAGGTGGATTGATTATGGCAGAGAAATTCTTAATCCCATACATTCCTAAATTGGAAATTGTGAAAGTACCACCCTACAAGAAAAACACATTCATACAAAACTCAGAAAAGCTGATTCATGTGGAATATTAATGAACATGACTGAAACATCATAAAACAGGCTTTGCTCATTCTGAACACGGACAGAGGTCAAAGGCACAGTAATTACTAGCAATTGGAGTTCCTCACCTGGAATTCATGTGGCTGAAGTTTACCTTCTCGGGCTTTAGCTGCCAATGAAACCACATCTTTACTGATGGAAGCCAGGCCCTTTATATGTGCATTAAACACAATAGGGGTTATAAGACCTGCAGGAGTACTCACTGCAACGCTAACGTCCACTACATGATTTCTGCAAGACACAACAGAGATGCCAGTTACTCTAGCAAAACTCAGAAAAATTTCAAAAGTGTTAAGATAACTCTAAATTAATATTCATTCTGCAACAACTACTTCACCTCTCACACTGGCCTCAGACACAAGATTCTTAGCACTTTAATTAACCCCCCCCTCAACCTTTGCATTATACCTGTTCCCCTCCCTCCTCAAAATTTCACCAGGAGATCTGCTATTTTGCCATGAACTCTCTACTGAACAAATAAAGTTTCTGGCTTCGACCGTACCATAAACTTACTGCCTAATAACTGTGTCCATCCATGAAGAATTTGCCTCAGGCACCTTCAAGCATGCCAGAGCAGAAGCTTTAATTATGAAGTCATTGACAGAAAGCTTGACGTTATCCGAGACCTCCTGTAAATGAAGAGATTTGAGGTGTCAGTTTGTCCCTTACATGTTAACTTAAATAGCTCGGACAGACAATGCCACGCAGCCTTGCTGACAGAAAGTGTGAGAAAACAATCACACCACCTGTAAGCGTTAATATTTGAAGTGCCAAGATAATTTAGGAGGTGAATATATCTCCTTCACAATTTAGGAAGGCACAAATTTTTTTTAATGTCCGTTTTTCCCCAAACTTGGTTTAGAATTAACATTTTGTTTAGATTTTTTTTTTTTTTTTTTTTTTACCCTTTTTACTCTTAAAAACTTTTTTTTAACCTTTTGTCCTACTTTTCAGTTGAACGAATTGAACAACACCAAGCAGAGGACAATATTGCCCTCTTAGGAAGTTAGGTATCAGTGCAAAGAACCTTGGTAAAAATTCTCCTTGTCGCCAACAGCCCAGAACTGATCCAAAACAGGTAGATAAGGCACTGAAAAGACTATTTTTTCCAACCCAAACTGGCATATCACCAAAAAGCAGGATGGGCAAACCTGTGAACCCCAGTCTCACCATGATTCCCCAAATACTTCACCTGATTGAGTTCTTTCCTTAGCACCAGTACTTCTCCCATGTTTATATCAACTGAAAGGTAGTAGTGAGGTATTGTTTGTTTAGACTGCATCAACCGCTGAGCAATGACCTGTGGGTACACGACAGGAGCAATGAAAATAAATGAATTTAGAAAATGTATGATTGCAAGTAATGATGTCAGGAAAGGTAAAATCTTCTCACCCTCCGAATGTTGCTGATAGGGATATCTGTGAAGGTCCCCACTGGTGCTGCTGCAACTGCAGCAGCTGCAGGTACTGCTTCTGCTGCTGGAGCCTGCAACCAGAGAAAGACAGCACAGTCCACAGTACTATTCAAATATCAGTTGTAGAGTAGTTCAGTATGTAGGACAACTGCTGAAGCTATGCTGTCTCTTGCTTGTGAGCAGCAGATATTTCTTCTCTCTAATCCCCAGCCAGGTTCATTACAAGCCCTGCATTTGATTATTAAATACAATACTTGAGTGATTTCGAAATGCAACGCTGATATACACTGCTCTGAAGTTCCCAAAATGGTAAGTCCTGCTAGATGACTGTTTTGCATACCCGTTCTTACAGATCCTAAGCCTACTCACTGGAGCAACCTTTGGTGGCACAAATGACTCCACATCTTTCTTTGTGATTCTACCATCTGGTCCAGTACCTAAAAGTGTCAAAGAAAAACATAAGAGGATTTCAATTAGTTGCAACAGGGCATTGCTTCTAACGGAAGTTTTGTTCAACAGAGATAAGTCACTTAACGCAGCCCCTGGTGGGCAAAACTGCATAGTGAGGATGTCCCTGACAGTGAGGAAAGAAAAGAATAGGCAAGTATATACCTAGAGGGACAGACACATGACAGCAAGAGCAAGGAAGGCGAAGGGCACCTTACCTTTCACTTGGGCAAGGTCGATTCCTTTTTCTGCTGCCAGTTTCTTTGCCAGGGGACTGACCAGGACCCTTCCTTTCTGGGGAGGCGGCCCAGCTGTAGGTACTGGAGTGGAAGGAACAGCAGGCTGGGGAGGAGGAGGAGCAGCAGCAGGAGTTGCCACCACCTTAATAGAAAAATCAAAGCCATTACCTTCATGATTATTTAGCAAAAGCCTTGAAGGTTTCACTGCAGTGCAATAAAAGAACAGGACCATCTAATTCCCAGTCAAGGGAGCAAAAAAATAGTCTAATCTGGAAGTATTCAGAGAAGTTTCCCAGTGCCAGAAATTAAATCAGAAACTTCCTGTGCAGGATGCCAATTAAACTGTTGCACTGTACAACCAAATGGTGAAATAAGTAATTTATACTCCCTGTTTCCAAGGAGGAGGCATTAGAACTGGTACAAGCAACAGGCTGGAGAAGAGATTGTAACAAATGATAACCTGTTCCAGTTTTTGGAGGGCAAACCAGATGACCTAAGAAGTGATCTCTTGTCACCAATGCATGTGTTAGCCTGGCACTCACAGGATCATAAACATTATTACTGGAGTCAGGGCTTCACACAGTCAAACCAGCAAAACAGTTCAGATCCAACCAGTAACTCTTAATGGTCCCCATAACTTCTCTCCCTGGCTAAGAATGGTCCTTACTGGTGGTGGAGGTGGAGGAGGAGGAGGAGGAACTTGCGCCTTCATGTCAGTTACTGCAGTCTCTTGGTAGTCAGCAAAGGCTGGAATATCAGACTCTTTCTCCACAATGATGCAGAGGGTTGTTCCTAATGGCACATCTCTTGTTCCTTCAGGCACCAAGATTTTTGCCAAGTAGCCTTCCTCCTGCACTTCAAAGCCTGAAAGGGAAAGAAACAAAACAGTTTTGGTGCCTGACGCAGCTGAACAGCTCCTTTAAATGACGACTCAGAAGGCTTCGGTAACTAAAGCCATGTCCTACATTTAGTAGACAAGAAAATCCTTTTCAGTGCAACAGGTACGGAAACACCTCTGTGCGTTGTATGTATGACAGATTGATGGCAAAATAGGTGTTTTTACAAGCTCCAGTGGCATGAGAAGTAACAAAACTCTTTTCACTTGTCCCACATCTCCCTATCCTGAGCAGCTAGAGGAAAACAGGCAGCACAGAGGCTACTCTGCATCCTCCCTTTTTAAGGGGGCACCATCCGCTCTTGGCTTTGGAGTTGACTCACCTATTGTGGCTTTATCTGTCTCAATTTCTGCCAGTAAGTCTCCCTCGTTCAGTTTCTCCCCAACCTTCTTCTCCCATCTCTGCACTGTGCCCATTGTCATGGTGGGTGACAGGGCAGGGAGAGCAACCTGTGAAGCCACAGAACACAAGTGCATCAGATTCTGGTAATCCAAAAGGAAGAGAAACATGATTGTAACTCCTGACCAAATCATGCCAACCTAACGAACTAGCCAACATTTAATGCACCCTTAGATCTGGCTCCATTACAGCAAAGCACAGTCGTGTGCTGTATCTCTAGTTTGGCTTCTTTTATCAAGGCAAAAAAGTAAGCAAAAGCAAAAATGAAGAAATCTATATATCAAAGTCATTAGTAGCACCAACACACGAGTCTCGCAGCTGTTATCTGTAAGGCTAAAAGGAAGGCGGAAGCAAGTCACTTTGTCTGCGACAAACAGATTTGGCCCCTGTAAAAGCTGTACAGGGGCTCCAATAAACACTTAACGGTGCTGTGGGTTTACACATGCATATTGCTGTGCAACAAACATAGCACATGTGATTACAGCCTTGGAGCAGAACTGGACAGATAAGGCAAGCACTGGGAATTAATCAAGTTAAGTAGCTGAAATTCAAGTCAAATCAAGAAGCCTTGAAGTAATTCCCTTTTCAATTACTGATTTTCCATAACACAGCAGACGAATCAGCTTCCACATGAGTCAACTGTGCAATGAGGTAAGTATTTTAAATTTCCTATTTCAAAGGAATGTCACAGAAATACCCTACTACAAAGTGCTCAGATACAACAACAACGGACGTACACTTCATTATCTAAGGAAACATTATCCACAAACACAGCTCATTTTCAGTCTCTCACAAACACATCTGGTGTGTTCATCATTAGAGAACCACAGACTTGAGTTCTGCTCTGAGATCTGAGCAAGGCCTTCAGAGCATATCCACACTTAGTACAAGGTCTTTTTATATCAGAACCGTCCAAACCAGACAAATACAGCGTTTTTTTCTAGACTGCACAAGAATCCTGGAGAGATGAGTCTCTCCTGCCAGCAGCTGGGATGCTAAAATAATTTTCAGAAAAAAAGCTTTCTAGGATCTCCCCAAACACGTGCTTTACGCACGCAACAATTTGAGCGGCGTGCGCTCCTGCAGTAATAACCTCCCACTCCTGCCAGTATTTGTGACAAAATGCCCTACAGTTAGTGATGCCAAAGACAGAAAAAGAGTGCAATAAACCTTAAATCACCAGCAATGCTTTCTTACCTGCATGTGAGGAGGATAAGAGCTGCCAGGAGCCTGAGGAGAAGGCTGAGGTGGGGGTGAGGGAGCTGCAGCTGGAGGGGGAGGCACTGAGGCTGCAGGGGGAGCAGATGCTGCAGAATCCAGAGTGTAATTTTTAAAGGCATCAACATGTTCAGGCCTAGAAAAAAAACACGCAATGGCAAAACCCGTCTGACAACTGTCTCTTAACCTTTCACACAGGGCACCTAAGAAGTCCCAAGAGAGAAAATTCAACTCAAGGGTTAGCAAAATACATACTTTTCTACTGTGATACATATTATGGCCCCAATAGGAACATCTCTTGTTCCTTCCGGCACCAGGATCTTGGCCAAGTAGCATTCCTCCACGCTCTCAAAGCCAACTGTTGCTTTGTCTGTCTCCACCTTCGAAAGAAAACAGGATATTGTTATGGCAAAAGAAAAGACTAGTGAGCTCAGAGCCCTCCAGTCCGACAGCGCAGGGTCACAACACACACACTCCTAGCAAAATCACCCTGTCCCACCGGCTCTGGGAAACCACGCTCTCAAATGGGTTAAGTGCTCCTCCTGCTCAGAAAGATGAAAAGCAGCAACCAACTCTGAAAGGCTGCGAGTCACTTGCCCCCAGCAGCACCTCCAGAAAATATGTTCGGATGAGGGCAACCAAGGACAGAACCCAGAGTGAGTGCACGAGATGCCCGTTAAAATGTGACACAGCCTGTGCCCTCTGAATACCTCTGCTATGAGCTCCCCTTCACCGATCTTGTCACCCTCCTTCTTCTCCCAGCGCGCAATGGTGCCCATCTGCATCGTGGGGGACAGCGCTGGCAGGGCCACCTGTGAGGAACGGGGCAGCATTACAGCCCGCGCAGTAGGGACCCTGCTCACAGGGCAGTGACAGGGGTACCAAGGAGAGCCTGTCTGCAAACCCCCGGCAGGTCAGGACAGCCTCCAGCCTGCTGGTAAGGCCCCAGGACAAGCTGACACTGGGGCACCGAGATGGGGCTGACTGATGGAGAAGCTGCACCAGGGAACCAAGAGAGGTACAGGGACAAGGGACTAATGAATGGCAAGGGAGGAGCGCGACGGTGGCCCCAGGGCTTGGTGTGCCTGAGTGGGTGATAAAGGAGATCTCCTGCGGCGGGAAGAAGCACCGGTACGAGAACTGCGGGGGAG
>VXAL01003790.1:189680-241755 GCA_013399475.1 Chauna torquata | reverse complement strand
GCTGGCCGGGGACGTCCCGGGAGACCGCAGCGGCTGCCGGGCCCGCGGTGCCCCCGGCGGGGTGGCGGAGCTGCCGGGGGCTGCTCGGGGCAGCGGGGAGACCCGCGTGTCCCTCTCCACGCGGGCCCGGCCCAGCGCTTCCGCAGCCTCGGTGCGGCCCCTCCCGCTGGGGGGGGCGGAGGAACCGCGGTTGCGGAGGGCGCAGCCTCGTGGGTTCCGTCTGTGACAGGAGCTCGTGCGGCGCTGAGAAAATGGGGCTGCATCCGCACCGGCCTGCCAGATCTTCCCGCAGTACCCACCCGGCAGTGCAGGACCCCCGGGCTCTCCGTACCGCAATTGCGCAGCCTGGTTTGTTACCAAGAGCGCACGCTGTGCGGGGACGCGCGCCTCCAGCAGCTCTCCTGCGCTGAAGACTGCCCGGCATTCAGCTGCAGGGGGTCCCCTGGGCCAGGCACGGCCCTGCTCTTTGACAGACACAGCGGTGGTTTGGTACGGTGTGGGAAGAATGGCACAGGGCTTCGAACTGCTTAGTTGGCTAGCACTGTATGCAACAAAAGCCCTGCATTGCTGCTGTTTCAGCGGTGGTAAATGATTTAGGTAAATGAGCAGCTGCTCTTAAGCATAGGGGACTTGCCTTGCCTGAATTCAGGTGGTTGCAGCAGTTTACACAACCTTCAGGGTTAGAGGGAAAGTGAAATTTGTTCGTATTTCAATTTGGTGAAATTCACATTTACTTCTAACGCTATCACCCTGCTGTTCAGGGCGCGCCGTTCCAAGCCCACTCGTACCACACATCTCAGAAAATACACACTTGGAAAACTGATAGAAATTTTCTCCAGGACCAGTAGAAGGCTCCCTCTTCCTCTCAGTGATTCATGCACTATATCCCTATCCATGCCTTTTTCAGAACTATCTTTCCCTTCACAAGCACTGAACAGACTCAGTTTGCAAACCCCATTTTATTGAGAAAACTGCTTGGTCCACTAAAGCCAAGGCATATCCAGTCTGGGCTGTCTGGTTCTTAGATACACAGAGGTGGTTTCACTTTCCTAAAGGACAGGCTTGAGAATAACTTTGTTACTGTAAGTGATGAATGCAAACTTCAGAGTTTCTATGAAAATATAATTTTACATATAGCATGTGTTACATAATCAAGTTACAAGTAGAGGAGCTGGAAAGCAACTTTGAAGAGAGTTGGGTAGAAATAAACACAGATTCAAAACAGCAAAAATGCAAGTCCTGGGTATGGTATTAAGAGCATATCCCCAGAATAAATCTACTAAAGTCAGTGTTATAGCAGTCAGACTGATTTAAAAGCAACAGCTTTTGCTTTTATCAGCAAGAAACATCCAGTCCAAGGACTTTCCACCTTATACCTCTTATCCCCACTTCTTACCTGCTTCAGACCCTTTTCTGTAAATCATGCAAAAGGTAAAACACTTGGTGAAGGCTGCAGAGTCACCGCAGAAATAAAGCTGAACCCAAACAGCTTATCAGAGCAGTACTCCTGGGAGGTGACTGAGGCAAAGTGGGGCTTTCAGCTTCAGTGACAGCAATGCTAGGAATTCTACCTTTGCTGTCATAGAGGGGGCCACATATAGGAAGCCAAGAAGAAAGCACTGCTATCAGTTCTGTCTCAGGGAATGTCTTTTTTGTCCTAGCTTACATGTGATGTTAGCACCGATGACAGGTTTGTGGCTGCCAACCCCAAAAAGCAAGTCTTTTGTCCAGTCTTGCTCCTTCCAAACATAGCCCATTGCTGCTCTGGAGAGCACTTGGCTGAAAGGTTGCCAGATTTGGTTCAGTCCTTGACTCACTGGTAGGAATGGCAGTAAGCATACTAAATGTGTCCATGATTTAATTACCTGAACTGGCCTAAGAACAAGGCTGAGGCTCCCAACTGTTTCCTGTATCAGCTAACTTTTTTTTTTTTTCCCTCCATGGGAAAACTGGATACGTACTGGGCAAGGCTAAACTGAAGCCTATCCATTAGAAGCTCCGATCATATTAACAGCCTCCTGTGCCTTCACTGCTCCAAAACCAAACAGCAATATTGAACTGGCAACTACAGACCTTGAAAACTGTCTCCATAAAATTCTAGCCTGGGTGCATGGCTCTTGCTGAAATAAAACTGATGAGCAAAACTTGAAGAAACAATTGAGAAAAATTTGCAATTGAAACACAACAATTGATTTCAGTATAACAACCCCATGCTCTCTAACAACCCACTAAAGATCATGCAACAGAGAAACTATTTCCAGGGAGGAAGAAAATCTGTTTTTTTCCCCAAGAAAGATGTACTCCCCACCCCACCCACCACCCCCCGCAGCCACTGATGCGCTTTCCATCTATTGATGAGCTTTCCTACTGATACTGACTGCTGTCTGGGAGCAAAAAGTCACCATAACAAATTGTACAGAGCAGCAGGCATGTTGAGTTGTGCCAGTGTGGCATAGGGCCAGGTAAAAGCCTTGAGCTCGTTCCTGGACAGTGAAGCAGTGAGGAAAGAAATAGTATTGTTACTGCCTGTACAAGCTGGCAAAATATAAAACCCAGTAGGAACTAGTTGGAGTTCCACAGTAAAATAAGATCAAGCCCAGTGTTGTGTGAACAAGAGACCATACAAAACATCTCAGCATCCATTAGAAAGTGAGTAAAACACAGTATAATGCGTGCAGAAATATACAGAAAGCACTTGCACTGGTATAAAAATATCCACAGTCCCCAGACAATGTAAACTGGTACAAAATAATTCCGAACAGTAACATATTTACAAAAGGACATGTTAATATAAAACAGTAAAACCAGGGTCACCCTCTCCCAGCCTCATGCACGGCACAGACACGCGGGTAGTCCGTGAAAGGGCCACGTGTACCAAGAACGAGCAGAACCTGGACTTGCCATTTGACCTTTTAAGTCAACAGTGCCTGCTGCAGACCACAGCCAGTGCTGTGCAAGTACAGCTGACCGGCAGCAGAAGGACAGAGGCAGGCAATGCGGGGATGGGACGATGATGACAAAAACAAACAAACAAAAAAACCACAAAACCACAAGCCTCAGGAATTTCAGGGCTTGTACCTTCCCAACCAAGCATTTATTTCCTGTTCCTTCAGAAACCCCAGCAGCAGGCATACCAAGGAATGGATGGTGCTACTGATAGGATTTATGCTACCAGCGTAGTTACGTTTGGTGGCCCTGGCAATCAGTGGACAGCAGCACTGTGACGCCTGTGCACAGGAGGTGACAATCAGTCTGCTGTGCTGAGAGATGAGACAGCAGGGGTGCAAAGAAAGGGGCTCAACAAGGAGGGGGGCTAGAAGTACCTTGGGGAAGCAGCTGATTCCAGCTCCTGCCTCCCCAAATGAAATCCTTCAGCAGAAAAGCAAGCACCAAGATTCCACAGTCCCCATGGCATCAAAGCAAACCCAGAGGACCTCAGAAGTGAGTAGAGCTTTGGAGGGCAAGTGGGAGAAGCAGGGCTAGGAAATGGAAGCCTGAATTTGGGAGAAAGGCAGCTTTGCCAAGCTGGTGATCTTTGCTTCCAATCATGCATAAAACCTCCAGAAGACTGTCTTCCTTCCCCAGGTCACACTTCTATACTCAGTCTGGACTGTCCACAAAATTCACTCTGTTCCCGCAGCACGTGCAAGTCCAAGACCAAACTTGGTCAAACCTTCTGCTTGCATAATCTAGCAGCTTCTTCTGACTCACATAGACAAAGCTTCACATTTTTGCCATCAGTGCAGATTTATGCAATTCTGTGTACAACAAACCAGACTTGAAACACCCAGATCACACACTGCGGCACATATTGCAGGAACGGAGAAGCAGGGGAAAGGAGAAATGCATCATTAAGGCCTTCAGGGTTTAGTTAACAGGACAAAGCAAGGTGTTTCTTTCCCACAGACAATCATTTCAGTCTCACAACGCTGTCTGTATTTGGCCACAGAAAGTCAGGCGTCCATGCCAGGCGACCATGCACACAACATGCATTACCCGTTGTTTGCAGAGAAGCCCTTTCTTTTGGCAGCTTGAATTGGACTCCTTCCAGCACGCATGCTTTTTGGTCATTCTCTGAGCTCAGCAGCCAGTTACAGGTTTCCATAGTGACAAGACCTAGAAGCTTGATTAATTCTCCCCATGGTCTTCTTCCACCCAGGCCACAATTTTCCCCTCCCAACCAGGAATGATGTCATCATCATGGAATACCTATGAAAAAAGAGTCCAGTCATGTCTGGAGTCTGGGCGCTGCTCTCCCACATGTGAATAGCATAAAAGGCAGGCATCGAGTCGGAGAGCCTACCTAAGATTTTACTGTGCAGCTCACAGAACATACACCTCATCCAGCATCGACACACATCTCAATGGTGTTTTCAGGTTTTAAGTTAAAAAACAGATTAGGCTCCTTCTTCCACCAGTAACTGTCAGGATTATTGGCTTTTTATTTTTTGACATGAATGGTAAAATGAAGACAGGAAACATACCTTTTCTAATCTATCAGACTATAATCCCCAGCTGTTTCTGCAGAACAGCTAACTAGTCAGCTGACTGTTCCCAGAGAGGGTAACCCTTTGTACTTGTCTTCATCAATTTGTGAAACAGGAAACATTCCAATAACCTTTAATGAAAACAATCCACACCAGCACCAGCCTGAGCTCAAACAGGGCTATTATAGTATAGTACACAAAGGAAAAGATGCCACAAACAGTTACCTCTGAAAAACCTTTAAAATAAAGTAGGAGAATGTCTTCTGAATAAATCAGATGGGCTCAAAATGTATCTCATTGCAACAGATTTCATAATGCCACTTGAAGAGCTAGAAGGATAGCCTGGGGTTTTGCCCAATGTCCCCTGAGCAACGCTGTGTCACAGACTGGTTTTGCCAACAGCCTTTGCCCCAGGGGCTCTGCAAACCCCAGACAGCTGCAGTCACATTCATGTCATTGCTCTGGCTAGGGAAGAAAACATCCCACTTTAGCTCCGTAGAAGAAGAGCTTAATCTACAATTGTGAAAATCAACACTTGTCTGTTTGGAGAAAGTTCAACGATTTTATTAGTTTAGAAGCAATATGAACAAGGTCTCCAGGGTTGTGTGGTAACACTGAACCCAGTGCTGCCTGATAGTTAAATTCCACACCTACCTCCTCCTTGACTGTGCCAAACTCTGGATCCAGGGCTTTGAAGTGGTACCGGTGGGCTCCTTCACGATCAATAGCTACCTTAAAATCCTTCAGAGTCACTTCCCCTAACCTGCAAGGGAAGAGTTTGGCACTATCCCATAGTACGCTATACAGGCTTTATCTAAAGTGTTACTGCATGGTGTGTGGAGCCCCAGCACAAGTCTGGCTAGTCATCTGGCACCCTGGCCACAGGCATGTGAAGAGTGTACCCCTCCAGGAACATACCTGTCAACCCCAAGGTCCTTTTCAGAGGAAGAATTTCTTCCTAATTTTGCAGGAACCACTTCTAAACAGCCTTTCTCCCTTTCCCTTTTGCACTAACTGACATGGGTGTTTTGGCACAAGAATCCTGCACTACGAGCCACAATAGAACTTAGAACTGCTTGGCTGCTTTCTTTTGCAAGCTAATAAAAAAGATAAATCTCTTAGGGCTCTAAAACAAATGTATCAGCTAGGGAATTGCTTTAGGCAATTTTCCACAGTCAATGTTATGAAATCCAATGCCCAAGTTAATGCATAGGGGAACCTGTGCTAGTGGTGACCATACCCAGAAGAGATCAGATGAATGCTTTCAGGGAAACAAGCACCTCCCAAATCAATGTGAGCAAGGCAAAACCAAATCTCACCTCTTTGGTAGGTTGACCATGAAAGGTGTGAGGGAGCGGTCAGTGAAGTACAACACTTTGGTGCAGGCACTGGTGCTCATCACAGGTGTGCTGTGAGAATGAGGCAGTTCTACAAAGAAAGGAGCACAGAGCACAATCATTGGGGAACAGTCTGTATCCTGCCCCAACGGGAGACATGGGGTGCTCTCAGCATCAAACTTGCCGTCACAGCAGAGAACCTGGAGGTGGGAAACGATTCTTATGAGGGTGGCTATTCCCTTGGGAAGGACCAGGTATTCCACTGCTTACTGGAAAACTTTGCATTTTGAGGTAGCAACACACCCAAACGTGTTAGCCTAGAATATTTGCCTAGCATTGCTCTCCAGGATTACCGTCCCTCCTAGTGAGTGGCTTGCTGCTACCATCTACTCCACAGGCACTCTGTTCAGTACCTCAGCAGTGACAGGAGAACCCTTCTGGAAGAGGTGGTGATTGAACAGCACTCTGTCCTACTAGCTCGGCACACAACTACATAATCACTTGCCTTCACTTGCAGATGGGCAGAGCAGGATGGTCTGAATGATCACCATAATTAAGGCAAAAGGTTATGTCTCCTCCCCACCTGCCCATTGAGTTTGGCCAGGATGCGTGTTTGCGCACAATTTTTTCTTTGCTCGTTTGTGTTCCTCTCCCTCTGGCTACTGCCTGGGTTCCTCTGCCCCTGCAATCTGCTGTGCCAAAAGCTGAAGCAGGGGAAGGTTCACATTGAGTCACTCTACAGTTTTAACTTTCCTAACATGCAGAAAACACTATGGACACCAAGTCAAAGACTTTCTAATTTAACAAATCTTTGGAGCCACCTCTTAGAGCTCTTTACACCTGCGGGATTCTAGATTTGTAGCTGCAAGACTCAATTTTCCTGCTGCAGTGGAGGTGATGAAGCCTGCTAAGGCTCAATGAGTACAGTATACATGCAGAGAACACATGACAGTGGCTGATCAAATAACTGCAGTTTATGGGAGAGGAGGGAGAAATCAGCAAATCCTCTCCAAACCCCATTTCAGACTTCTGAGTTCCTCCCCTGCTTTCCTCCACGCCAAGTACATCCAGGCTACCCTGCTGCTGGATGCTGTAATGCAGCTGAAAGGTGGTGTCTGCCTTTCCCCAGTACCTGGAATCCCCTACAACCTCAGACTTTCTAGGCCACATTTATAACCAACACTGGGGAAAAAAAAAAACAAAAAAAAACAGCCTTCACATAGTGAAAAGCAAACGTGGAGCTGCTGCAGCTGGAGCCAGGAAATACGGTGTCAGAGAGGACTGTGCTGTTCCGCATACATGAAAGGAGCCACTACATCGGGGAAGCAGGGTAACTGTATAGCTACATGTCCACAAGGTGGTGCAAACCAGCAGGAAAGCTGATCTAACGTTACATTTCCCACTCATCCCAGGGGTAACTATTTGTCATAATTATTTCTACTGCGGGACTACCCAAATGGCCCAGACAGATTCCTACCATGATGCTTTACAAACACGCAGCCATAGATTGTCTCTGGCCCCTTTCCTTTGCAGTGAAGTCTAGCCTGTACAGCAAGTGACTGAAGGGAGGAAAGTAAGCTCTGGTAAAGGGAATAAGAGGTTGGAGGTGGCAGATTCCCAAGGGGATGCTATGTCCTAGACTCTGGCCAGGAAATCTGAGCAATGAATTCAGCAGTGAGAGGGCAGGAGCTGAAAGGCACTTACTGGAATTTGGAGGCCAGGAGTCTCCACACTCATTTGTTGCTCTGCTTGCCGGTGATTTCCCCCGGATCTAGGGTGTAAAGCCAAAACAGTAAGAACAAAGTGTCACTTCCCAGTTAGGAGTTACATTGCTGGCAAGCTCTGGGTTGTGTGTGAGGGTAGGAAGTTAAGGAAACCTTTACCCTTCTCTCTTGCCTCTTCTGTGTCTCCATGCGGTGTAACCGTTCCATCAGACTGGAGATGCCCTGCTCCAGGCTGTCAATAGTGTGGTGCTGTGGATCATGGCCACTGAAGCTGTTCCTCAGGCTACGAAGTGCATCACGAACGAGCTGCAAGTCATTTGTCTTGCCAAGAGACCACAAGTTAATCAGATTATCTCCAGGCTGCTTTCTTCCCATCCAAAGCCACAGGCCTTAGAAAGGGGAAATACCCCTTAACAAGGTAACAGCTTCCAGGATACCTGGAGCCCTCATCTGCATCTGACTGGGAAAATATCCCTTAGGTGCACTTACCCCTCGGTGGGCTGTGGGAGCAGCTCCTTTTCCTGCTGTCTGGAGGAAGCCATTGCTCTGAGCACTATGACTGCTGTAGGCCATCACCTGTTCACAGTGGAAGATGCATGTGACACTAGGAATGTGTTAGGAATACCCCAAAGATCCCAGTTTGCCAACTTCAAAGTGACGAGAAGGCATGAAAACTTTCCATGTGAGTAGTACAACTAGCACCTTCTACCAGGTAAATACACTCACTAAGGAATGTGCAGGCAGTCCTATGAGCCAGAGCACAAACTTGATTCCCCACACATGGGTAGAAAAACAAAGGCAGAGACAGGAAAGAGCTGCCACTATGTCACAGAAGGCTCTTGCAAACTCTACAGAGCACAATCAGTGTTCAAGCAGCACTGTGCAGGGTCTGACAGATACTGGGGCTGGCACTCTTTCCACCAAGACAGTTCCAAGTTCTCAATGCCTGGGTCACCAGAAAGAGGAGGAGACAAGAAGCTAAGCCCTGGTCTAACCATTAGCCTGTATCACAGCTGAAACTAGAACCCAGAAGTCTCTGGCTTCCACTTAGTCCTAAGGGATGAAACAATGAGGGGGGCACAGGATTTTGACACAAAAAGCTAAGCCAGAGAGCTTACTGCTGAGAGTTTTGGTAAAATGGATGCTTTGTAGACTCTGCCTGCCTTGGTAAGGGCACAGACAATGAGATTGTTGAGCCTAGCCTCTCTGGGATGAAGGAGATGATTCTGGAGATAGGTAGCTAGAGGCTGCTGGACAGAAACATCACTCCAACCGTCTGATGTGTAAACCAAGGCTTCCCATACCTCTTCAGCTTCTCTCTTCATGCAGTGAGCCAGCAGGGCCTCTTTGTGCTCCAGCTCCCGCTCCAGATCCACCTGTAAAGGGAGGAGAAAAGCCAACACATAAATGAGCCATCATGGTTAAGTAACAGCTCTTCGGGCATCAGCACAGCCCACCTGCTCCATACCTGCTGGTAGCTGGCCTCAGAAAGCTGCCTAAGCATTTCATCCAGTTTGGTTTGATGCTGCTGTAAGTGCCGATCCTTCTGGCCCAGTTCCTTCTGCAACACAGGAATCAAGGGAATCAAAAGGACAGTGAGCAAGGCTCACAGTATCTTCCTTACAGCAGGAAAGATTATGTGTTCTGTCAGGACCAGGCTCCTCTACAGCTTGACCTACACAATCTCTCTACTTTCAGCTAGATGTTAGATCTGAGTTTCACAGCCTTGTTTGAAAAGATAGGTTGTTGTTGCCTGGAGTCCCCTTGCCCAGCAAAGATCCACTACTGAGGCCAGACAACTGACACAGAGAAAACAGATTCTTCAGGGATCAGTAGGCAGTCAAGTGACAGAACCTAACCTGATAGGCTTCTGCACACATTAAACATTCAGCAAGCCATCACAGAAAAAGCATGACAATGAAAGATCCACTATGAAAAGCTGTTGGGGCAGAACACGAGCTATCTGATCCCTCCATCTCATTACAAACATCCATGGCTATTGCAACTTATTCACCGCCCACAGTGCCATTCCCAGAGGTGACTGAGTGCCAGGGAGACAGCAGTCACATTCACAGGAGAACCACCAGATGCTGCCCCCAGCAAAGCTCCCAGTGAAGAGAGAGATTCCATTACTTTGTATTCTGCCAGTAGCCGGTTTCTCTCTTCAACCTTCCTCTGAAGGTCAATCTGCAGAAAAACAAATAGGTGTGAGGTCTGTGTTCCTGGAGAGTTAGTGACAACTTCTTTGCCCCTTGTGCTAAAGGCAGGTCTGAGACCAAGTATCTGCAGGGTTCTAGGGAGCTGGTGTCTAAGGACAGCAACCTTTTGAACAGGGCAGCTCCTTCCCTGCACTTCCCTCTCCAAGCAGACACTACATCGCAGCTCCATCTGTCAAAGTGTCACTTGCTAAGCAGGGAGCATGATGAGGAAGGAACAATGCAGCCGTACTGAAAACATCATGGGAAGCCCCTCCCTGTTTCAGCAGAAGGCCTTGGAGGACAGGAAGTGGGAGTGAAGAACTGGGAACTCCAGCTGGCTAGTAGACTGTGCAGTGTTTACTGTGCAGAGACCTTTGACCGGTCATTTGCTATCCCACGACCCCAAGAACTACGTTGCAACCACCAGCTCCATCCTTTGGCTGCTGGAACCCCCAGGGCCCCCAACCTCTTTCTAAAATAATCTCAGCAGCACAGTTACTCACGTTCTGGTTGTGCAACTCCTCCTTGTCCATGTTTGCTCTCAGCAGCTCTTGCTTTAGCTGAAGAACTGAAGCATCCTGTTGAGCCAGCCTTTGTTGTAGAGCATCCTAGGAAAAGATGTTATCTATAGGAAGGTGCAAGACAAAGGCAGAGACGCTTCCATGGGAATTGACCTAGACCAGTGACATAACACACCGGGGTTATGCACAGGGCTGAAGTGTTGCGAAAGGGCCTGAGAGAGCAGGAGATACACAGATGTCTGCCCCAACAGGCTCTTACAGCCCTTCTGCCTTGCTCTTGCCCAATGGTGATTTCCCTATCAACATTTTAGCCATCTGTGACAGTGATTCTGTGCTTCTGCGTGAACTTCCTGCTCCAGAAGTGTCCTGACAATTTGTCCTTATGCAAGAAAATAGCAGTGTCTTGGGAGGGTCTTTTCAGTGGCCTACAGCTAGTGTCTCCAGCCACGCATCTGCAACATCCAGAGGATAGTAAGAGGCCAATGTCAACCAGGGACACAAGGAAACTTAAGCTCTCAGCACGACCTAACTGTGCAATGAAATCCTCTGAAGAGGCCAGAGTCAGGATTCATTCTGCACCTCTCATTCAGTATTACCCAGAAGCTGAGAGCTCCACCTTGGACAGGTGCTGCTGTCTTCCTTCACAGAAGCCTGACAGGCATCTCTAAAAACATCTCTGCTCAGGAGTAGATTATTAGTGTTCATAACTCCAGAGGGAGAAACTGAGCAAACAAGCCAAAAAGGTGAAAAACGCTGCAGCTGAAGAGGACAAGGACAGTGCAACGCTCTTCTGCCTCTCGTCAAGAGTTCACTGGGCCAATCCTACTGTGCACACCCCAAGAGAGGGGAACAGCAAAGTCATAAGAGCCAAGCAGGAATCCCGTGCCTCATATTTTGTTTAAGGGAAAAAGACAAAAGAGGTGACATTTGACCATAATCCTACAGACAGAAAGAGAACCCTGCAGACCTAACTCCTTGTGCCTGTCTCAACTGCACCCTTTCCCCAGAGCCAAGAAACAGAACATAGGATTCCCTGCCTCAACTCCCTCCACTCTCTGGGATTCCTCAGAGGTGTATGATTGCTGCTTGCCCTACTCCTGGGCTGCAGCAGTCCCCACAACTTTACTGTTTATATTTCATGAAAAGTCCCTTTCCTCACCTTTATCCCCTGTAGGTTCCGAGCTTCTTGTTTGTATTTCAACAGCTCCTTCTGTAAATCCAAAAGAATTAGATTAAATGGCATCTTGTCTCCCCATCAGAATCAGCTCAGGTCAGTGTTCTTTCTCTCCCCAGATACATGCTTCAGAAAAAAAGTACATCCCACCTTTTCCCACAGATCAAAGAGCACGGCAGGCCCTGAGCCATTTTAATGAGTTACAGACATGGCAAAACAGCTGAGCAGCTCCCTAAACCCCTGATATTAAATGCATGAGAGAAAAAAAATTTCCTCATCCCCCAAATCTGTCCTTCAGGGCAACGTCAAGTTCTTCTCTCTCAGAATCAGAACTGGGCCTAGAGCCAGTATCAGCAGAAAGCTCAAGTAAGGCAGGCTTGACAGGACAGGTTCTTTGCTACATTTACCTGCTACTTGTTTATATTCGGATATGACTAGAATTTTAATACCAGTCCAGGAAAAAGTTTTGAGAAGCTACTACAACCTGGATCTCTCCAGCTTCAAGAGCATGCAGGCAAATCTGTTTCAGGGCACATTTAAATTCAAATAATACTTAGATATTTGTTTTACTAGAAACTGACTTTACTAGCATTGGCTTGAGGCAAACTGGGGAGGTAGCAGATATTTTTCTGATGCTATCCCACAAATTTTTATTAGCCTCTAACATGGATACAATAAAGTCTTCCTAGCCAAGTATCTTCAGTGCTCTCCAGGTCAATGAATTATGGTTTCAGGGAAGCAGACATCTATGCTCCTAGAGGGACAGAGATTCCACACAGCAGGAGATGGGAACAGAGCTGGACTCTAACACAATATACACACCCACCTCCCGCCCTGTCCTCCTCCGCCCCACCTTCCCTTGACCCAAAGCCTCTTTCCCCTTTATCTGTCCCTCCTCTAACCTTTAGGTCTTGATTTTCTTCTACACTCTGGTCCAGACGACTTCGGATTATGATCTGAACACAACACACCATGGTTATTACTGTGTAAAACACCTGTCTGTGGCAGAACATTACCTAGGGCTTCTCGATCAGAGAAATGCAAGTACAGCAATGTGCTCACCAGCTGCTCTTCGGGGCAGGCTCCATGTTCACAAAGTTCAAAGGACCCTTCCTGCTCATCCTCGGGTAGAGATCCATTGAGCAGCAAAGCCTAGGAGGATGAAGGAAAAAAAATCTCTTCAGGGGTTTCAAAGGAAAATAGGCTAGCTACAGCCCTGGCTAACAGTCAGTCATTTCAACAGGTTCTACACAGTTTCATCTTCTATTTCTGCTGACTTATTCCCCCAGTAAGCAACAGGAGTTTTCAGAAATGAACAAGAGGGTTTGTCCCCAGAAAAAGCTCTCCCAGAGATATCTGGCAGCCAGTACTCTTCCCCAAAGAAAGACACCAAACAAGGACAGCGACTGAGATTTTCAGGGAGTAAAGTCTGTCTCAAGCTCGAGTCCACGGATAGCCTTCATTGCCATAACAGATTTGAAGTCTAAAGCAAAGACGCTGAACCAGGTTTACGTTGTGAGGCTTCTCTTCTGGAATGAGACAGAAGTGTCCCCTGCTGAAAGAAACCATTTTAACCACACATTTACAACAACTTTAGAAACAGGATGTTCAGGGAAGCCTAATTCTGTTCTATGCTAGAAAAGACCGGGACACCTCCAGGACTGCTGTCCAAGCGAGGGAACAGCCCTCACCCACACAGCGAAAATCTTAAGCTAGGCCCTGTACTTAAAGAAGGCTGATAGAAGCACAGTATTAACTCCTTCAGCAGCTCCAAGGTAGCCCATGTCTGCAGGAAGATGCCAGAATTCCCACAGTAAACTGAATCCAGCCTGATGAAGGGAAAACCTTGCACTGTAGGAAGTGTGACTGGCAGGAGTGGGTCAGATATCCAGCCGGGTATGCCATACTGGTTTTCTCTTGCTGGTGGTATTTACGTTAACCTTTCTGTCTCTAACTCCCAGGACTCGAAGACACTTGGTATGTGCCAGGATGTTGCACCAGTCAATAATTTAATGTCTTTTTTTCAGTTAGTTTTTTTATTTTATTTCTATATGAACTCCATAGCTACAAATAAAATATCCCATTTGCAGCAATACTCCAGTTCAGCTCCAAAAGACTTCAAGGCTGACAGGTCAGGTTCTGCCTGCTGACAGAATCTTCCACCAAAGAACTGCAACTGCTGCCGAATAGCAAACAGACAGCAATCTGTATTCAGTTAATGTAAAGGCTCTTTGGGAAACTGTTCTCTGAGTGCCTCCCAAAGTCTGCCCAGCAGGACACTCAAGCAGGAATCACACAGGAACATAAAAAGCTGTCATGGTTTTAGCTCCTTATGGGGCATACATACATCAGGTCCCTGATATTTCAATCAAATTCTCAGGAACTAGAGGCTCTAAAATATTGAGCAAGAAGGGGGAGGGGGAAAAATCAATTAATCAAATCCAATTTCTTGGCTTGCAACAACAGCTGCCCCTTCCTATTCCCAAGGAATAAGGGGGCAGCAATGCCAGCTGCTCACCCTCAGTCCTGAAACATGGGGCCAGGGTGGAGGAACAGGACATGCCAGTCCTCCCAGTGCTGTCTCTCCCTGCTCCCAGTGGGCACATAATGCAAACAGATTTTACCAGTGCACCAAGCATCTATTTTCTTTCGGAGTCTTTTGTCTCCTGCCCATTGTCCAGAGGGAAAGCACCCTCCCGGCTGCCTATGCTTCTCACACAATCTCTGCTTTGTTTACTGGAACATAAATATTTACAATTCAAAGCCAGTATGGTTCCCAGCACAAACAGAAAGGAATATTCCTGAGAGAGTTCAGGGTCTTTACCACATGGATCAGGGGCTCTAGTCCCCATGCAGAGTCACACAGACACATTGGGCTGAGGGTCATTTGGTCAGGGAGGGACTGGAACAGGGCAGTGAGAAAAAGGTCCCACAAATAAATGGTCATGGGGGAGAACGTGCCAAATATTACAGTTCAGCCCAGCTCACTGAAAGACTGATGCAAGCTTGTGTGACCCCTGATCAGCTCTGTGAATCTTGATTGATTTCCCAACATTCCTTGTCTCTCTGCATTACTTCCGATCACAAATCACTGAATGACTGCTCTATTCTTCCAGGCTGCTAACAAAACCTGCAGGCCGCTAAGTGCCCTGGTGAAGAATGGGAGCCCCAGCCCATGGGAAAACACTGCTGCATCTTTACCATTTTGCACAGTGACATATGTGCTTTGCACGGTGATAGCACATACAGGGGTTAGCATAGCATCACAGGACGGGGCACCAGGCTAATGAACCCAGCTATGATCTGGACTCCAACTAAAAGACAACAAGTTGATAATCAACTTCTAAACACAGGCTTTGTCCCGACTTTTCCACAGGGGTTCCTTTCCTACCTGCAGAGGGTGTGCTCTTTTCCCTCTTACAATCTACCTAAATTACCATTAGTGAAGACCACTGATCTTTAGTCGTCATAGCAATATAACCCTCCTCTCTCTCAACAGCCCTCTCTTTCCCTCCTCACCAAATAAAAGCCTCAAATTACATCAATGCAGTTTTGGAGAAACCCAACTAAAACCAGAAAAGGTTGTGTCTGAAATGCACAGACTGGTGTTAGTTTCTTTGAAACCCTGGTAGACATATGGGCACTGAGGAAACTGCAGCCATCCTTCCACCCTCCCTGGTCTCTCTTGATTAAGCATGGTATATAATGATGGGGAACAGGCATGCCCTGCCCCAGGTAAGACTGCAGCTGGATCCTGCTGTCTTCTGCACTGCATCTGGGAAGCTGGGAAGGACAGTCTTTACATTCCCCATTCTGGAAAAGGTGACCGGCACCAAATCACAAGTGCAGGAAGCCAAGAGAGCCTAACCTTTGCAGGCAAGGAAGATATTTGAGTGTGTACTAGGTGCTTATGACAAAGCACTATCAAATACTTCCTTATTCCCATGGAAATCTTCCCTGAACGGAGTCGTCCCACAGGGCGAGACACAGGGAAGAACCACTGTCCCCACTAACCAACTGACTTCTGTACAATCACCACAGGAGACCTCACTGGACCAGGGCTCTCACTCAGCTCTCAAGTTCCAGGCCAGAGTCTCAGCTGCAAGATAACCTATCTGCCAGCTACACCTGGTAGAAAAAAAAAATTGTATGTAGGGGAAAGCCAACTGAAAAGAAAGTCTATTACCTGCAAACCTGAAATCATCTTCTTTGTTTCCTCCATTTCCTTTTCCAAATGGTCCTGTTGTTCCAAAAGCTGCTCCTCCCATGAATTCTCCAAATATGACCCAGGGTTCCCTGCTTGCCACTCGGGCTGGAAGTGAGATTCTGTCTCTTCTGTAAGAGAGAGCAGTTGAATGCGGTCGTGACAGACAGGGATCCAGAAAAGACTTGCACAACATAACAATTGCCTGCCATCCTCAATGTCAATAACCGACAAACTAGCATGTCTTCTGGCTGGTATTTATGCCTCATTCTTCATGCAAAGGAAGCTTTCCTGAACACATACATATCAAAGATGACCAGCATCCTCCCCCTTCATTAACTTTGCTGTAGCTGATGAGTTTTGATGAGGACTAGTCATATCAATAACTGCTACCTAGTTGACGAAAGATGAAACTAGCTAGTGCAAGCTGCTGTACATCTACAGACATGCAGCTGCAATGCCCTACTGTATGGGCAGCAAGCAGACACAGTGCTGCTAAGAATCTAAGGAAGAGCCATTGCCTGCCAGCCACTCCACCTGGTGAGGCAGTCATCAAATACTTTTGAAGGAGTAGTGAAGTAGACTATTCTGGCTGAGGCAGCAAAGCATTTCCTAGGAGAGCTTCTGTCATTTGCTCTTGGGATGGAAGCTAACTGGAAAGAGCTATTACTAGGCTGCATTCCTGAAAAGGAAAAAAAATCACTTCAGGAACTTCTTTGAAAACATTTCCTTCAATCTGTATGAAAGTTTTAAGTGTAAACTGACCGTATCACAGGGCATTTGTGGCAATACAGCAATGACTTCTGTGTGAACACCACAACAATACTCCAACAGTTCAACTCCTTGCAAGAGTCACTTGACCTACGTACGGATGTGCTATAAATGCAGACCCTTACACAAAGTCAAGTTCTGTGGCTTTACAGCTTCACATGGACTGTGTCTTTGAGGGAATTTTAAAAGTTGTTTTTCTCCTCTCAATACAGCCTAATGATGCTGTGATGAAAGCATCACCCTATGGTGAAAGTTATACATGGCCCTTAATCCCTCTCCAGTGCTTTTTATTTTCCAAGCATTAGTTAGCAAGCCTCACCTATGTTGCCCGTTTAAGTGTTGCCAGATATGGCATCACTGCAATGTTAGAAGTTCTGAGATTTAGGTTTAAGTGAAGAGATACCCAGCATCCCATTCTCTACATTCATATCAGTCTCTGGGGAACTTTTCAGCAAGTTTGTGATGAAAACAAATCCCAGTGAAAGTGTGAGCTGTAAAGCATTTTCGGAAAGCTACCTGTTTTAGTTTCTGTTTCTTCACTGTGGATAATCACAAATCCTGCTTTCTCCTCTGACTGGGTTACAGTGGATTCGCTCTTTGTGCTGTGGATAGGACTGGGTGATGTGAGACTGCAGAGGAAATGAGAAACAGTTATTTCAGAGTGTTGATCAACATCACCCTCATCTAAGATAAAAGTGAATATACAGGAAATCTTGTTGTAAGAATTATCTGCATACCAGGGAAGCCATTAACAAACCAAACTAGGCATGTAACTTTGCAATCACTTTACATCAGTGTGATAGCAGGTTAACTGTTATGTAGCCCACTGTGTCTCTTCATTTTCCTTAACAGAAAGTAAGTTTGCTGTCACCACAGAATTTACGAACACTCACACAGGGGTAAGGTCACACTCTACTTAAGGTCTGCCCAGAAACAATTTACTGCAAGCCTTATACACATATTGCAAGCTAAACAAAAAGCCACCCTGGCTTTCTTCATGTATCACCCGTGGGTTTCAAAAGCACCACTGCAATCAGAGAACAAACTTGAAATTCCAAGGGCAAAATATTTTTAAGTCAGATACCACTCATTCATGTGCTCAGGTTAAAAGTTCTTGAAAGTACCCATATACTTTCAGTGGAGCCATCTCAGTTGACTGTGAGGTCCAAACAACCTTTTTTCAGAAATTCTTCCTATATGCATCACCCACACAACAACAAAAGGTGGCTGAAGCTCACAGACCCATTCAACATACCTCCAAAGTCTCAGGAACTAATCCTTGCAAGTGTGAGCAGGAGTTAATTTTTCATTCTCCCCAACACAGAAACAAAGGGCAGAGAACAAAAAGGAAACAATGTGGAAATAATAGAGTAGGTTCAGAAAAATAAGAGGCCTCAGCAGCTTGCCTTCCGCATCTTCCCAGCACTGCTGCTACATACTCCACAGCTCTTCCAGAATCTGAAAAGCCTTGCAACAGAGATGAAAACTACTTGCTTGCAGCTCTGTCTGGTCCACTCCCACAGCCAGTGCTGACTTACTTCTCATTTACGTTACAGACCTTCAAACAATCTAGATTAAAGGGTCCAGACTGAACGGACTTTCACCACATTAAGGGAAGAGCAGAAGGCAACTTAGTAAGTGAAAGAATAACCATCTTCTAATGGGGATCTCTAACAGTTACAGTACCTCATCTGTCCTGCTCAAATAGGGTGTGCGTGATTATTAAAGGGCTCCAGGTCACCTGGCTTTGCTCAGGGATTTACCTTCAGGAAGACTAACTCCATTACAGCAGTCCTTAATTAGGCACACTTTGTATACAACATTTGTCAACAGCCACTTGCTCCTGCTTGTCACTGAATGGGTGCACAACATAAAATTAAAGTTAATTGTTTGGGAGCACAGTAAATACAGCTGGGTTTGCATTAAACAATAAGGGTTATAGGTAAAGGTGAAGCTTTCAAACAGCACAAAGAGGGAGTTCAGCTGATCTAACATGCCCAGTAAGAGAAATTTGCCTTCCTTCTAGGAACAGATCTTGATATTCCCTCCAGACTGAGACTCTGAATGTGCCATCATCCTGATATGGCCACCGGGAACTGCATTGTTGGTTCTCATCCATGCAAAAGATGAAAGGATGAGAGATGTCCTAGAAAAACAATACTAGCAACTGTTGGGTGAGAAGATGGTGAAACTGAGGTAAGAGCAGAGAACCAGAAGGAAGAATGAACAAACAGGACATGCAGGATATAAGAAACAAGGGGATACAGCGCCTGGAAATAACATTCCCCTTCTTCCCAAGTCTGTTCCTCTCAGGACTGGATCCACAGCCCAAATCAAATACAAATGATCCCAGCTGGGGCGGGGAGGGGGAGAGTCATCACTACAGGTTTCCACAACATATGTACAATATTACAGAAAATCACTTAGACATTCCTATGTCCACAGTTCCCCTTCTAGGCAGTTTCCCTAGTTTCAGAGGCCAGTGGGATCACACAGCACCAGTAACAACTTCTAAAACCACAGCAAGTAGTGAAAGAGCCACTGAAATGCACTCAGATGCCTGATGAAGCAGTGGCACAGGTCAGGTTGCCCCATTCATTATGCCATCAATGAGTTCATGCTGAAAACATTTCTACACTTTTTGTATCAGTCACCAAGCCCATTAGAGTACGAAATATCCAATGATGTGATTTCCTCTTTCAAGTACATCATAATTCATGATTAAAGCATGCAGAAATAAGTGTTGGGAAATTAAAGCTATTCAAGTTTTATGATGCAAACTGTTCCACTTTATTCCTTTTACCACTGCTTGGTTTCTTAACCCACACATCCTTGCTCAGCTGAGTCCCAGAGATGCCAGTGCCTGCAGTCAAGGCTTTAGGGAAACAGCCCCAGAGATAAGCTTGAGCTCCCATAATTTTAATAAACACCCCACCCCTGCTGTTTCAAAGGACAATGGCAACAATCGCTCACCATTTGACCTGTTTCCCTCCCATGATCCCACTTTAACCTTTCGCCTCAAAGAATCCGTTTCCTGGGGAGCCTCAGGATTCTGGCTACAGACATGCCTCGTCCCTCCACAAGCTCAGAATTCAATGCAGAAGATGCCAGTTCCTGTCAAACTACTGGAGAAATATTTGCAAGCCAGACTGCTTCACATTAGCTGAAAGATATACGGCCGAAAAAACTCAGGGTCTTTGCAAGAAACCGTCTGATGGCAGATCAGCAGCCCCTATGCAGGGATTTGATTCCAGAGTCAGGGAATTCTGCAACCTGGGTTTTGCTTTTGCTGGTTTTCCTCTCGGGTTATTTGTCTGTTGCTGCTGCATTTTGGTCAGCTGCACACCCAGTTGTTTGCATCGCAAGGACTGATCTGGATTGCCAGTGGCGTTTCTCATCCCATTCTGCCCTCTTTGGACTCCCAGCACCTGCTGCAGATGCCAACGCAGAGCCAAGAGAAGGTGCTCCTGCAAGCAGTAGGTTCCCTGCTCTTCCAGGCTCCGATGCTGCCTCCGAAGATGGCATGCAGCACTTCCCAGCGCTGTGCACGGCTTCCTCTTCCTCGCTGCCTCCGCTCCCTCTCCCTCCTGCTGTCACACGGGCTGTGCAAGGCAGACAGAGCCTCTTCTCTGAGATGCCTGGCTCGGGGTGGGGGAGGGAAGGCTGGTGGAAGGGGAGGAGAAAGGGAGGAGGGATGCGTGAGGGGCTCAGTGGCCTGGGAATCAGTCTGATTTTGGCGAATTTTCCATGAATCATTTCTATTGCCTTTGCTTATTAGAGCTCTTGTCTCTGGGAATTCTGATATTCAGGCTGTGAGCTCTCTGAAGAGTTAACACAGAAATGAGCTGACACCAGACGGGAGATGCTGCCCTGGGACAGACTCGGCAGCAGCGCAATTAGACGGAGGGGGGGCTGCCGTTACCAGCCGCGGCTCCCACTGATTGAAGCGGCTTGTTTCTCCCAGCCAGTTCTCATAGCTAAGCTAGTATATTCTCTCTGTAAGGGATAAGAAACAAGCATCTTGTTTTTGTCATGAAGCCTGGTCTCAGCAGAAGACATCCCCAGGGGCTGGAGGTCAGGTTGCTCCCAATTTCTTTCGGCAGATCACAGACCAAAGCTAAGAGCAAGTATGGTACTTGTGAGCATCAGAGAGTCAAAACAAAACACAGAGTATTGCTACTGTTGAGCTTCATTTCCGAGACACCAGGCAGCGACTGGTGCCCCGTAACAGGACAACATGCTCCTGATTTCATAAGGCTTGGTATAAATAGATCCTTCCCCACTCGGCAGTTCCTCCTGCAATTCAGCAGCCTACCTCTGTTTGTAATAGCTGTCCCTCCAGTTAACAGCATCAGATGCTTTTTCACCACAAAAGCCCCAATCTGCTCTCTCCTTGCTCACACACGAGTTCTGTAACTGGCAGTGCTGGGGGCTACAGACAAAGTTTTCCTGCCTGGCAGCCTGGAGCTGTTCCCCAGCTGGAACACTGCATGCAACAAAAAGTCAACAGCATTACCCTGCCTGCTGTTCCACCAGCCCTCAAACCTATGGTCTCGCCCTTGTACATCCCTCCCAGCCTGTCTCCTGGGCCTTGCTGCTGACGAACACAATAAAGTTTCCAACCCGCATCTCTGAGATGACAAATCCACGTGCTGGATGGGGAATATTCCCACTCTTAAGGTACTGCAGTTAAAATTTAATTACGTATCACAGCATCTTTCCGGTTTTAATTAAAATTATTTTAGCTCCAGCTTGATCCAATCTCTGATCATTTCCTGTTGAGCTGTCAGTAGCTCTCTGTGCACCCCCATAGCACAGGATTAGCAGAGCCCGAGGATAAGAAAAACACGGGGCAGCCTGCAAAGGCTTGGGGCTGCCTTCTGCTCCTGCTCCATATGCACAGGGAACAGAGTGCAGAGAGAGGACCAAGAATGATCTTGGGCAGTTTCAAGATCTCTAACTCCAGATAAAAAGCAGCTCCTATTAATGAAATTAACCAACGTAAAGAGTGTTTCTCTGCTTTTTTCCTTACTTATTCCTGAGCCCCAAATGCTCAGCTTTTCCAAAATTAGACCACAGTAAAGCTTTGCCAAACACATCAGCCCTCGCTATTTCAGCCCTGGGCCTCTGTCCACCCACATCAACTCACATCTGGAACACCTACAATGTGCACTGTGCTCCAATGTGGAAATCTGCTATTTTACTCCTGAAAACAAAACAGCTTTAAAAGTTCCAAGCAGAAACAGACTAAAAAAATACAATAATTATCACTGAAAAAAGCAAGATAATTCACTTCAGATTTTTCATCTACATGGTGGAACATTTTCTGAAACGACAGTAAATGGAAAATTGCTGAAGTTAATTACTACATAAAGGCTTTCACCATGTTATGCCCCATCAGCAATAATATCATCATTACCATATGGCAAGAGAACTTACGGTATTGTAGGGGAAAAAACAAAGCAATGTAGGATGTGCACACAGTTTCACTCACCAGTAAAATATAGCCACAAATGGACAAACAGCTGTTGTCCAACAGTATCTGATAGGGTAGGAGAGTACCTGTAAAATGCTATGGCTACCTTAAACTGAACAATAAATGAAGGGAGGCAGCATGTTTCACTCACTGTCCTACTGAGATCACAGTTCAAGAGTCAACACCAAAGTCCTGTGACATTAGCCATGAAATCCTGTGGCCAGGAGCTGAATTTTTACATCTTCCCTGGAATGACAGCTTCAAAGTACACTCTCTACTGACATCATGTGGAGGCCATGGTCCAGTACTGGCTCACACGGAGTTTCCACACCTGTCCAAATGTGTATGTCGATGTTTAAAGCAGACCTCACACTGACACACAGCAAATTTTGAACAGAAGTACAAACTATTGGTTTGTTGTTTTTTTTTTTTTTTTTATCCTTCCCTCTTCTCTGTTGGACCAAGTGATACTAATGCTTAGGTACTCAGAGGCCTCTTTGCACTATGGAGCATCAAAAGAGGGCTGAGAAATCTTGTGGAGAACCCCTGCCTGCCGAGAAACTGTCAGTGGCAATCTGCCCTAAGAAAACAAACAGCCTTGCTCCTATGTGAAAAGGGAAAGTAAGAGCCCAGTTGAAGCACTCTCAGGGAGTGGCCCAGGCAGGACAACAAGGCAATGAAGCAGAGTTGGTGCTTACACTGGGGACAGGAAACTGCGAATCAGACTTGCAGCCATTCCCATGCAGTCTTAGTGTGTTCCACAAGAACTTTAATGGAGCAAAGCATCATACCCAGAGGGAGACTTAATATGTTCAGTCCTACAGTCCTTTGTTTGCAAGCTAGTGTCTTGTTCTCTGGAGAAAAAGGGAAAGGCTGCCCTTTGCTATGAATCTACCCACAGTAAATCAGCTCCCCCACCATAGTACAGTTTTTCTTCTATTGTCCCTTCAGCTACACTCTCTCCCCTATATCCATGAAAATAAACAACGCAGCCACGTGTCCTCCCTCTCCCCTCACTGCTCAAGTAAATTGGGACAAGAATTTTTACTTCTGCCCCAAAGTAAAGGGGAGCAAGAACAGCCTGTGAAGCACCAGTGTAATGTGTTGCAACTGCACACACTGCCCAGGTTCACAGTTGCAAGTTGAACCACCTCATATTGGAAACATGCTACATGCTGCCATTCTAACCAATCCTGGCTTCTACAGATCCCATTTTTTAGAAAGCCTCCACTTACCCCAGCTTGACCTTGCTTAACTTGTGCAGTTAAGAATCCCAGTCAAAACTGCAGACTGTTTATAGCACAGATCACATACTTCTCAGGATCCAAGTCCTTCTTTAAAGGGCAAAGCCACCTCCAATGGAAACTATAGTGAACTCTGACTTTTGAGGTTTCACAGCAGTATGCTGTTGCACTTTAGATTGAAGGTGAAAGTCTGGGGGATGGAAGGGTAAGTGAGATAATTATAAATCTAGAGACAATTAAAGGTGATGGATGACGGCACAATAGCAATGAAGACACAGCTGCAGATCCCCCAGGAACTGTAGGCCTGGATTAAAGACTAGTGTGTTCCCGTAACTACTATTCAAATCCACATGCCCGTCACCTCCATCTCTGCAGGCCATGATGTTTGTTTAGCTTAAGTTCCTTTCCTCCACATTTTTGCCATCAGCTCATGAAATATTCATCCCTTGCAGCCTACCTACTCTGCCCCTTCCTTTTTGTGGAGCAGGCCAGGAACTCAATGTCTGCATCCCTCATGTCAGCACTCCCTCAAAAGGCTCCACATGCACATTCCAGTACCCAGTAAAATCTTTCGCTGTGTCTTTTCTGATCCTATTCCCCTGGTCTCACTGAGGGACACTCAGAGCTTCAGCCACAATTGTAATTCAGAAGTTCCTAGCTCTTATCTATGTAATCACATCATGGATGAGATCAATGTCATCTGTGGAAGAAATGTCAGTAAACCACTTCTTCATGCTGGTTCCCAAGGCTTCGTTCTCCAGAACAGACAGGGGACTGTACACTGGGAATCCTCTTTTCTATCAGAACTGACCAGATCACAACGACAAAGGGCATTTTAAGGAATGCCAGGCAAAGGAACACGACGGGACACATCTTGGCAATAAAGTTCCTTACCTGGAGGAGTGGGACTCCAAGGCGACGTTCTGCTGGCCTTCATACTGCTGCACCAGTGCCCGGACACTCCAGTAGGGGTTTTCAATCTCCTCATCCATGCTGCTGTTTCTGGAGGTAATAATCACAGAAGGAGTGAAGCCTCATGTAGCAGGGGCAGAAATTCTTCTGGTCTCCAAGGAGGAGGGCAGGAAAGCTAATGAATGGAAGGCTGGAAGGAGGAAACAGCTAGAAATCTTCCTATTAAGAAAGTTCTCCCATCAGGGAGTTTCACCTCATCTTCTTGGTGTTAAGGAAATACAGGCAAACAGGAGCTCCCCTTTTAAACTCATCCCTCATTCTGTGACTAGAAAACCAGAATAGCTCTGTGAAGGCAAGAAAAAGAACAGAACTTGCAAACAGAAAAAGAAATGGCTTTTCTGAAGAACTCCTGACCTGATGACTTTGCAAGAGAAACCTTTAACATTTAATTTTTCAAAAAAACATACCATTTTGACCTCGTTTCCAAATTGCTTCATGGGTACTCCCTTGAGCCAATATAAATGGACAAATGACCTTCAGCTGTGTAAATGAAAACCCTCAAAAGACAGCCATCTGGCTTCCATTTAACTGTCATTACTATTATAATCCACATAACACCTTTTGCAAGCGTTAAATGTGCTTTTCAGAATTACACATTCCTTCTGGACATGGATCATTTCCCCTCATTATCACCAGAACTCCTCCACTTACATGGTAGGATGCATCAGCTGATTAACAACACACAACACTGCATCTGCCTACATAGCAGTAAGAGGAACATTGGGGCGAACAGCAACATAGAAAACAAAATGAATTTGTCCAACAGGACCACCACCACCAAACAACTGCTCCCAGATCTGTAAGCAGTACCAGTAGTTAAGACCTTAGTTTTGTTTCACTTGAAATGGGAACATCTGCAAGTAGAAAGCACCAAGACAGCTCTGTGCTCAGCATGAATTGGGGAAATGAGGCAGCAGAGCTCCCTCTGGCTTGGCCATAAAGAACTGTTCTTTTCCAGTGAACTAACACAGGTCCAGCAGTTGTTTTGCTGTAAAATCCATAAAGGACCTGAGATATCTGCAGTTTTCATTATGAGGCATCCAGGCTAGATCAGTAGTCCCTTTTGGTAGGGCACCACTAATTTAGGTTCGGTGAGACAACAGTGGTTTGTCTGTACTTGTTCACCGAATAGGAGAGCTACCTTACATCAGGAATTGTTGGGATAAAGAGGCATCTATTTTAAAAGGAATTGTGTCCACCTGCTAACACAACCTGATCTCACATAACCAGGAAAAATTCATTACCTTTGTCTGTGCCGGAAAACATCCCGGCCAGATTGCAAGACATCTTGACGAACATCTGCTAGAGCAGCCACCGCCCCTTGGGCCACTGCAGCAGCCGAGCGAGGCCTGTGACGGGCAGACGATGCTGACAAGCTCTTCCCCGTCATGCCAGCAGGGCTGTGATTCATTGCTCTTCCGGAGCCTGGTTTGAAATGAGCAGCTAAGGCGAGGATCAGCCTCATGATAGACTTTAAGTTCCCATCAACAATATCTGCAAAATGCAAGTAAAGCCAAGGACAATAACGTTAACATGAAGTCCCACCAGAGCTGCCTCTGACCGACAAGCATGAATGTAATTAAACCCAGCGGGACCACGCCAGTAAATAAGGATTATGCAAAAAGGACTGCATTACAGCACTGATGCTTAGCTCTGCTTGTTTTGTACAGAGCAGCAAACTGCCACCAACTGATTACAAGTTTAAATGCTTTGAACAGACTTGAGCCTTCCCTCTGTGGCCATTTCCAATAAACCGTCCAGCAGGTTAAATGACAGCATATTAAAATTACCGAAAGCTCATTGGAGGAGTACAGCAGTTACTGAAGGCTACCGCTGTATTGGCAGCCTCTTCAGTTAGCACATGGAATTTGCATTTCTTTTTTAACACTAAAGACCAGAGAATAGCAATGTATTTCTTTAATATGTAAGGTAATACGGTACTTTAAACTGTTTGTAGCACCTTGCAAATGTTAACTAATCAGTTTTAATTATCTCACACTAGGCATTTCCCCCAGCACACAAGCTAGTTCAAGCACGTTGGTCTTGCATTCACTGCAAAGATCAGTCGTTCTTTCAGACTAGAATTTTTAAAAATAATTTAGTTGACTGAGATACTCAAAGCTTGTAAGACTTAACTTGCAACATTACTGAAAGAAACAGCGCAGCCTCCAACCTGCCGGTAGCAGCACTATGCGGTGCGGACAGTACTCATTGCTCTAAATTCTGAGTTTCTCTCCGAGGCCTGTAAGCCAAGAGCTTACATTCTTCTGCTAACAACAAGGGTGATGCACTCCATGTAGTCTGTCTCAGCATTTTCCCCCCTTTCTTTCTCACCTGAAGGGCCACAATCAGAGCAGTACCCCCTCCCAGTACAGTCAGCAAACAGTAAGTATCAGGACACATTTGCTACCTCAAATTCTCCTTCCCCCCTCACCCCCAAGTCCCTGTGACACATGACTAAGCCACGCTATAGCCATGTGACTGCATATTGGGTCTCCTCCCTATTTGCAGGCCATGGGAAACAGCACCACAGGCTGCCAGTGGACCAGAAATATTTTTCCCACAGCTCACTTCACAGTAATAGGTTTATATGTCCTTTTAATGAGAGACTCTAAGTCTGTATTCCCCATTACACCATTACCTGATCTTCTCACTGCTCAATAAAAGGAGAAAAGGCACTTTGGTAGCAGCACAGTGCACAGGAACAAAAACCAGTCAAGAACACAGTGTCATGCAACCCAAAACCTGTTACTAAACCACAGCAGGGGGGGAAACCTCCCCCACAAGCCAACACATTATCTGTTTGATATTAAACAAAAATAGAACTAGGCCTTCAACATATAGACTCATCTGTGGCAACTGCCAGGCGCAAATACCTTTTGCTGATGTCTGATGCATGCGGATCTTTTTTGATGCCACAAACTGTAAGACTTTCTCCACATTTTCCCTCATTTCCTGCTGGTTGGTAGGGTTGACCTGAACTCCATTCAACTTCTCACCAGCTAAAGAAGTGAAAAAACTTTATTAGAGAGGACAGTACTTAGTGCTGCCTCAGGAATGGTTGTAGACGTAGGGGCTGATTTTATGTCTTGTCAGGGACTGCAAGGAGGCTTGCATGATTTCTTGTCCCAGTAATAAGATGGCCAGTACCAGGAATAACTACGTTGAAGGCAGACTTTACAATATATTGTCTGCAAAGGGGCATTTTTAAGTGTACTTCATTATTCCATGATTACTCCTGAGTCACTGTGACCTTCTGTGTGGAAATATTAGACTGTTTTGCAGAGAGACAGACAGCATGAACTCCCAGAGCTGCTTCTGCTCTCTCTTATAAATGTCAGTATCTCAGCAAGCAGCTCACGCTTCCAAAAATGCCATGCACTAGCACCATTCCTCTACATGGCAAATTCTTTTATAACTCCATTCCAGCCTTGTGGGAGTTAACATGGTCCTTGACAGGTTCTGGCATGTCCGTCACATGGTACCTTAGAGACCACATACATAGTTCAAAAGCTCTGCGATTCGGCTGCATTGTAACTGTCTGCTAAGACATACGGACTTTAATAGAATTGCCTTCATGATTTATGATTGTTTTCTTCTAACGTGACCCCTCCCCCCAAGTTCTGGCGCCGTCATTAACGTCTGCCAGTCTGCCTGACAGATGTCAGAGCCCAGGCCAGCCTCTTTTACACAAGACCTAAAACTGCAAGATGAAAAATAGCGCCATATGGCATTACTGACCTACAATCTCAATAAGCGAGGCAAGGATGACTCCATCTCTGAGATCTTGTCTCAGGTCTTGGACTGGCTTTATTGTTGGCTTCTTCTTCAGCTGGGAATTCACCCAGGCCACATACGCCTGTAGCTGTTGCTGAAAATGGAAAACAAAACCAAATGTTTGCATATCATTGCCATTTCAGGGGAAAGTTGCATAGCTCTTCCTTTCCTCTCTCTTCACAGACCTGTCTTTTGCCTTTGAAAACAAACAAGTGGTCTCATCCCCAAAGCCTGCTGAGCATGCACTTGACATCACTGCACACTGTGGTGCAGCTCACTCCACGCCAGGACAGGAAGAGCAAGCAGGCAGCACGACAGTGCCAGAACTGGTTCACTCACAGCATTTAGTGTCCCACCCCTTCTATTTTTTTTCTATTTTTTTTCTTGATATCTAGAAAGTAGAAAACCCACAATGCAGAAGCAAGAAAATCTGTGCTATTTCCCATTAAACTCTGCCATCTACCGCAAGAAACAACTGGGACAGATTTCCTGGAAGAGAAAAGAGCCTGCCTCCTTAGCACTCCCAGCATGGCTCATGTGTAACAGTTCAGGCAACAGGGAAGGGCCACCCGGTTGCACAGCCCCCTTCCTCTGTTTCCTTGGAGCTGCATCAGCATTTCTAATGGACCAATTTCCACTTCTGTACAGGGCCGCCCACCCCGTACACCTGGAAATTGGTTTGCCACAGCACTTATCACCTGCAAGACCTGGCAGCGAAGAGCACTGCCCTGCCAGCAGGTCATACTGGATGCTGCTTCATACAGCTGCGAATGCTGCCACAAGGGGAAGAAGCTGAGGCTTCTGGTCAGTGTGAGGACCCGTCTGGCATACGTGACTGAACAGCAACCAGCAGATTCACGATTTCTTCCTTTCCACCCCACGCCCTTATCACTTCCACGGCTAGCAGGAGCCCTGGTGACACTGAAATCCCTTTGGGCAGGGCTTGCGTGGCACATGGAAGGTAAACAAACTGATCCATTTATGGGATTACCTCCTGTTTCACTAAGCTTCCCATTATTCTGCCCATGCAGCAGGTTTTAAGATTTCATTCCATATTATCTCAGCAATGTCAGAGTTTATGCTTTTACTACCCATCAAAGTCACAATCTGATCACGGCTTCACTTGTAATTATCCTGACACAGGAAATCCAACATTAAGCACACCACGGTTCGGTCTGCTGCTTCAGAAAGGTGCCTGGACCTGTATTCAGTCGGTCCCGCTTACTCAGCATGGCTGGAAAGCAGGACAGAAGCATGAGCATGGGAGACTGCCCGATGGCTTTTGGAAAAAAAGGAAGCAGAAGTGGCAGAGCTGGTGCATGCTTGCTGGAGATGACCTGGCCTGTCATGTGGATTGGGTCTGCCTGCTCTCCTTTGCCTGTAGTAGCAACACTGCATGTCAGTTTTGCCTGCTGTATTTCAGAGGTGTGTATTTTCTGCTTAATGCAACCAGGGACTGAGAAGAATCAAGTCCCAGCTCCTCCCTCCTGTGCAAGTTGATGATTCTGTGCTGATTTCCAGAACAGCACTGATAACTCTTGCCAGCCTGCAACAAGCACCCCTGCTTCTTGCCACTGTTTTCAACTGATGATGAGGGCACTGAGATCCGGTCTCACAGCAGCCTAATTCCAGAACCGGAGATACCACAAGCCTTCTATTACATATATTCAATAAAACTTTAATTTATTCAAGCAACTACCGGTAGAAAAGAGGTGGGTTTGTTTACAGGAACACAGCATCGTTACAGAAATATCTAGATTCAATAATAAAGATGTATTGAATAGGGTTGCATGAAAATTGCATCTCAAGTCTATGTAATTTAGGGAAATAATCTCCTTCTCACAACTGTTTACTATCTCGCTGTCATTTTCCAAATCATTTTACAAAGTTCTGAACTAGAATGTTATCTTGTACTAATTCCACAAGGGCATGGTCCCTTCCAGCCTACAGAAAGCTTGCAATTTTATATAGAAGTCTATATAGTTCTTCCATTCAGACAGCTCCTTTATCACTCAAAAAAAAAAAAAAAAGAACCACTCACTAAGCAGTTGGCTTGCTTTCTACTTTCTCGCAGCATTCTTCATGCATTCATAAGAAAACATTTTGGCAATCTTTTCGTCTCCCTCTCTTAAAAGCATAAGAATGAAATTGTTATTATTAGAAGAAAAAAAAATCACTCCTAAAGCCCAGTGCATTTACACTTTAAACAACACTTGTTAAAAGGAGGATTTTGAGGCAATGGAATATGGATCATCACAAAGAGAATTTCATACCAGTTGCTGTTATAACACTGCAGACTTACACTTCACTAGCGGACAGTGTATTTTTTTTTCCACCAAAGCACAAAATTTTCCTGCATAAGTTCAGACAGTTGGACTGATCAGCATTTCCTGACTTTGGATCCAAAAACTAGAAGAGCTAACAACTTTACCAAGAGTCTTGGATTGCTGCAAAGCAATTCTGGAAAGTACTGCAGGTATCATCTTCTAGTGCATACCAAGGAAAAACAAGATTTGCTACGATCTATCCTGCTATGAGAACAGCAGCCCTACACAGCCCGTTTCACCCCACAAAAATACTCCCCAGACTGTGCTCGTCAGTTGTCCACACAGATGTTCACAGCAAAACCAGACGCTCCACCGCTACTCACGGCTGCAGGCATTCTAGCTCAAGTGACACGTGCCCCATCCACTCTCACACAGGTCTGAGCTCCTCTAGCCAGAGACTCCCAGGAGGAGGGAAAGAAGGTTGGGAACGAACAAGGAGCTGGACAACACACCTCAAAGAATTCCTCCTTTCTTTTTCCAAGACTGTCCCCCTGTACTTTCACACTGCTTCCTGACAACAGAGTACGTCATTAGATTTTGTGCATTCTAAGTAATTAACAAAAAGAAGTGCTAATTCCAGAGGCAGGACAAACAGGAGAACACGCCTCAGACTAGGCGAAGGGTGCAGAGCGAGCCTTTGTGCCTAGGAGGCTGGACCCAGTCCCCCAGACCTGTTCAGATCCCTTGCTCTGACAGTTGCTTGTGTTCTCAGTGCTGCTCCTGTTTAACCCTTGCCTTTCTCGTTGAGGGGAAAGGTCCTGCAAGACCTAATGCACCAGCTCCTGTGATGGTGTAACTGTGGACTGCAGCTTCCTACAAAGCTCCAAACTGCACAAGATTTAACAATCCCTAAGAGCTTCCCCTTGTTGGCTTCTGTTCAGGTCTGGTTGACAGCTATATCCAAGAGCGATCACAGAGGAAATGGCTACCGTTCTGCCTAGCTCATCCCTTCCCTCTGCCTGAATAATTCTTCCTTCAGCCACTGGCCTCTCAGGAGTTCTCTGCTGCTCCTCTGCATTTTGGTCTGAGCTTCTGTTCAACTAAGTCCTGGACTTAACGGAACAGACACTAAGCTCTAGCCCTGCACCAATATTTCTTTCAAAAACAGGATTTTCAGAGGGAAAACATATCAGCGTAGTCTCAGATTTACTATACAGAGCAGAGGTTAGTAGGATTATGGTGGAGTTAAGCTTAATCCTATTTATATTAACACAGCTTTGTGCTCCAAAAAAAGGCCAGGTTTGCCTGTACTCTGCAACTGGAAGAGTAACTCGCTCACCTGAAGGAACCTGGAGCCCAGATTGCTTCAGCTCCCGGGCAGATCATTGCTCACATCTAAGTTACTGGAAGCCTTAACAGACTTTTCAGGGCAGGAGAAGATTTTAAAGCAGGGTACTAGGGGCCACCCGCAGTTGTAGGGAATTCAACACTTGGAAGTACTCCTGCTAGCAAATTACAGGTTAGCACGCTAGCGCTTTTCAGCGAGCACACTTCTCAGAGCAGGCTTCCACTTCAGATCACTTATCCAGCCCACATCCTGAAGAAGTGTCTCGGACCTACTGCTTACGGGAAAGGAGCTGCTGAGATCAGGAGCAAACATCCTTGTGCTTTCTGTCCACAGTCTGTCGATATATACGCTGTCTTCAGGAGGAAAATGCCCTTCCAGGGTCAGCCCTTTTTCTCATGGGCTGTCAGCCCTTACTGATAATTACAATTACGTGTCATTATGTAATATTTTCCACAGGTGGAAGAAAAGCAGCAGCTCTATTGCAAATCTCCTGCCAGTTCTAGGGGTCCTTGCTATTCTCATTTAACCAGTGCAATTCACCACCTGCTGCTTAGGGCTCATGTTTCTCTCCTCCCAACCACCAGTCAGCCCAGCCTGCCTGACAGTAAATATAGGCAGATCATGATGCTTTGGTAAGCTACTCTGTCCTTTACTCTTAGTGCCATTTACACGACACTTATAAGGTTAATTTTCACCTCCTCTGAGATTAGGGGATCGCATATTCTGAAGTCGTCCAAATCTCCTCTCTTGGCAAAATCATCCTTTAGTGGGCAGATGCCTTCAAAGGGCATCTTGCTGTCAAGTCAGAGTAGACCCCCATGACATTCTGCTTCTAGAAGAGACGCGATGCCTTTTCTGCACACAGTTGATGAATCTGAATCTAATCCTTATTGTTGGATTTAGGGACTCTGCCTGGAAGAACAATGTGGAAGAATAATCTTTACTCTTATTCTTCTGGAAGAATAATCTTTACTCTGCTTTTCCTTTATACCCTGTGGATGCTGCCCAGAGACCAACTCTAACAAGGTCAACAACAATGGCCCTCACGCTATGACGTTGGTCCCAGTATGAAAGGCATTTAGTGTCCTGCCTGTTTAGAGCACTGAACCAAAAGTCTGCAGCAACAAAGCTCAAAGGGCAGCCTAATTGCATCAGGATGTAATTTTAAGGCCTTGTATAATTTCTAAGCTTTCTGACATTACCTTAATTAGATGAGCTCTGTAATTTGCCATCTAGTGCCCCTGGAGTTTGAGTGTTTTTTTGCTTTTGTTTGAGAAGGACTTAATGGAAGCTGATAATAAAAACTTACAAGCAAAGAAAACAATGTTTCTCTCTGCTCTCAAAGCCAGCAGAAGATTTTTTTCCCCCCTCAAAATCACTGCTTAAGTATCATTCAGGCTGTTTAATGTATTGAGATAGCCTCTGATGTATCCAACACTGAAACATGCTCAGTTATGAACAGGGTAATGCCAGAACGACCATAAGTACCAACGGGACTCCTCTTTCATAAAACTCTTACTTTAAAGCAGATGTAATTTATTTCAAAACAACTTTTGGCCTGATGTGCATTTTCCAAATCTTCTCTGAATAGCCTGTCTCAAGACAGAAGATGGCTCAGTATGGCAACACAGTTTGGAAAAGGAGGCACCCATGCAGCCTGGTGCACACCAGGAGACAGAAATAGTTTGTGAGCTGCAAAAGATCAGGAGCTCCTTAACCCTTCACCAGCATCTGAGTGAAAACATGGACATTTCCAGCATCCTAGCGTGTCTGGATAAGGGCTGTTCACAGATTTGCTGAGATTCAGAAAGAAAGATTATCCTGAAGTCTGGATGAAATTCTAGCCAGCACATTTCCTGTAACTTCAAAGGTCACTTTCACAACACTCATGCAGCACAAACCTTTGGGAGGAAGAGCCCAGAGAAGCCCTTAACTCATGGTATGTTCTAGGCACACTCAGTTGGATTTTCCTCATCTTAATATAAACCATTTCTTTGGTTCAGTGAATTCCTCTCAAGCACTAGCCATCTCTTTCTCTAGCCAGATTCAAGAATAAAAAGACCAGTCTTCTGCCCTCTGATGTTTCTGCCCAGAGAACATTTTTGAAACCACTGACTCTGACTGCCATTCATCAACTGCTCAGGTTGGCCTAAAGACTTCAGAAAGCGTCTGCAACCGTAGAAGCCTTTGGCCAGATCTTTAGAAACACTTTAGAGATATTCCTGTCATCCTGTGTGTTCGGAACAAATATAAGGAGTTTTAAATCCCTCTCTCTGTACGCAGCTTCCGAAACACTGATCTCACACAGGAACTGCTTCTGCCCTTCATTCAGAATGTCGGAATTGAGAAAACACTGTCTTCGTCTCCAGAGGGAGGAGAGCAGGAGTTTTCGCTCAAATTCTGGCAGTACTGCTGGGTTGAAATGACAGCTGCCTTTGGCATCTTTGCTAAACTACCACTCGTTCCTCGGAGGGGAATAAGTGACTGGTCTATTAAGAGAGCAGCTCACTGGCAGACTTTCAGATGCCAGCTCAAGTACTAGACTGTCTGTGAAGGATGAAGTTTTGAGCTGAAGTTGTATTTCATGGTGTTGCCCAAATGCCAACAACAGCAAGGATTTCCAGAGTGCCCAGCTATCCAACAGGACACATTATTTTTGACTGCAAAGTTTTCCAGATCTTTCACAGTTTACCCATTAACAAGAAGAGTTTGGGTGTTAGCCAGCAAGGCCCTATTCCGTTCAAACACCCTCAATTCTTTCTACCATTTTGATCTGTACTTCTTATTGCACAGCCACGTAGCTGCCATGCTCCATTCCAGAAACATACGACTTTCAGTACAGGATGAAGTAATTCTTACAAGTGGCTATATATACTGGTATTTTATTCAGTTAATGTTGCATTTTAGAATCCATTTGGAAACGGCTTAGTAGATGCAAATATAACACCTCTTTAAACGGCTCATGATGCCAGCAGCACCACTCACCTCTGAAGGACAGCTACGCTCAGCAGTTTGTTGCAATCTAGTAATAACTCACCCTGAGTCTCCTCCCACGAAATGGAGCCTAGGTGGGCAAATGGCAAGAAATGCATGTCTGACAGCCTTTTATCTCTGTAAAACCAAAGAGTTATTTAATTTGTGCAGAACGAAAGCCTGATGATTCCATTTTCCCTTTTAATGTAAGCAACCTTTTCCTTCTATTGATCTTTTGCCAAAACATACTCTTGCTGTCACACAGCGGTCTCACTTGTACGACCCATCTGCCAGACAGGGGGTATTTTTGTGAGTGGCATCTGAGTGTGTTTTCCCCAAACAGTAATTTTGCCTGTCACTTTCATAACACCACACACAAGCGTTCTCCTTGCAGTTAATCTGTTTTCCACCCATACTTCCTTTAACTCCAGTCTGTGGTTTGTAACAATCCTGGGATTGCTCACTATACCTTCCACACCCACAGTGGCAGTTCTGAGCACTCTTTTTATGTTCAGAAATCTGAAGATGGTATCCGTTCATTCAGACAAATTCACTAGCACCGCAGGCAGCAACTGCTCCAAACATCTACCAGGTAGGAAGTCCTGTACCTTGAATCGCACTAGGATGTATTCCTTCTAATCAACAATCAGGCATCCACACCTCAAAATGGCACTGCCACTCAAAGCCAAGTTGCTGCTTTAGGGATAATTTCTGGCACTTTTGCAGGATGTTTCAGTGCCTCTGCGTTTTCCCCCATCTGGTATTTTGAGGCCCTTTTCTCTTTAAACAGTGTTTCCAACCAAGCAGACGTGCAAAGAGCTGAGCCACTTGAGATCTTTTACTGTAAACTGCCAGTACCATGGAGCACATGATTCACCCTGAATTATCAAATGGTTCCACTACACCCAAATAAAGTCTAAGGTTTGTCAAAACTAGCTGCTCTGAGACATCCCCTGATTCTTCAGGAAAGAAAAGGAGCATTGTTCCTTATTTAGCCACATGCAGTCACTAGCCCTGTACAGACAGGGGAAGGGAGCTTTGTGAAGAAACTGGGCACACAGTATGACTGAACAGTGCTTTTTGCAGGCAGGAACCTTTCATATAAAGAAAAGGAGAAGAGACACCCAGTGAGTTTGCCTGGCCCAGAATAAAGGGCTCTAAAGCACCTCTGGGACGCTGACTCTGTTCCTCACTCTGCCAATGACTTGCTGTGAATTCAGCAGCCCAGTTAACCTGTGTGTCTCCATTTCTAGCTATAAAGCAGATGTACTAACTTTTATGTTCCCTGTAAAAATCTACAATAAATTTTTTACTATTACTATGCAAATGCACAGTAATACACCCTGCCACAGGACAGCCACTGCTGTACAACCAAAGCACAACCTGGCTTAGGGACGGAATCCTAACTGCTCAAGCCCTAATCCTGGTTAACAGCAAATGCATCATTCCCTTGGTAGTCCTGTTGGTAGCTGAACTGGACGAGCGAGACAAAGGAGATGAGGAGTCCAAACAGTTCTCTTCATAGTGAATCCTATTAGTTATAAATAGCACTCATTGCAAGGAGAGGGTGAGTGCAAGCTTCTGCTGAGATCCCAGTAGCAGAGACATTTTTATCACAGATCATGCATGTCACAGCCAGGAGAACAGAATGGCTGCCAGAACAAGACAGCAGGAAGTCTATAGCGCTAGAAAATTACTTCTACCAGAAAAGCAAACCAAACTCAAGCCCAGGTTACCACTTCTCACAGCAAGGATTCAGATCTCAGGACACTATCTAATCACCGCAAGCACACTGACAGATACAGCAAACCTCGAACAGTGAGGAGAGAGACTGCATGTGTGGGAAATGCAGGAAATACCCACTACAGATGCTGCTCGGCTACGAGCCTCCCGCTCAGTGAGGGGTCAGGCAATGAGCAGCCTACCTGGGAGAGAACACGGAGCCCTGCTTGCACTGCACCGCTTCCTGCCCTTGTACTGCTGGGGACTAGCAGTTCTCATGCAGCAAAATGTGCAGGTATTTCCCCACATAGACAGAGCCAACCTTGCACTTCACTTTGTTACTCTTGGGAGACCCTGAGTTCAAAAAAGCCTGTGCTTGGGCTCTTGAAAATTCACTGCCATTTCACCCTCTGGGGAGCCAGTCCCAGGCCTGTTGTTCAACGTAGTCTGGGAGGGAACAAATATGAATTTAAAATGACTCCTTCAGCAGTTTCATACTAAATCTGCCAGAGGAAATGACCTTCCAACTTCAAAAAGAGAGGGTGGGTTATTGTTAAAATACAGCCACATTAACATCTTGGAGCTGTCAGGCCCATTTCTGACACATTTCTGTGTGCCCTGTCTATCTTAAAGAACGGACAGAAGTGTGAGCAGGAATCTCAAACAAACTGCATTTCCTCAAGGAGCGAGAACAAGCTGAGGCCACATGGACACAGTGACCACAAAGGACACCCTGCCTACTATGGTTTCCTTTCATTATAAACTGCTGCTTCTAGCAGCCATACACTCCCATGACACCATCCAGCTGTGTGATTGAATTATTTAGCTGTCTCAGAGCAACGTAAGTCTCTATAAACAGCAGGGAAACACCTTCGAGGCAGGATAGTCTGTTAATGAGAGAGGGACAGGAGCTGTGTGATGCCCACAGGGGAGTTCATTGCGTTTCAGTATTAAACAAAACTCATCTCGCTTTAGACATCTGTAGATGACACTCTCTGCAACCTGTTTTGGCACAGGGACTCTGAAAGAGAAGGAAATACGCTGCCTGAACTTAAAGTTTACAGGGCCCCTTTAGCAATCTGTGATTATGTTCATCACGGAGAAAGCACTCGTTAGATTACAAGTGACCGGTGAAGCAGAACAGGCATTAGTTGCAGAAGGGACAACTATGCTGCATTCTCCATCCCTGCTCATGAGATAATAAGGCTCTCAACCAGCAGGACAGACGGAGAGGGAAGAGAGTGCAAAGAAACAAAAGAAACCTAACAGTAGCATTCTGGCTGTTGGGTGACTTTCCAGGCATGGATTATTGACCAAAGGTGCAAGACAGAGACACACAATCGATACCCCTAGAGAAACCGGCACTATACTTAGTCTCTAGGTCCTAAGCATGTTCAGGGCTGAGCTCTGCACAAGTGTATATGAGCTTGCTAGTTACTTACTCACTTGTGTATGTTAATCTCCTACGCACAGATTTGGAAAGTACGTCCCTGTATTTCAAGGTATCTAGTCACCAAAAGAGCCACCTGGCCAGGAAGGATGCTCTACCAAAAGAACAACAAGCACTGAGTTAGCAAGGCAATTCCTGCAATACCTCAATTCACTGTGTGAAATTAAGTCTGACATGAGAGTAAATGTCAGATTGTATGGGTTTTATGGTGGGAGAGGGACTTTGTTCCACAGCTGAGCAGCCTATGGGTAAAACCAGACAGTCTGAGTGGGGCTAGCACTGAATGTAAAATTGTTCTTTGCTCCCATTATTAATATACAGACTACTGCTAGCTTACAGCAGGGAAGGATCTGCTGCCCTCGAGAACAGGAAGTGTAAGCCTCTACAACTTGAACTAAACCAATACCTTTGCTAGCTAAAAATGAGACTGAGATCCTCTGTGGAGGGGATGGAGTATTTACACGGTCAGGCAGAGCAATCAGAGGAGACCTGTGGCTGGCATGAAGCTGGGAGGCTCAGGTTTCATACCCGGTTTGTTTTCCCCTTGATGACTGGTGGTGTTAAGCCCAGGAGGGATGTGCATTTTCTGTAAAGAATGGAGCATGGGGGCAGAACAGCGAAGTGGTGTCTGGGCCTTGGAAGGACGAGGATCCACTAAGCACAAACAAAACAGGATACGCACTCTAGGGAAGAATAAAACACACCAAGCGACCATCCCTGCCACCAGGTGAAAAAGGACACAGCAGCCACTGTTTGGTTTCAGCACAAGCCCCCACAATATTCTTTCCTCCTCAGTTTACCAACAGGAAACTGTGCACCAGCATGGTCTGCATGATGTACGCAGCCAGGCAGTGGCTGCCCTGGCATTCTGTACTGAGTGCATAGAGAGTCCAACCGAACTAACTTCTTGTGCACCCTAAGGTGGGAAGCCAACAGCAATCTGCCCTCCCCATGCAGTCGCAGGATTCCCATCTCTAGAATTTCTTGGTAGTTCTCACTCTTTAAGATCTATCTGTCTTCCTGACATGGCAATAATCAAATATAGCACTTTAAAAATGGTATTTTCCTGACCAAGATGAATTTTAGTCCCCCAGAAATACAACCTACAGAAGAGGATGGAAAAAAAAAGACATCCTGCGCTTTGTCAGCCTCTCCCAAGAACTGTGTGTATCCACACAGCAGATTTACAGGCTTTCTAACAGCCTTCAGACACAGAGACTTCATATACTCAAGAAAGGAATCAATTCTGTAAAATAAACCATTCTCCATAACTTGCTGCAATTTATGTTATCTTCTGGTACAAAAGTAAAAGCTCTGAAAAGAAAATAAAAACTCCAAGCTAAAACCACTAGCTGTAAATCAGCCACAAACTCTTCAAAACTATTGCTGATTTGCAGACCCCCAGCTGAGCTGCCCCGTATTCCCTTCTGTTAGTAAACAGCTCTCCCCGCCCCCAGCCCCAAAATCTTGCTCATTTTTCTCCTTTTCTGCTCCACAAAGCACTGGGAGATATATCAGTTCCTAAGAGATTCCACACAAAAGCACGCTGCCTTACCCTGGAAAGGTCTGCATAAGATTTGGGACACGCATTTACCTCCGTGAAGCCCTCCTGAAGAATATCCAGTAAATTCCCCCTGGCCAAACAGGCAAGCATTCTCCACGAGCCCACCGACGGGCGAGGGTCTCAGAGGACACAGGGCAGATCCTCCGGCTCTGGGCACGACCTCTTCCTCCTCCTCCCAAAGACAAAGAGTTGGAGCTCATCAGGAACCGCATTCATAGTCCCATATGTGCAGCCCGTTACTGCACACAGATAGTTGAGCCAAAGTCAAGGCTTGCACTGGGCATGCTCGCGAGAGAGCTGCTGGGGGAGCAGCGGGAGAGATGTCAGACGGTTCCTATAGAAACGCTTCAGCTTACAAGATGCAGGCCCAGGACTGAGTTGGGGAAACATCTGAAACCTATTTCCAGCAGTCGTACTCACACGAAACCTGCTGCGTAGAAGAGATTTTCAAACCCACCAAACACAGCGAGCCCTGTCCGGCGTGGGGGCAGGGAGTCAGCAAATAGCAGATGTCTCGCTTAGCTAGAAAAGCAAGAGGAAAGACTGTAAGAGCTGCCAGCTTTAACTCTCAGCAATCGTTCTGCAGCCCCGAAGAAACAGCACTGTTTTCAGCAACCCAGTAGAGACAGGAAGCTGCAAACCAGGCCACAACACAGCTCGTAAGATCTGCACAGCACTGGGCTCTACTCTAGCTGCTGTGGCGATGAAGTCGAAAGAAGAAATAAGACAGAAAACTTTAAAATTAGAATTAAATACAATCCCCAGCAAAGTTTCTAAATCAATAGTAACTGCATTCATTCCAGAAAAAAAGTATCGAATATCTCCAGGCAATCTCTCAAACTTCATCTCACGTTACAAGAAACGCCCTGATATAATACGAAAAACCTCTCAGAATGGATGAAGCGACCTTCTGCCGGTCCACAGAGCGACGCAGCAAGTACTGCCCAGTAATATTCAGGCACTGCCTTCAGATTTCAAAATATCTGGCCAAGCATTTTTAAGTGAGACATACATTTAGAAACAAACATGTTCTTCTGCGTAAGTATTGAAGGTTCTGGAGGAAAAAGCAATTGCATAATTTTACCATGCTAATGTTTTCTCTGTCAGATATGGAGAGATGCAGGTAGAATACAGAAACAGACAGGTAATTTCCTTCTATAACCAACCCAAGTCATTCAAAAAGTAGTCAGCCCCCACTCATGACATGAGATTTAAATTACTTATTCATGTTTGCCTTTCCTACTTACTTTTCATAATTCAGTGGGAATTGAGATTTTTGTCTTCATTGATTGTAATATCACATCTGTTAAGCAAAACAATAAACTACGACGAGGCTTTGCAAAAAATCTTGAAAGGTGGCAATGCTGCTGGTTAGTACCTTGATCCAGTTTGCTTTTGAGACTCAAAATTACTCAAAATGCCATTAATTAGACGACAATAAATATTTATCCCTATTTTGTACAATGCAAACAAGTAGGCTGTGCCTTTGCAATTTCAATAAAATTTCATAGAAAAACTGAATGAGTGGTTTCCCCATCAGAAAGAAAGCGACCTCATTTGAAAAACAAAACAAAACAAATTCTGAGCCTTTTCTGTGAACTTTATAATGATGTTCCTGACTAATAATCTCAAAGAAAAAGTTATATTTATTATCTGGTTTTCAATGCTACATAGTACATATACATTCATAGAAGACGTATACAGGTAAGAATGCTGAGGTCATCCCTACCCCTTCAACTTCTGGAACAAACAAATAAACTGCAGATGTACTAAAGTGAAATCAAATGTACTCTGGCTGCACAGAGAGGTAGCAGATGGCTGTTAGGTGTTCTCTGATTGTTTTTAGAATTTGTTTTATGAATTTGATAGCAGATTAAATACTGTATGCTCACAGTCCCTACAAGCTCTAGATATTTACACTTGTCCTTTGAAGAGGAGATAAACCATAGGGAGACAGTCCCTCACCACAGACTGTATACTGGAGGCATGACCTGAATTTACAGGATTAAAAATAAAAATAAGAATAAAGAGATAATCTATTCAAACAGCATAGAAATACAAAGTATAGACACGATTTAATTTGTAAAATTTATTGTTTAAATCATAATAAGCTGATAGACTGCGAAGAAGAGTTCATTGATCGTGGACCTCTGTGGCGTTTAGTGGAAACGACCAAAAAAACCCACACAATTTTTAGTCCTGACAGCATTGCTCTCACCCCTTCTCCCTCTACTCCTATGTCTTGGCACATATCAGAGGACTTAAGCCAGATGTGTCTTCCATAGTATGGTAGTGCCATCCGTGAGAAATGCAGAAATATGGCGAGCTGAACACATTGGGGGAACTGTGAAGAAGCTGGAGAGACTATTCAGGCCAGAAGCCCTCCCCTGCTTGCCTTTTTGGATCAACAAAGAAAAGCTGGGACTGAAGTCTGAAATTCAGGTGGTCGTGTTCCGTCCCACATCCCTACTACGGAGCCTCCACCTGCTGGAACACGGCAAAGGGCAAAGTGTTCTCATCACACGTGCGAGGTTCAGGGACAGGCCTGCTCACAGTATGCTGTCCATCAGAGATTTTGTCATCAGAGATTTGCTTCTACATGGGGATTCTTATATCTGAAACAGAACTGCCTCGCTTTGACAACAGGAATGTCAGAGAATAGAAACTAGGCCATTTCTGATGGCTAGACTGAGTGGCAGAGCATGCTGGGCCATTTTTCTGTTTATTGTGGTAACACAAATGCATCTTGGGTGCCTCTGTGTACTGAAAATACCTTTGCAAAATTAAACCCCAGTTCTCCCCTCTTTGTGTTTCACTCTTAAATTTCAAGCTTCTTGTAGCAGGAATCATATTTTTCTTTCAGTTTTATAGCATCATAAAAGATGCCTTTAAATGCTGTATTTGCAAGAAGCAAAAAAAAAAAAAAAAAGCCTCTCACTATCTCGCTAAAGCTAATGCTTCGTAATTCATCCTTTCAAGAGTTACTTTTAACACTCCCGGAAAATAATTCCAAAATGATGAAGGGAATCGCGGGCAGGGATACAAAAAGGATCTCGGCATCTACTTTTCCTGGTGCGAGTGACCTTCAAACCAAGCACGTAGGATCGCAGTTTGATTGGTGGCATTGCCCTCTGCTGGCCGGTTTCAGCATAACCTTTGTGCTTTCGCCTGCTGAATGCTGGGGAAGGTGCATGACAGAGCCCCGTTCCTGCTTATTTCCTGTTGCTGTGGTGTGACTGTCGCCCTGTCACAGCAGCACCACCAGCACAAACACCTAAGCTTTCCTTCAAGCCTTCCATGCAAGGATTTTAAAGCACTTTATCAACATTCAATGATTATTTCTCTTGTCAGCAACTGCGAAAGAGAGAAGGATCAACGGCCACGGTTGAGCTCCCGCTAATAATAATTTAGTTGGGGAAATAAAAGTGAGTGAGGCTGATTCAGAAACACAGCTTGTGCAGCCATAACTGCAGGAATAGCAAAAAAGAGCTGCCTAAAGCAACTAATGCCTTCATGTCACTGAGTGCTCCCTCCGGACCTCCCATTAAGCATCCAAAACAATGGTCAGACACAAAAAAGACTCCTGGAAACTCACGGAAGATGCAGCAGGCTGTGATGTGTGACGGGGCACCACGTCCACCAGAGTTCCCATGCTGATGTCACAGCTCAGCGCCAAGAGGAATGTACCAGCACTCCTTCCCCCTAGAAGCCTGAGGGGGAGAAGCAAATGTATTAAACACAAAGGAAAGAATTTTCTTAGAGGGAAAACAGACTTAACAACACAATGCTTGAATATAACCAATATAAAGGAGGAAAGCTGCCACCTTGTATCATTGCCTGCAGAAAATATATCTAAGGGCTACCCTCTTAGGACTTAGGGAAAGTTATACATTTTTGTATTTTCTTCCACATGTAAAGTATGTACAGTGGACAGAATTCCTATGAAATGTATCTAAAAAGAGATTCCTGATTACATTGGCTCATAGTGCACGTAGGGTCTAATTATCTTCCCCATTTGTGCAGGGGGAATCCAAACGCAGCAGACATTAAAATATGCCAGGCAAAGCTATCCTGGTCCTTGGTGTCAAATATTCAGGGTATTGGTTCAGCGTTAAATGACACGGACAGCAAAGATTCAAAGATAATTTTAGGAAACAATTCCACACACTGACATACATATTTAGGAATTTGGGGGTAATCTATATTTTCTTTGCTTAGTCTTCTTTTAGAAGGCTGGAGCAACGTCTGGTGAAGGGAAAGGTGGGGGAGTTTGGGTGAGCTAACAGAATGGAAAATGGTAAGACTCCTTCAGAAAGACCCCACATGGAGCAAGAAATGGAACGGCAGTGGGAATTGCGGTATTTAAAAATCATTTAAAGGCGAGCAGGAGTGCAACCTGTAGGTAGATGGCTGCTGCTGTCTGTGGCGTGTCCCGTGTAGGGCCATGGGTCAGGGGCATGAAGGACGGGCGGCTGGCACAGCCGAGGCCTGCTGCTGCCCTGCTGCGGGCGGAGCGAGGATCAGAGGCCGAGACGAGGCCCCAGGGTGTCTGGAGTACGGGGAACAGGCCGGGCTACAGGAGCGGGGCAGGCCCAGGGAGACCGAGCTGCGGGGAATGGCCGGCCCGGGGCACGGCACCGGGGCGTTGGGCACGGCCCCGGCACCCCCAGGAGCAGGAGGGGCCCGGGGGCTGAGGAACCCCGGGGCGGGGGTGGCACAGGNCGCAGGCCCCGCCGGGCCGGGCCGGGCCCGGGGAGGAGGCAGCTCGGCCCCCGGCGGCGGCCGCTTCCAGCGGGGGAAGCTCCCCTCGTGAGGCCGGGGGGCACGCCGAGCACGGAGCAAGGCCGGGCGGGGCAGGGCAGGGCGTAGGAACAAAGTGCGGGTTTATCAGTTCGAGCCGAAAATCGAATCTTTACTGTCCGAGGAACATTTGATACATTAACGCTTGTTTAACCCCTGAACGGGACAGTCTTGGGGAACGCTGGACAGGCTGTTGGAGTCTGGTAATATTCAGTGCAAAAACAAGGCTTTTAGAAACAACTACTCCAAAACATGTGACTTTCACATTTTATCGATTCAAGGCCTGGCAAACAGGCCAAATTGTTACTCCTGTTCCTATGCAGAGCATTCGATGATCTCCAGGGTATGCTGCACTTCCAGAACCACCACCAAATGCTCCAGATGCTATCTAGGAGCGGAGCTGGAGCTCAAAGGGAACAGCCCCATACCACTCCTGGCTTTGTGGCGCTCGCTAAAAGACAGTTCCTTTCGTAGCTCCCGTTAGCTGAGAATACAAGGGCTGGGGACTCGGGTAATCCACAGGTCAACGGAATAAAGTGAGGCGGCTGAGTGACAAGTTCCTCTGCGCCAAGCCCCAGCCCTGCTTGTTCCCAGTGCAACACTGGTACGACGTGATGCATGCGTAGAGTTTACACCACGCTGGGCCAGGAGCTGACCTGGTGTCTGTGCAGCTTGCTGTCCCCAGTCCCAGCTCTCCTCCTGTGTGAGGAAAGCTTCAGTACCACAGAGAAGATCCTTCGCTGTGCATGCCGCTGCAGTAACAGGCTGTTTCAGCCAAACCGTCTTTAAAAATGACCTGTTGGAGTCGGCACCTTCTAGAAAACCTCCCCTCTGTTGAATTATAGCCCGTATTTAATAATGTGTATTAAAAAAATTGTTTCTTCCTACACTGTAGAGGGCTTGGTTAGAGCTGAAACCAGTGTGCCTTTCTAGTTCTCACACCCACGGCTCAGCGCGAGGAGGCACCCAGCTGCAGCCCAACATCATCAGCCAGGCCTGGGTCTGCGTTCCCGGCCGCCCCTCCGGTGGCTGGGCAAGCAGGACCCAGTGCTCAGGCAGTCCCGTGCGTCCCTAAACTAAACCCCTGCCCGTTCAGTCCTCCTCAGTCCAAAGTACAGGGTTTTGTCCTTGGCACGCAGAAGAACCAGCCCTTCCAATGACATAATACTGTACCTGTTATAAATGAAGGGTCTTCTCCCGCACACCTTACGATAGCCCTGCTGAGGTCAGCTCAATAGCACGGGCAAAAAACCCTGTTTGGGTAAAAAATATACTGTCTCCATTATTAAAAAAAGGGCCTTCTGCAAACCTTACTCTGGCCTTATAATAGGCCTGCTGAGGTCCGCTGGATAGCAGGGGCAAAAACAGCTGTTCATGTAGAAAAATTGTAGCATTGGTCCTCACGACACTTTCATCTTAGCACACATTACCCGTACCAGCTTTATTTTTTGTAATGAGCAGGAACTCCTTCATGTTTTTTACAGTTGAGCCATAATATGCAAAATGATGCATGTTTATAAAACGTACCAGGATGTCCATTTTTAAACACTGGCAATAAACAGGTTGTTCCACGACCTGCATTTGGCCATGCAGACCATTACTTAGGAACAGAATGTGCCAACCACTGATTTAGGGCCTGAGGATACTGCTTGGGAGCCCTGTTCAACTGCCAACGCTGCAACTGTCAAATTCAGTACAGTGGCAGAAGCCTTTCGGACAGTTGCTGTACTGCATTACTAACACTATTTTAAACCCATAAACAAATTCTCAAATGTGTATTTGGGAGCTTTAGCAGAAAACACCACATGGCATGTGCTCTGTGTTACAGGGTTTTATAACTAAAGCTGACAATACAAAATAAGAAAAAATGGGGAAAAAGTCCAAAGCCCTCTCTTAAGTTGGCCAGGATTCATTCCCAGTATCTCAGGCATGCAAACAGCTACTGTGCTCTAAGGATTGGATAACTCCTTAAATATAGGCAGTGGCTTTTAAATGGCCACCTTGCAGAGAAATTGCAAATTTTCCTTCCTTCATTGCCAGTCAGAGCCAAGAGCTCACTGCTCACTTCTGTGCATGTTGGAGTAAGGATGGCTATCAGTACCGCTCTTCAGTGAAAGGAATTGTTCTGTACCCCTCAGTTAATTCTGCATTTCTGGCCTTGGTCTCAGTGTGCTGTGCATGGTTGTAAAACACTGCTTTTTGAGAAAAGGGGATGCACTTAGTGCACGACTGCAGTGTACAGTGGCTGGTGTTGGAGGAAACACACTGTTAAAACTTCCATGCCATTTCCTCACAGTATCATCCACACGTCATTCTGCACATTGCAGAATTTTCTTAACATTGACATAAAATCCCGTTGCAACATCTCCCTTGTCCCGGTATGGAATCCTGTATGCCGTGTTCCCAAATCCGCCAGCAGAGCCACGCTCGGCTGGCCGTCTGCTACAGCAGGAGCGTCCTCCCGGCAGCTCTGGGCTGTGGTTTTAGCCTTCATTAGCCAAGCAGCAGCTCTGTCTTCTCACCGTGCTGAGAGGAGATGGGTTGCCAGCTTCAGAGGCAACACAGATTTTCCAAGGGGAAGAGGTGGCTTTTTTGCCAGCAGAACCAGATAGGTAACTGTTCCTCATGTGAGAATAAATACGTCTGTGTCCTCCGAAGGCACATGCAGGTTCAAGACACAACCTCTCTGCTTCACAGGCAGAGTCGATGTGTCCATGAGGTTAGCTTGACTCTACAGCATCTCTAAGTCTGTGAAATCCTTTTGCTGCTGAAGGAGGAGAGGGCCACCAAGCTTTTTAAACCAGGGTCCCATTCTTACTGTCATATTTCAGCCTGGGCCGGGGGAAGTTGAGGGTGGCATACTCTGTGGCATTCTGCACTTGTAAGTTCTTCACCTCCTCCGCAGAGCGCTCCCGTACCTTGGTGAACACTTGGATGTCTGCGTAATGAATGCTGTCATCCTGCTTCATGTTCTTGGGTTTACTCACGGTGGCGTAGACGGGAAACTCGGGGACATTTTCATACATTGGAGCCTTTGGGGAGAAAGAGCTCTAGATGGTCAGCTCGGGGCTGCTGCTGCACCTGCCTTCCCCAGGCCAGGCGGAGACACCTGCACGCTGCCCCCAGCACCCCCAGCCCTCTGACACCTCAGGCTCAGAGAGACAGGTTTCATCCTACTGCTTCCACTGCACTTCAGGGGAAAAATAGGGGCCTGCATCACTGTGCAGCAATGCACATCGCTCCCACAGCCATCCCAGCCCACATCGGATGAGACATTTCACAGCGGTGAATAAACTGCCCCATGTCTGCCCGACCCATCCAGGCTAGGAAGTGATGGTCAGCTCTGTCCTGTCAATATCCAGTTAGCAAAGCAACTCTAGGAAGCTGTTTACCTTCCTGCCAGGCTGGTGCTGTTGGCTCTCATGTCTCACATTAGTTCCTGAAAAAGAAACACCAGCGGATCAGGTTAACACAACTGTTTATTGTTCCACCTTTGAATTCAGAAATGCAGCATCTGGCACATGGGCTCTCTCCACTGGACACAGATCAAATTTCCACCCCATCTGACATCCTCAGCCCTAATGCTGTCTTTGAGGCCTGCCTCCGAGAAGAAAGCCTGGGCTTGTTTCCTTGGAAAAAATAAGGTTTCCTGGGATGACAACATGCTGTGAACCGCAATGTTCTTGGCAGAACCCAGGAGGATGTACAGAGCACAGAGAGCTTCCTTGTCAGGCCCTTGGGGAAGACAGATCCAGTTTTAACTTCGTTATTTCCTCTGCCACCTGCAAACATATTTTGCCCAGCATGGTCCAAAGGCCACAGGACACAACTGGGCTACTTAGTTCCCCCCACTTCATTCTGGGGCACGGATGTCAGATGGATGTTTGCAGTTCTTACAGGAGTTCGATGCAGCTTCTGCTTAGCTGCCACTCGAGAGCACTCACACGCTTTTCCATGTGAGACTCCAGTATTTCACAGAAACCGCTGAAGCCCCTTCCTTCCCCGCTGCCAAGCTCCATGGCACATCTTACCCCTTGCTTCAAGTTTTTATGAAATTTTGCCTCTTGCCTCTACCAAACTTCTCTTGAGAAAGGTTAGGTACAGAAGAGCTTGGGATCCCTCAGCCTCAGCAATCCATTCCCAGCCAGCACTGATGAATGGCAGCTAACCAGGGGCTGATTTACTCCCCCTGTTCTTGTGCTCTAGAGCATCTTCACAAATCCTTACCTTGCTTTTCCTTCTTCCTTTTAAAAAGCGAAGGACAGTTCCTGAAATCAGAGAAAGACGTCAGCCCTGAGAAGCCCCGGCCTCTGCTCTCATAACATGCAAACCCAAATGCACCACCCCAAGGTACAGCAACCGTGCAGTGGGGAAGGTCCAAGAGCCCCACCTGCTGCAACCACCCCGGTTTGGGGGGCTGGGACTGCCCGCTGGGTGCTTTGCCCCCTGAGCAGGCTCCAGCCCTGCTGATGGAGTGAGGCACCCTCTGAACCTGAGCAACTTTTGCGGGGAGAAGGCCCAAGGAGAGATGCAGGGGTGCATTTCCCTCTTCTGTGACTCATCTGCCGTGCCCTACAGACACCCACAAGTCTCCTTGCCTTTCAGCCCTGTCTGGTTGTCCGATATGCACATGCATCACTGTGAATGAGAACAGATTTCACTGTAGTTTTGCAACTACGTTTCCTAAGCTGTATGGTCAAAAAGATGCAGGGTGCTGAGCATGATCTCAGCTGGCACGAAACACGTCTCTTAGGGCCAGATGCTCTGATAGCCCCGTGCCCTGTGCTTTGGCCCCCTTGCCCAAGGAGCAGCTGTGCACAGCCCATGTGCTCATTTAATGTTTCAGACTGTGTTTTTCCTGTTCGCAGTTTCCCGCTTAAAACACTACCAAACCAAACGAGCTGTGCACTTTATACAAGCCAAACCAAACCCTAATCTTGTCTGTACCTGAGTGACCAGAGAGTGACAAGCCAAACACAGCTACGTCCCAGCCACGGTGTGAGCAGGAGCCAAGTTCATTCCTGCTGCTACAACAGAGCCGGAGCCGAGCTCCCGCGGGCTGGCGTTGGCCGGGCAGCACAGCCGCCTGGCTGAGCAGAGACGTGTCACATTCTGGGCCAGATGCACGAAGCAAATGTTATCCTTGCAGCACAAAGCAAATGTTATCCTTGCAGCACATTCACATGGCTGGAGGAGAGCAGGTGCCAGCCCCGGTGCTGGTCTGTCGGCTGCAGGACAGCTGAAAGTGGGCAGTCAGCGCTTTGAACGGGGCTGGAGAGCTACCAGATGGTACCCAGGGAGCACTGGGCGTCCCACGGTGCGTGCATTTGCCAGACAGGTCTGCCAGAGGCGGCAACAAAGCAGCCCCTGAGGCAGAGCTCTGCCTCTGCCGGCTTTTAGAGGCAGTTTTGGAGGGCGGGTGAGCAGGGCTGAGTGTGTGCAGTAATGGCTTTGGTGCTCTAATGGCAAAAGGAGGAAAGGATGAATAATGGCAAAGAACCTGGAAACCTTCAAAATGGCCGGTAATGATTAACCAGGCCTGCTGGAGCTGGGAAGTCAAAGGGGGAAGGCAGGGGGGGCCGTGCCTGTACAAAAGGATCCAACGCTGCTTCTCACGCCTCTGCCGTGTCCCACCAGCCCTCCAGTCCCGGCAGACAAAATCTGGGGGCTGCCCCCTCAAGGCAGCACTGCTTTGTCGCGGGGTGGTTCTCTGCCGCCCCTGTCAGCTCGCAGGGTCTCCAGGGCCCTCCCTGGCAAGGCTTACACACCTGAGCCCCTTGCTTCTTTACAGCATTCGGGCAGGTTGTGCACTGTAACTAAAATAACACAATATGAAGCAAAATTGGCAGGGTCCCTACCCTGGGAGGTGGGCTCCAGTACCTGCTTTCCAAGCTGCTCTGGCTCGTTTTGGTTGCCTTTTTTGCAGAGGGAGCGTTAGCAGCCAGCATGTAGGCTGGAGGTATGCTGAGGCTGTCTGCAGGCTAAACACAGCCAGGTGCGAGATGGCATCTCCCCGCCTCAGATCTGTGGTAATTAGAACAGATGTGGCAAGGGAAACAAGAGTGGGGCAAACCTCTCCTCTCTTCTTCTCAAATCCAGGCCAGACGTGTTGTAACTAACTCACAGCCTGCTAGATGCGCGTTGCTTTCTGCACGGCAGCACGCATGTCCCTGCTCCCGTATCGATGCTTCTCTATTCCCCATGTCAGCACCAACCTGATTTCCCCCTGCACAAGCCTGCTTTACAGTGAGTCCCAAATCTTGGCATCCTTCGCTGCCCATGCACACTGGGTAAGGTGAGAATCCTCCCCAGGGCTGTACTTGCAGAGGTACCCGGACCTGAGGGCACACTTTCCTTCTTCAGCAGCTTTCCCCTGTGAAGAAGCTGGCTGTAATGGCTTTTCTTTTAAGATTTCAGGAACCTTCTCAGTCTCTTGCCATTTGCCCCCCTTAGGGCCCACACTTCGACAGTGATCATGACAGGGATCTTCCACCCAGGAGAAGGCAGGTGCCTACCTCCCCTGAGCCCTTTTGGAAGTCTCAGCTTTATTTAGGAAGCCCAGCTCTTTGCTGACGCAGCTGCGGCACTGTGCAAATATCCAGAAATAAAAGTGGTATTGGTGCCTGGAAACACCTGAACTAAAATTAAGCAGCGTTTTTTTCCTCTGTCACCAACGCAAAGCCATGAATCATGCAAACTTCTGCAGTGGGGCTTCAGCGCATCACAGTCTGCACTTGGTCGTGGTCCTCTGTAAGTGTCCCACAAGCCCGTGCTACCAACAGCACAACCCCATTTACCTTCCTCTCTCATCACTCATCTGTTTGAACAGCCTGCGCAGCAGAGGCACAGCCTGCGAGCCTGAGGCCCTCCTTCCCTGTGCAGGACCAGGAAAGATTCTCCTGGGGAGAGAGCTCTGCTTTTGGCCCCTGCACAGCCCGCAAGGCAGGTGTTAGCACTTGAGTCCCACAGGGGTGCTGGGAGCAAAAGGGTCTTTGGCCAGAGCCTTGTCCTCTGCTGCCAGAGGGGAGCAGGGGGATCGTGGTGACACACCAGCAGGAACACCACCCCAGCTTCTTACTTTCCATGCAGCCTCTGGGAAAAATAACAAGCAGGACACAGCAGTCCTGGTCCCTCAGGACCTCAGAATTTGACATTGCCCCAGAGGAGCCAGCAGGAGCCATCCTGCCACCACGCTGGTCCCCAAACAGAGCAGAAAGCTGCTCTGCTGCTCGGCCCTGCTGGGGCGAGCGACCTTCAAATTCAGGTTTATGCTTCCGTTAGGAGGCAGAAGTGCTTGCGCATGGCCTGGCACTGCTTGGGCCGGGCACTGTCCCCACGACGTGCATTGTAACGGTGGTGTTTGCACTCCGATGTAGCCGGCTTTGCCAGCCCGTGCTGCTGCACGGCGCTGGGCACCTGCCAGCCCCTGCCCCGGGTGCTCCCTGGTCAGGCTCTCGTCTGCGGCGGTAGGGAAGCGGATGCCCTGGGTGCCTCATTTACCCTGTGCCGCAGGGCAGAGGAAGTAGGAAAAGGGGCTTTTGGTGGGGGAGATGTCGAGAACCAGCCTCCTACCTGCAGTTCCTAATCCCGAATCCCAAACTCCTCGGGGTGTCCTGACCCCCTCCTCTGCTCCAGCCACTAGGTGATGCTGTGCCTCCTCTCATTATTAAGGAGCACCGATGATCTGCTAGTACTTTAGCAAACGCAGCGCCGGAGAGAATGTCCTCTGGGCTTCACCTGGTATTCCCGGCTCTCCCCCTTGTACCGCTCTCAGAGCTCAGTATGTTCCCACTCGGCACCGACCACCGCTCCACCGTGCCCTTCCTCTGCAAGCAGGAGCTCCGGGGCACAGCGTCAGCCAGGAGGAATTCGACCGCCACCCTCCCCTCGGGGAGCCGGACCGGCAGCACCAGCAAAGCGCGGCCAGGACCCCGCACGGCCGGGCAGGGGCGGGCGGGGCGGCTGCGGGAGCCGGGCCGCTGCCTGCGGGCTGCCCCTCGGGCCGGAGATTTCAGCCCCGCGAGGGCGCGGGTGGGGGTCTCAGCGCGACCCCGGGCAGCACCGAG
>VXAL01003790.1:176311-189554 GCA_013399475.1 Chauna torquata | reverse complement strand
CGGGCCCGTGCGTGCCATCTACCGGGGGGCTCCGGGCTCCCGGCCCCGGGGCCGGCGCTCGCCGCCGCTGCCGGAGGGCGAGGCAGCCCCGGGGCTGAATCCTGCCTTCTGCTCTGTGCCTCCGTGCCCCCCGCCGTCCCTCTCTTCGCATGCGAGGGGACGCGAAAGAGGATGGAGGAGGGATTCGGGTGCGCCTGGACGAGAGGAGAGGCTCCGCGGCGGGGGCTCTGGTGCTGTTCATGCGCCCAGCCTCGTCGCATCCCAAGCGGGATGTCAGGAATATGTGTGGCACGGGCCAGCAGCACCTGGGGACGGGAGCGGGTCCCCGGGGAGGGAGGTGATGGCCCGGCGGAAGCGGGCGCAGGCTGTGGCAGAAAGGCAGCCCCAGCCTCAGGGACGGGGACCTTCTAAAGCTGGCGAGTTCTGCACCTTTGAGTGTGCGGGAGTCCCACGAAGCACCTCGCAGCCTTAAGGGCCCGCAGTACAGCTGCTAGGCTCACCCCTCCGCCTGTCGAACAGGAACACCGGGGTGCCTTTTACCTGTGCTCTACCCTGCTGAGAGCCCTTCAGACTGCGGTGGGTCCCTCCTGGACTGTGCCACAGGGAGCTGATTACTGAGCTGACAGTCAATGCTGAAAGGTACCGCGTTGATGTCACCCTGGAGCAGAAACCGAACACCTCACGGGATGTGCTGGCAGGTGGGCGAGCTTTAATTCACCCTTTTGGGGAGCCAGCCCTAGCCCCCTGCTCAGGCTGTGCCCGTGCTCTCAGCCAGCCTCACGGCACCCTTTTTCATCAGCCCAAGTGCAGAGCAAAGCTTGTGGCTGTCCAGAAGTGGCAGGAGAAGAAGGGTTCTGCTGTGGATGGACCATAGAGCACAGCTGCTCTCTTAGCTGAGCCCTGGGAGAGCTGCACCGCCAGCTGCACAGCGAGTCTGGCACTGAAACTGCACCGGGGCACCCCGGGGAGGATTGAGGGTCTGACTGATTCAGGCAGATGGGATTCGGTCCTGGTCCCAACAGGACCATGTTCTCAGGGTCCTGCAAAGACCGGGTGGTCTCAGGAGTCTGCGTCCCCTTGGGAAACTGCAGACTGTGTGTCTCTGGGTTTGCCACAGACACTGTTGATTTAGTGAGCCAGTGTCTGTTTTGATTTCTGGGATAACTTGGGCTTTGTTGCTTTGTGGAGAGGGAAAATAAAAAGGCTGGGAGCCTGTTCCCATGAGCCCCTGACACAAGTGCTGGAGCTGCTGGTTTGAGCTCCACCAGAGAAACAGAAAGGCATCGAAAACATTGGCAGAGCTGGAGAGCATTTGGCTGCCGTTCTGCATTCCCTCCACAGTCTGCGTCTGCGGGGCTGAAAGGCAGCCTGGCTTCCAGCGTGCTGCTCTGCAAACCCATCGGGCTGCTTTGTGCCGAGCGGGCCAGGGTGCAGCCCTCGGCTGACACCGGGCAGTGCCAGCCCCGCTCACCGCTCGGAGACATCGTCTGGGTAGCAAGCTCTGCAATTGGCACAGGGCAAGCCTGCAAGTGCCCAGCGATGGAGAATGAACTTGCTGGAGAGCAAAGACAGGGCTAATAAAAGCCAGAGGGGGAAGAGAACTGCGTAGTGGCTGCTCATGCTGTGCATTTCCATTGCAGTGGTGTCAGGGTACCTCAGACACCAAGGGACTGGGAACACACCACGATAGGTGTGGTACAGGCACACAGCAAGCTGGCATCGTCTACAAAAAATGAAGATAAGAGAGCTCTGAACTGATTTGGCCACTTTTCTCTTAAGATCCACTCCCTGGGTAGCCCCAGCCCAGGCCCCATGGCTGTTTTTAGGGACTGGGGTGGGTGCTGCTGCGAGTGGGATGCGGCGTGTGTGCGGTGCACAAGGCTGGTGCGGCGTGCGCTGCAGGGCAGAGGGGCTTGCACACCGGAGAGCAGCCAGCTTCTTGAGGACTGGGCAGTTCCTACCCTTACAAGTTGTCAGGTGACTGACAGTCACTAGCAGAGGATTATCTCTGGAATTATTACTAATTACCTAGACAAAGCCTGTTGTAAAGGCGATTTTTATTTTGACAGCATCTGAAATACTCACTGGCAGCAGCTTATCTGGTCCTGCCGAGTAAGGGCACCCCTCAGCAGCGTGTACGGCGGGTGTGGGTGTCTGATCTGCACCGGGCAGGATGGATGCTTGGTCGCCCTCCTGCTTGCTCCCGTGGTGCTCGCGAGCCGGGCGGCTCTTCACTTCACTCTTGCTGCTGGCAGAGGCCCCGAGGAGCAGAAAGCAGCTGCACGGAGGTTCACAGGGGTGAAGGAGCAGCCTGACGCCAGCACTTCAGCCACCGAGGAGGTGCGCTGCACGGGGCCGGCTCCTGAGCACGGCGTTTCTGGTCCTGTTCGTTCGTGGAGGCAGAGTGCAGAAGCCTGCAGCCATATCCCGGCAGGAGGAGGCTCCATCCACGGGGACCTCGGAGCTTTTCTCTCTCCCATGGGAGGGCTGCACCGAGCCGTGCCAAGGACCCCCATATTTGGCCAGTGACACAGCATTTTGGCTGCTTTAATTGGCACTGACGAGGATTGTGCCTGGCGCCTGCTGAGCTCTGGGGCCGGCCAAGGCAGCAGCTGCCGCTGACAGCAGCACTGGCCCAGTACCCTGCACCCGATCCCTGGCCCAGCGTCACACAGCTATGGAGATGTTTCTCATGTAGCCGGTAGCATCACTGTGTCTGCAAAAGGGGCAAAATTCTCCCCTCTGTGACTCCACAGAGGGTGCTGGGATGCTAGCAGGGTGGTTGGGGCCCACTGCCTGCTGTGGGCTCCCTGCAGCAGTGAGCAGCCCTGGGACTGATCGCAGAGGTCCCCCCGGCTGCCCCTTGGAAGGAGTCCCTCCAGGTCCCCGTTGATGCCATTTCCAGAGATGAGCTCAGTGCGAACTCTCTGCTGCTCTGCTCCTTGCATCCGGAGCAGCTGAGGCACCGTCCATCCTTCCTGCTGCAGCGTAGCTTGGCCAGAAGCAATGCAAATCCAAGGCAAATGAGAGAAGATCGGAGGCAGATTTATTCCTCTTTCCTCCCAAGAGCTGCGGGCACTTTTACAGACCAAAAAGCACCTTACATCTCCACAAAGGTCAGCCACCAGCTCCAAAACAAGTCACTGGGATCATCTCTTCCCTCTTGCCAGGACGCTGGGAAAGCAGCAGCTTGGGGCTGGTGCACAGCCCCACAGCGTCGGGTAAGAGTGACCCTTGCAATGTGGGGTGAGAGAAGAGCATGGTGCTCAATGAGCACTTGACCCAGGAGAAAACCTGTATTACAGTCCCTCACACCAACACTTTAGTCCCCCTCTTTTTTCAATTCCAAGCCCCCTTTTCCAACCATCAGCCTTAAGAAGCAGAAGTCTGGCATCTACACGGCTGCCTCACAGCCCTGCTAAGCACTGATGGTGAGAAATAGGGGTCTGGCACTGTGACTCCCCTCCCTGTCCCCCTCCCTCCCTGCCCAAGCCCAGCTCTGGGGCCTTTAGGACTCTTCCTTCCCGGTTCCTTCCTCGAACTGTTCTTCTTTCCCCACTGGCTGCTCCTGGTGGGTTATCTTCACCTCGTTGATTCTGGCCTTCACCTCCTTCCCCGTCCGGGGAGCCACAATGCTTAAGATGCCATCGTGGGACAAGGTGGCTCTCACCAGCAAGGGGTCGACGTCCAGCGGGAGGATGTAGGTCCTGGTGAACTCTCGGGAGATGAAGCCGTGGCGGTCAGCCTTCTGTGGGTGCTGCCCCATCACCTCCAGCAGATTGTCTACGGTGCGGACAGTGAGCTCGTTGGGCAGGAAGTGACAGACATCCAGGAACACCTGGAACTTGTGGTCATTGAGGCTGATCTCAGAGGTGCCTCGATCCAGCTGCTTGTTGATCCGAGGCCTGATGTAGTAGCCGTGGTACAGGGCAGGGGCTAAAATTTCACATGGGCTCACACCTGAAAATGAGACCCAGTGAGGAGCGCGGGGTTTCCCAGGCAAGGAGCTGGAGAAGGATGCTTGGCAGGGGGACAGGAAGAGGCTGGGACCTAGCAAACACCTTGGCTTTACCACAACATCAGCTGCACAATGGGGACAGAGTCTCTGGTGGTTCCTACCCTTGTGTCTCCCAAAACGCACGCTCAGTGCCAGATGCCCGCCCGTCACGCAGCCGGCAGCTGCCAGCGAGCCAAGGGCTGGCCTCCAGCTTGGGTGTCTGCTGGGTGGACGGGGAGGGACTGGTGGGGGCACTGGGAGCTCGGCAGCGCAAAGCCCACGGCCAGGGCTTGGCACGCAAAATGCTGATGGTGAAGAAACTGCCTTGAAGAACTAAAGGCCTTTTGTGTGCCATTATCCGGGGGGCTTTCCTTGGAGCTTTTTGCCTTTTCACACTGTTGTGCCGGTGCTGAATGGTTCTGCTGCTGCCCACATTCCTTCCTCTCTGCCAGCCGCTGCCGGGCTTTGTGCTGAACACCCCAGCTCAGCTTTTCTTTGCTGCCCCCGGCTACAAAAACTCCCCCCCCTCACACCGGCAGCTTTCTAAATTTTCCCCCCTCCCGTTGCGGGCAGGGGTGGGAGTGCTGCCTGCCCACCTCTCCCGCGGCCGGGGCTCCCCGCTCAGCCTCCCCTGGCAAAGAAGGCGAGTGCAGGGACATGTCCTGTACAGCCCCACGGTTGCCCAGCCTCTGCTGGGGTGTGCGTGGGGTGTGCGTGGGGGGGGAGGCGTGCGGGGCTGCGGGGGGAAAGCCTGACCCGCGGCCAGGCTGCAGAGGAGCCCTTTGCTCTGCACTGGCAGAGAATCTGCATGAATGACAGACCACTGGGGGCATGAGGGAGGGACAGGGGAGACAGCGCTGGGCATGGATGGAGGAGGTGGACCTAAAGGGAGAGACCCTGGCTATGCCCTGGCTATTGCCCCCTGATTTTACCTGGGTTCCCCTGCTCCAGCTTCCTTGGCTCCAGGAGCTCTGCTCTGGAGCTCGGCCTCCCCAGAGGGACTCCATCAGCCTCCTCCGCCAGAGGACAGAAAGGTGCTGGGGGGGCCCCATCTCCCTCCTTACCTTCTCCAAAGTTCTGGTCGTAGATCTTGCTGGGGTTTGCGAACTCGTACTCCGAACTCATGGGGTAGGCGTGGGGCACGGTCCGTGCAGCCATGGCGTGCCAGGAAAGGGGACCGTCCAAGTGCTCGCTGCCTCTGAGAGTGAAGGCTGCAGATTGCAAGGTTTTAGTCGGGTGAATTCCACAGGGAGGAGTGTGCGATAAAAAGACGGACCAAAATAGCCACGCACACAGGCCCCGGGTCGCCTCGCCAGGCTGACGAGGGAAGCTCCTCGCTGCATTCCTGTAGGCACTGCAGGCTCTGCCCGCCGGCGGGGGAGAATCCTGCACCCCCTCCCCCTGAGATCGCCTCCTTGAGCGGGTCAGGGGCAGGTTCAGAGCCCCCGACACTTGCCCTGCCATCCCTGAAGCACCCCATGGGGACAGGGCAGTGGCTTGTAGTGGCTGGTGCTCGGTCAGGTCGTGCGCAGTCACGCAAAGTCACCATCACACCCGTCGCCCCAGCGCGAGCCTAGGGCCCGAATCAGCCCTACACAAAGGGGCTTGCTTTCCCCAAAAGCTGAGCGGACGGCTCAAGCCTCTTGATCCTGTGAGTGGTGAAGTGCTGTAGGTAGTTAAGTGGGGGCAGACAGGATCCAGACCCCAGCACTGACACCTCCACGTCCCAAACGGTGCTGCTGCGAGCTGGCTGTCCAGACTGTCCCCCGGCCAGGGCTTTGGCACTGTGTAGCGAGACCCAGAGGAAAGCCTGTGCCAGAGATCACGAGTTAACCAGGAATCTGAAGCTGGCCTAGATCCACTTTGATTGAACTGGGGCAGCTAGTGCCCAGTTAAGCTCCTTGTACCCTGAAATCAGAGATTTCCGTGAGTCCACGTCCCTGCAGTATGAGCAGGTGCAGTGCTGCTGATGTAATGTGGAATAGGAGAAGGTATTTATGGCCGGGGCTGCTGCACGGAGCAAATTCTGCTCCCTATTCTTGCAGGCAAGCTGAGAGGCAGAGGGTCAGACCCTTTTGCAAGGGACTGGTGGTGCTAGCGGTGAGAATGATGTGCCCTGGAGCCAGCAACCTGTAGTTAAGTTGCAAGCTCTCAGAGGCAGACACTAGCTCTTGTTCTTTAAGGACAGTTGCTAGGCTGAACCCAGTCTCATGATTTGGGTTCAAGGGCAAAGCAGGAAGTAAAATAAATGTGTGAATTAAGGCATATTAGGAGCGTTAATTCTAGGAAACGAGCCTGCTGCACAGGCACAGGCAGGCAGAGGCAGTTTGCATCCCGGCGAGGGCACGCAGCGGAGCAGCACCATGAGGCCGCTGGCGTCCGCGCTTTATCTCTGCTCACAGAGTGCTGGGCCCTTCTGCTCTCTCCAGCAAAGTGGTTTCTCTAGCGGGCAAAGGACGAGAGGTGTGGGGCTGATGCGCTGTGGAGAAGACCATCCCTCATTTGCACGCACCAGCGGGTGCTAGGGCAGCGGCGCTCACCGGGCTGCAGAGCTGTGCTCCAGGGGCATCTCAGCAAAGACCTCAAGGGGTCCATCCTGCCCTCCGACGAAGCCAGGCCTGGGGCTCCCGTTGCCTTAAGGAGAGGCAGAGCTCTTCCTGGGCGCGTGGGTGCTGCAGGGAGCTGCAGTCTCAGTGCTGTCACTGGGAACAACGGCCCCTTGTCCTTTTCCGTGTGAGCCAAAGATAGGAGCTGCATTGATCCTGCTGGCATCCAAAGCAGCTGGGAACATCCGCCAAGCCCGCCTGGGACTCTGCAGATAAACAGCACGTGGGGAGCGGGGCGGGCGGCTGGGCAGTTGGGCTTCTTGCTGCCCCATTAGGCTCCTTTTCTTCTTTTCCCCTTCCCCCTCCTCCTTAGCAGCCTGTTTGAATCCCCCAGACAGCTCCTGGGCACTGCTGGAGGGACCGGCCCAGGAGCGGGACAATAAAATCCCTGACACCACTATTCGAGAGGCCTCGGGGGGAGAGGCCCCGCCAGCCGCACGGGTATAAAGCTGTCCCCTGCTCCGGGCACAGCACTGCAGCACAGTCGTTTGCTCTGCTCCTCCAGCACGCTCCGATGGATATCACCATCCATAACCCCCTGATCCGCAGACCTCTGTTATCTTGGTTGACACCGAGTCGCATCTTTGACCAGATTTTTGGAGAGCACCTGCAGGAGTCAGAGCTGCTCCCGGCTTCCCCCAGCTTCAGTCCCTTCCTGATGAGATCCCCCATCCTTCGGATGCCCGGTTGGCTGGAGACGGGACTCTCAGAGGTAATCTTCCCTTCTTACTGCTCTTCGTTATCGCTGTGTGCACAGCCTGACAGGTATGGAGCTGGGGAACCGGGAGAGCTGAGAGCTGGGAAGCTGCTTGTAGGTGGTTAATAGGAAAAGCCTGGGGAAAAGGGTGCTGTGTTGGTGCCTCTGCTCCTCCGTGTTAGGCAAGAGCCTCTGCACGCTCTGCTAATCACTTATGACTGAGAGCAAGTATTGCTACAGCCATGGGAACGGAGGCAAACTGAGCCCTGCGTGTGCTGCGAATGACTGTAAGAGCTGACAGAAGAAAGGAGGAAGCCTAATTTCCCTGTCTGCTCTGCAAAACTTTCAGTCCCGCTCCCTCCCAAGAAGCAAACAGCAAAGGGGCAGTGGGACCCTGGTGCCAGGCAGTGTGGGAGCCCACGGCTGCTGAGTAAAAAGGGGCCTAAGCTAAAGAGTCACTGCTGAGCAGAGCAGCATTTTGAGAGATACGGGACCCACAGGATCATGAAACAACCCTCTGCTTGCTTCAGGGGCTGAGCCAAGAGGCATGCAGCTCAAATGACCTTGCCCAGTCTGCAGGTCAACTGTCTATTTACAAGTAACTTAAAGAGCTACGCAAAGCCAAAGGAGGGAGAGGGAAGCGTTTTCTTAATCGTTACTTAACGTTTGCCTTCGTTTAGTGACCTGGGTCTGGCTGTCCGCTGAAGCAGCCATAAAAAGCATCACAGATAGCAACATCCAACTATCTCAGTGGAGAAATCTTCACAAATAATCTAGCAGGAGGAGGAGGAAGCCTCCCAGGTCAAACTGCAGAAACCAGTAAGCCTAGAGCTGGCACGGAGGCTGCCTCCGCGTCCCAGCACAGAGCACCGGGAGGCTTGCATGCTCTCTGACCACAAATGCAGCAGGAAGGCAGAGACAGCCAGCTTCTACAGCAAAGCCCCACAGACTTGTCTAAGACAGGCAGAAAATGCAAGTTCAATCTCAGGAGCCAGCAAAAAGCAGCATTTTCTGGAGGCGATAAAGTGCAAAATGGAAGGGACGAAGGCAATATTAGCAGCAGGTGACTCAGAGTTTCAGCAGAAGCCCTGCTGCTCAGATAAGCGAGGCGGGCAGTGAGGCAGTGCTGCTCGCCTGTGACGCGCTATTTCGGTTACTGAAGAGTGACGGTACAGGGGAAAGCCTGCAAGTGACACAGATGAGCTGCAGTCAGCCGCACAGTCAGAGTTTCTTCTTCTAGAAAGACTTAGGAAAATCCAGTCGCAGAGACTGGGAACCTCCAGACACTCTGTAGAAAGGCTGGGATATAAGAAGAGTCGTTTTTAACAAATTCAGGTTGAGAGAGTCTCTTCCTCACACCCCTGAAAATGTTTATCCCAAGTGACTGAGAGAAAGCATCCCATTTTAGATGCTGTAGTGATGGGCATTAATGTAGCAGGCTAGCAAGGGGCAAGACCCCCCCAGATGAGAATCCCAGGGCTGAATGAAGGAGGTCAGACAGCGCATGTGGAGATACCAGCTTGAGTCTTGAACTGCTGTGGGCTGAGAGCCCTTTGAAGCCAAAACCCTCACCTGAAGTCATCTCCTTGTTTTGCAGATGCGACTGGAGAAGGACAAATTTTCTGTAAATCTTGATGTGAAGCATTTCTCCCCTGAGGAGCTAAAAGTGAAGGTGCTTGGGGACATGATAGAAATTCACGGGAAACACGAGGAGCGCCAGGTACTTCTGCTTTAACTGTGCGACTGATAGAGTCAGTGTGAATTTCCTCATCTGTGGTTAAACAAGGAGGCTGCAAAACAATCCTCTCCTGTGCTCATCTCAAACACTGCTAGTGTTTTTTATCAACCAATCCTAATGGAAGATGCTCTGTGCAAACCCCCAGCTGATCCCAGACTGGGCAGCAGCAGGGTGGGAATTTATTGCTGGTGTTACATGAACTGTGAACTGAACTGGAAAATCGACTTTGAAATGGTCATTTCTGGGCCTCCCGCTTTCTGGGAAGAGGCCAGGAATGCAGGGAGGCATTCAATAAGTTAACAATGAACTGTAATAATTAAACCAAATAATGAGTCAATGCATTGCCCTGTTGCATTAGCAGGAGGCTCTCTCTTCCTGAAAAAGGCCCATTTACCAGTTTGTGATCCTTAAAGGTTGTGTTCTGCTGTCAGTCATCCCGCTGCTTGCTGGCTCTGGAGACTTGCGTGACAACTGGGCAGAGAGAGGTCAAAAGCCATGTCCAAAGCTGTACGTAACAGGGATTGCCAGTCCCCATCTCCTTGCCAGAAGGAAAGAAATCCTCTTGATAAAGTATCTATGTCACTGTAACTGTCAGCTCCAGGAGCTTCTGGGAGCCCAGATCGGTCAGTCAGAAAATACAGCACTACTTGTAGCTGGTGAAAGCCTGTAATTCTGACATAGCTTCTGCAAAGCTTTTTTCGCTGGGAAAATAATCCAGAGCTATAGCTGAGATCAGCTCACTGGGGAGCTGTGTATTACAAGAGCCCCGGAGACCCTCAGGAACAGGCGCAGCTGGCTCTGGATGTAGGCTGAGCTCCTGCATCTTAGCAGTGACAGCACAGCGCTGTGCAATGAAGCCAGTCTCTGGCTGCCACAAGAGCTGCAACACGAAGCCTCGTGCAGCGTGCCTGGGCAGGGCAGTCTCTCGCTTCAGCCAGTCTCGGCTCTTTACAAAGGGCATCTCATAATAAAAACTCTTTTAACTTTCTGAAAAGTTTTCCTTTGAGAGCTTCCCGATCTCAGGCTTTATGTAAAGGGCCTGTGGTTTAGGTGGAACTGAACGAACGCTTCTAATCAGGGCTGTTCCTTCTCTTCTCCTTTTGAAGGATGAGCATGGCTTTATTGCCAGGGAGTTCAACAGGAAATACAGGATTCCAGCTGACGTGGATCCCCTGACCATAACCTCATCGCTGTCTCTGGATGGTGTCCTGACAGTGAGCGCACCGAGGAAACAAAGTGACGTCCCTGAGCGCGCTATTCCTATCACCCGTGAAGAGAAGCCTGCCGTTGCAGGAGCCCAAAGGAAGTAGGCTGCAATATAAAGTCACCCCAGGGCCATTCAAGAGCACTTCTGATCAGATGCCAGCTGTACTGAATGGCCACTCTTATTTATTTATGCTGAGTAAGTTTACTAACAAATAAAATATGAATAAGCAGTTTGTATTTTTTGGTTTTGAGCACTCAGGACAAGGGAAGTGTTTGCTCAAGAAAGCCACGTAAGATTGCTGTGCAGGGAAACATACCTGGCATCATTCTTGCTAACAGCTTGAGTGGCAGGTGTGTCCAGGAGAGCTCGTCTCAGTGTTCAGAAACACTTTGCTAGTGTAACTTCATTTACTCTAATGTTTTGCAAACATCTAATTGCATGAGCCTTTTCCTTTAAAATTTCCAGAGGATTTCTGAGTGTTTCACAAGCAATAGAAAAGTTTCTCCAGTGGAGATTAGGCTGGTAAGACAACTTCGTGACAATCGAAACCCATTAGAAGTGTGGGTATTAGATAACAACTGAACGGAAAACAACTGTATCTTCTATCTCTAGAATGACTCATGTTATGCGGAAGCATCCGAGCGCTGCAATCAGTTCAGAGCAGTTGCAGCTGACAACTGCATAGCTGCAGTAAACACAGATACACCCAGAGAGGAAAAAATGTCCTGCTCTCATGGTGCAAACCACATCACCTTGAAACTATGTTGTCAGTGCCCTTCAAACAATAAATAGCATCTGAAGTCTACAGTATTCATCTGATTTATGTTAACATTGTTGAGTGGTACAAAACGCTACTAAGTCCTTCTCATGTGTCATCATCTGCTTAGCTTCAAAGAGATAGAGCAGAAAGGAAAGTCTGTGTTACTGGAATTGAACTTCTATAATTCCTGTCCAAAAAGGACAGAATGCCACAGATCTGTCACACAGATCATCACACTCAGTTATAATCTGACCTATTTTCTACATTCCTTATACCTGACCTGCTAGGACAAAAGTTATATTAGAAGAGATCAGTTTAAATCTCAGATGAACTCGGCAGGCATCATTCTTCCATGGCTTTAAGTGGGAGAAATAAAATGAGCACTCAGTGATGTGGGATCATTGTCAGATACCCCAAATCCCACCTCAATGCCAGGCTCTAGTATTTCCTACTAGCTTGTTCTAAAAAGCTCTTCTAGTTAAGGTGTTAGTTGAGCTTCACTGATAAGGTGCAGCGTGACCTCTGCACAGGACACTCAAAGGGTACAAACAATACAGCTTAGAAAGCAGAAAGAACATATTTCACATGATTCTATATTTGGCTTTAATGTGACAGGTTTTTTTGCTTGAAGGATATCCTTGTAGCACTGCCAGCAGACAGACTTCTTGTTATTCTGGAGGCATAGTCTGCAGGTTCTCTCCATTCCTGTTGCTTTTCCTGCATCCTTCTTGTTCCTTCTCTGAATTTTGGACCTGAGCAAAGAAAATGCTGCCATATGGAGGCCTGTAGTCTATTGTGTAGCAGGACTGGGCAGTTGATTTGAATGACAGAGGTTCCAACTCAGGCTGGTGGCCCGGAAACCACTGAGGTTCTTGTTCAAATCCTAAAAGGGGAAACAAACTTGAGAAAGTAAGTCTAAAATAGTAAGAAGATATTCAGAAAGTGCAACTGGGGAAAATCTTGTCTACAGACCAGGATTTTGTTAGGCTTAAACTCAGAAGCAAGAAAGGGGAATTTTCAGTGTAAACTCCTTGGGCATAAACGTGATGAGGGTAGCTAGACAAGAGCACTTGAAATGAAAGTGCCACTCCCTGAATGACTTCTGACTCGAAAGACCTGTTCTGTGGTGGTGCAGGAATAAAACTCAACAACGAGAAGATACCAGTCTGTTACCTCGAAGCACAAATGTCATTCAGAAGCTCCTCTTTAGCTACGCTACAGATCAAACAGACTATGTGTCAGTTCTGTGCACGTACTTCTTGTTCTCTGATGCTTTTCCTTGTTGTAATCTGAAGAGTATGTTGTTTGAAAGCAGTGAGCATACTGAAAAGAAAAGCTCACATTTAGCATGGCTAAATATAAGCTAAAAACTCCAGCATTTTATAACTTACAGGAAGACCAAAGCACCTGCAATTACACTACTACTTTAAAGACAGTCTAAGGTAAGATCACAAAGCTTGGGTGAATTCTTTTGATTCACCATCCGAGGGCAAAACATGGAACAGCAAAGGCAAGATAGTTTCACTAGGGCCACTGTTTGAAGGAGTAAGACTGAGATTAAATGAAAAAGCATTTCTTACGTCTTCTGTCCTGAGGTGGAACTGTTGTAGGGCGCTCAGCAGAGGAAAGGGTGACGACTGTTGCCTTTGCATTTTTAAAATCAGTAGAAAAGACTAGGAGCAGGGCAGCAGAAGCGAAGCTACTCATGGGAGGCTTATCTTTACTATAGTCAGAGCAGGGGATGGAAAGGATAATGCCTGTCATGCCCTATGCATGACAAATTAAGTGAACGAAAAATATCTCAGCTGAGATTTGCTATATCCACAATATGGAAAAGCACAAGCACATACCTGGGAAGGAAGTGGCTTAGGCTGCACAATTTTCTGGATATCGTAGCGCTCTTCATTCCAGTTACCCATAAGGGCTTTGTTTGAGTAATCATTTTCATTGGTGGTGCACCTCCAGCCATACTGGAAAAACTCAGAAGTGCTGTCCCAGTCTTCCCCATGGCCAGCAGCAGGCTTTAAGGAGCCATGGAGGGAGTTGTACAAGCAGTTCTTGGACATGATCTGGGAACAGAAACCAGCAAGGTGAGCAGCTCAGATTGAAACAGTGTGTAGTATGACATGGAATGTTGTCCCTTCCACCTCCCTGGTAACAGGACAGGGGGATCCTGTTCCTCCAGCTATCATGAGGGCATCAGAGGATTGTGTTCATTCTTGATGTGAAAAAGTATTT
>VXAL01003790.1:98103-175768 GCA_013399475.1 Chauna torquata | reverse complement strand
CATGGGGCCGAGCGGTCAGCGCGCCGTGCCTCGGGGGGCCAGCCGGGCTGCGGGGCCGCGGGGCCGCGCGCAGGCACGGGCCTGGAGGTGCGAGGCCTCTGCAGGGCTGTCATCGGTCCCTCACCGCTCCCAGCGCCTCACAAGACCACTTTTGCCACGAGGAACTGGAATTGTCCAAGGGACTAGGTGCCCTAAAGTCGAATCAGACTGAAATAGTGCTAGTGGTTAGCAGAAGTCTCTGCAGCGGAGCAGAGGGAGCCTGGGCTTTCTCGTTTTCCTAATGCACATAGGTGGGAAGCTGCCTGTCAGCTGCTGCTGTGGTAGGCTTTAAAATGGACTAGAGAGGGCTTTAATTGCTACCTTTGTTTAACATATTCCATAACAAGAGTCTTGTTTTCTGCTTACTTTTGAAGGAGCTGAAGTTATGTTTTCTGTGGACTGCACCAAGCTGAAGGACTATTTTTTACCAGCAAAAAGAGAATTTGACTGCATTTATTTCAACTTCCCCCACTGTGGGAGAAAAGCTGGGGTAGTGAAGAACAGAGAGCTTCTTGCCCACTTTTTCCATAGGTGAGTAAAACAGAGTTAGTTCTGTGCTAATTGCTGAGATACAGCTTTCTAGCAACATTACAGGTGTTTTGCAGGCATTATATGATTTCTGGGTGCACTAATAGAGTTTTTCTTATTGTCTGGCTTTCCTTCCAGCTCTGCAGAAGTGCTGACAGAGGAAGGAGAGGTCCATGTGGCTCTTTGCAATGGACAGGGTGGGACACCTGCTGATCAGCCAAGGAGAGAATGGCACAACAGCTGGCAGATAGTGGCTGTGGCAGCGGGAGCTGGATTTATCCTGAGTAATGTTCATCCTTTCAAAGCAGAGACTATCCACGGATATAAATGTACAGGCTACAGGTAACTATGATGTGGCAAAACTGAGACGTTGATATTTGGGCTCTTACAATGCCTGTCACAATAGTATGTTCCTATAGTATAGTGATTGTTGGAGAGAGAAACTCCCTTTAATTTTCTGTAAAATAGATGTGGTTCTTTTTTGCCTGTAAGCAGAACAGCCAAGCTGAAAATGCAAGCTTCTTGAGAAAGTATCCTCTAAAAGATAAGATTATCTTAGGATTTTAAAGGTCAAAATGGTCCATTTCAGAACAAATGTCAATCTCAGCCTAAAGACAACAGGGGGACTGAGGTATGTGTATCTGCTTAGGAGACAGTCGCAGAACCACAGCGTGGTAGGTTTTGGCAAGGGCCTCCAGCAATCACCTAGTCCTACCCTGCAGTTCAAAGCAGAGCCAGCTAGAACGAGTCACTCAGAGCCAGATGCAGACTACATGACCTTTCTGTGCAACTTGTTCCAATATTGGACCATTTGCCCAGTAAAAATACGCTAGTACTGCGTTTTTGTCATCTCTTAACAAGACCTGGGATTCAGCAAGAGGTGTGTTAGTGTTATGCTGAGTTACCTGTGTCATGCTCACTTAGAACACATTAAATACAGGAAACAATCGATGATTTTGCTATGCTTTTATGTATTGCCAGGAGTCAAGATAAATCTTTCTGTATAGAGGGTGCTTTAAACCACATTTTCACACGAAGCACGCCTCTTCTGTATTTCAAACCTATGATCTGTGAGATAGAACTGGAAAGCCGAAGAATTTCTTTTCAAGTACCACAAGTACTTGTGGATAAAATTAACAGGTAAGTTTTATAATGGGCATCTGTTTGGCAATAACACACACGTGCACTCTCAGTGGGAATGAGCAGCATGCATCTCAGATAAAATGGAATTGCTTCACATTCCCTCCTTTTCCCTTTACAGGATTTCCTATTCCATTTTTTTCTTGAAGTCTGCTTTGTGTTGGTTGTGGTAATGGCCTACTTAAAAATAAGTCTATGGAAGAAAAAGAAACTTTGTGTTTGAGGCCAAGCTACTGTATACTTCTACACACAAATAAAGATGAAAACTTTAATCTGTTTTACTGTACCTCAGAAGAAATTCAGGAGTTGACTCGGTGTCTGCTAATACTGCAATACTACAGCTAGCTAGGATAAAAAATGCTAACCTCTTACACAAACTGCTGCATACCTTGGAGACTATCCAGGGCTAGCACAATTTGAGTGGTTTCCATAGCTTGGTAATTTCAGTGATGACTGGAAACTTGTGGATGCTGACTGTTAAGTTCCATTCCTTTCCACCAGCAAAAGCACATATAATCCTTGATTGCAACCTGGAGACAAACCCCAGTGTCCTGGAAACATGTTTGCGACTGCTATGCCTCTGGTGAGAGACTTGGCTAGTTACTGGAAACAAGCTTAATAGCCGAGATCGCTTTGGGTAAATTGCTGCACTCAAATTATGATCACAGGAAGGCATTTCATCTGTCTAGTGGTGTCTGTAATTTGTACTTTTGTTTTTCACAGGGGTTTCTTAGAACTAAATTCAAATCATCCAGTACAGACAATAAAGGAGAAGCTCATGGCAGTGCTCAGCCAAGCCTTTCCATTACAAAGCATTGACTACTGCCTTTCTCTGCTCTTCCAAGGCCACCTCAATGGTAACTGTCACTCTAATATCTTTTGGATCATTCTAAGCCCAGAGGAGACTCCGAGCACTGAAGAAATGGCTAGTGGGCGGACAAATGCAATTTTATTTTCCCATGTTGATTTTTACAGGGACATAGATGAGAATGTACAAAAGGGATGTCAAATTTCAAAACAGTATTGTCTTAGACCTTCCCTCCTACCTTATGCTCAGGCAGTAGTAAAAAGTGCAGCCTTTGTCCCTGGGACACTTTATGTTTTTTCTGGCCCAGTTTTCAGGAAGTGTCTTATCTCTCCTTACTCTATGCCTGTTTTTCATGAGATGGTTTTTGTATGTACAGTTAACAGAGGTACAGAGAACAGCTGTATACGGATGTTAGTGGATAAAATTAAAAACAGCATACATTCTCTTCACCAGACTGTTTCTGGTCTTAAGTTGAACATCAGTCTGCAGGAAGCAATGAACTTTGAAACAAGTGAGCTCAATGACTTTGCTGCTTTTGAATCTCAACTTAGTAAAGTTCAATACTTCCTCTGCATGGAGGTAGATACTTTGGACTCCTCTGAGAAGTGCTCCTGTGTGGGAACGATAAGGACGGCTCCATTTGAACTCACAAGCAGTGATTTGGTTGTTGTCTTTGCTTCATTGAATCTTGACCTCATAGCCATGCTGATTTGTAGAATATACGACTGGCGAATGCTCTGGACATTGGACACACGCTTCCTCCGTCAGTTTCCTCGAGGAGAGCTAAGGCTTTTCAAGAATTTTTCTCTCTATCCACCTTCCTATGTGCACGATGTCAGCTTTTGGGTTCCTGATGGGCAACAATTTGATGAAGTTGCTTTTCACACCGTTGCTAGACAGGTATCAAGTGAAACGGTCACATCNAAACAGACGAAGTAATTCACCAAAGGCCACAGGGACCTAATGCTTGAACCAGGACCAGACCTCATAAAGGACAAGGCAGGTCCCCTGCCAGAGCTCGCCTTTTCCTATTTTAAGCCTCTCAATGTCATCACCCTGGTGATTCCCGAAACACTCTCCCTGCCCCGCGCAGCAGCTGAGGGCACGCAAATAGCACAGGCGACAGCGCGGCATCACTCCGCTCCCTCAGCCGGAGCTCGCGGGGCCGGGGCATGCTCGTGGGGCTCAGCCACGGCGGCCCGCGGCTGACGGCTCCCCGGTAGGCCCAGGCCCAGGCCAAGGCCCAGGCTCGTCAGCAAGACCTCGGCGGGACCCGCCAGGGCGCAGCCCCGCGTCACCAGCAAGCGACGGCGCAGAAGTGTCGCCATCAGGGAGCGGGGAGATGGCGGCGCAGCGCCGCGTCCTGCTGCTCGGGGAGGGCAACTTCTCCTTCGCCGCCTCCCTCTGCGGGGCCGCGGGGACCAGCGTCGTGGCCACTTGCTACGAGAGCGAGGAGGAGGTGTCCACGNTAAAGACCAAGCGCCTTCGTGTTCTGCGTGTGTGTAACGAAACCTCATTTTTTAAAGTGGAGCCTTTCTTTACCAGGGTAAAGTGATCATAAAGTATAGCTGTGCTACGAACACTGTATTAATAGGTACAACAGACGCAACCGCTGGTGGAGAACTCCAGTGGCGGGCTGGGTTACAGGAATCTCTTGGATTACGCTGGGTATCAATAGCAACGGTGGATGCTAACAGCTCTTTCTCTTAACAACTGTTGAGGTCACTGCTAAATGCTGCTGACACTACGGGTATCCCAGGTTGCGTTAGGTAACCAGTGGCTGCCACAGGCACCAAGAAACGCTGCCAGGTAGTTCTGTCGGATGGGCCCCGCTGCACTGCGAGCACGGGGCAGAGGGGAGCAGCCTCCTGTCGGGAGGTGTAACTTGTCGGCAGCTGTAAGGGATCGGCACGATGGGCCTCACCCCTCATCGCGCTACTTCAGAGCCGGTAAGGCTGGGGGAGGCTCAGGGCCGCCGCCCTGCCCCGCGCAGCGCTTCCCTCCTCTTCACTACACGGCGGTGCCAGTGCCGGGGCCCTAAAAAAAGCCCTTCAAAAGCGGGTGGGGGAGCACGGAGGGCGCCTGAGGGGCTCCGGGGCGTACGTGTGGCCGGGGAAAGCGGCGGGGGCCGCGGCTCCGCACCCCGACACAGCTCCCCCGCCCCCCCACNCCGCGCAGACGGCGTGAGGCGGCGCGCGCCCATGCCCACACCCGGCATGGCGGCCGGCGGCTTCGGCGCTGATCTCGGCTTGTCCGCTGGAGGCAGGGAGCGGGCGGCCGGCTGCCCGCACTCGGCATGGCGGTCAAAGGCGCCCGGCAACGGCCGCGGGCAGGAGGAGGAGGAGGCGGGGAGGTGGCCAAGTCGCGGTCGGAGGCGGCAGGCGCGGAGGAGGCTCGCCTGGAGTAGGTGGCGGGGCGGGCGGCGGGGCCTCACCGCTGAGGGGGCGCGCGGTCCCCACGGGGCGCCCGAGGGGGGAGCGGGACCCACCTGAGGAGACGGCAGCGACCGTTCCTCGGGTCCCCCGCACCTCCTCGGTTATGTCCTCTCCGCTGGGCTGCAGCCCCCCGCCGGGTGGCTGTGGCGGCTGCCGGCCGGGCTGGCGCGTCCCGCGGGAGGGGGCTCCCCTCAGCCGCCATTCGGCCGCGTCTGGTGCTCCGGGGCCTGTGGGAGCTGGTGCGCGGTGATGGCGGGAGGCGGGTGAAGGCCTGGCGGCGGTGGGTTGTTGCTCCGGAGCGGTGAGGGGGTGGTGGTGCTTCGCTGGGACGGAACTAGTTCACAAGTGTTGGCCACGGATGTGTTCAGGCAGTGAGGGGTTATTCAAAAATGAAATAACTTCTTGGTCCCTTGGATAGTTGTTAAGGACCTCCTGCATGCAGGTCCTTGTCAGTTCTTTGCCTGCTTTCACATAGCTAGCCTTGATCTTGTTACTGAGTCTTCTTGGTGCATATTTGTATTCTTTGTACTAGACCATCTGGGAGCAAAGCAGGGCAAGTTTGGGCCCCTGAAGGATCAACAGCATTCAAGTGTCTCATCTCAGCCAGGTTCTGTGCAGCTCTCTTGAGCAACATCTCAGACTGTGATGAGACGTTTAACTACTGGGAACCAGTAAGTGGCTTTCTCTCCTTGGAGGTAGTTGGGAATTTGTAGTTAGTCTGCAGTAAATGCAGATTTTCTCAGAGCTTTTTGCTAATCTGTTTATTTCAAGGAGAAATGTTCTTACTCAAGAATTCAGAGATGGGAAGTGCAAAACTATCTACCTTGTGGTGCACTTTAATATATGCATTGATCTCCATTTTAGACACACTACCTCGTTTATGGGAAGGGGTTTCAGACATGGGAATATTCTCCAGCCTATGCCATCCGCTCCTATGCTTACCTGTGGCTTCATGCCTTACCAGCCTTGTTCCACGCTAGAGTTCTGCAAACTAACAAGGTAAATCAGATGTGTCAACTGTTTTTGTGATGAAGAAATGTCTTTAGTTTGTGTTAACGAGCTGCTTTGTTTGTTGTCAGAGTTAAGAAACACTAAGTCTACAGGTGCTGGCCTCCCTGTAAGGATTTGCAAGGGTTTGTGAGCTAACTCAAGGAGAACCAAGGAAGAGTGATTGGGAAGCTGCAGAGAAGCTCTGTCAGGCTTTGATTTGATTGAGAAGTTGTCCCAGAAGGGCTGGTGGTTCCTTGGCATTTTGAGTGTACCTGGCAGCCACAGGCTCTCGCTGCCCCCTGTGAGTTGTTAGTTTTACTCTGGTGCTTTAGTAGCCCCTATTATTATCTACCCCAGCTACCAGTGACTGTTCTGATTTTTGTTCAATAAACTATAAAAGGAAAATTAATATTTGGCAAGTTATATTGCAAACAACTCACAGGAATGTTTTTAAAAACAAAAACAAAAAACACTGAGTGTGCTTTCTACCATACTTTACATATTTCTCCATAACTGAAAACAAAAAAAGGAGTAGTTCTGCTCAGTTCAGTGGACTGTGTTCGCTGTCTTTGCTGTGAAGGACTTCAGGGTTAGAGGGTAGGTGTTGAGCTGCCAGGAGCTTTAGACATCCCTTGGTGCAAGATCTGGGCCTATAAGTGTAGGCTCATTGACAGCTGCTGGAGTTGCTCCATCCTGTTCAGAGCTTTTGCTCTTTGAACTGGCTTGTTAGCAGTAGGTGTATAAGCTTCATTGCAAACCTTGTTTTGACTCTGAGTACATCTCCTAGGTTCTTATCTTCTATTTCCTTCGATGTTTCCTGGCATTCCTGAGCTGTGTTTGTGAACTCTACTTTTATAAGTGAGTATTGGAAGCTGTCTACTGTGAATGCTTTAGAGCAATGGGACTAGCATATTCAGTTATTACCACAGGAAATATACCCTGAAGCTGATGTGTAAATGTGCCTGAGTAGATTGGGTTACTTCACAGTGAAACTTCAAAATATATGTTCTCAAGGTATTAATGAAATATTGGTGAGAATTCTACTGTCAGGACACAATTGTATTCTTGGATCTGCCACCCGCATCTCCACTTCAGCGTTTGATAGGCTACGCTCATTTTCTTGCTGAGACCAGCAAGCAGGGTGGGAATATTGTAAACTGAGCTCTGCTGGAGGAGAGACTGGTGCTACGTTTGCTTATCACGGTGAATTTTAGTGGAATGCATTGATTGTTGCTGTCTGTAATGTATCTGCCAATGGTGTTGACATCCACTAAAAGCAGTAGCATGATGAACATACAATTACCTTGTCTAATCTTGGTTTTTACTTTTGCCTGCTACATCTTCATTTGTGGCTTTCAAACGATTACATTGCTCGACTTTTCTGTTGGCAGCAGTCTGATTTTAAGAATGTGAGATGGGGCTTTTTGCACAATGGGGTTTTGTGATGGGTGCCAATCTTAGGCTGATGTTGCTACAGCAGCACAGACTCCCTATCTATCTGAGATTTGTGCAAGTGCAATTAACAGTGGTAGAAGCCAAGTCTGTTCTAGAGTTTTGCGCTAGTGTGGCTTAGGAGGATCTTAAAAGCAAAGCCAAAGGCAGTCTTCAGGTTGCTTTTGGTGGCTAAGTAATGAGAATCGCTCAGCTTAAAGCTCTTGGGACGTTCCATGGATTGCTTGTGGCTTTGCATGCATTGAGTACTATTATTTCATGTGCTGAGGTTATTTCTGTGGTTTCTAATTCTGTTTTACTTCCTTAGGGCTGTGTGCAAGAAGTTTGGGCTACATGTGAGTCGGCTGATGTTGGCCTTCTTAGTACTCAGCACTGGGATGTTTTGCTCATCTGCAGGTGAGTCTGCTTAGCAGTGACACCAGCAATGACCTTGTCCATAGAAACCAAAGACAGTTGCAGAGGAGAAAATCTATAGCACCAAAATATCTCTAGCAATCAGCACCATGTGCTGGATGCTTTGTTGTATTCTGTTACAGGTGTTTCTCATGGCAGGTGTAATGACAGAGTAACTGTTGATTCAAATCCTGTTCCATGCATCACTCTTTTCCATTTGTAGAGCATGTTTATTTCTATTCTTCTCTACAGTCTCTGTGCACTGGGCCATACTTTTTAAACAGGGTATTGGCCTGCCTTGCTTGAACATGTATTCCAAGGAAGGAGACGTTGTCCTTTTGTATTTTGGCATTGTCATTTGCCTTTGTGTCCTGTCCTCTCTGTCTGGCTGTACCCATATGCCAAGCCAGCCACTGTAAGGCTGATAGAACACCTGCTGTGAGTATTGAGCAAAGTGCGAAGACAGGCTTTGAGGAAGGGTTTTCTGTATTGTGTGCATACAGCAACTTAAAGGGAAATATCACAGCTTTTGAGTGCTGATGTTTCCTATTTTGTCCTTTTTTTGTTTTTCTTGAGTGGAGAAAGGACTCTTCCTTCACTGTTCTTGCAGTGCAGACCTTCTTATAGGTCTCTTTGTACTTAACTAACTTCTCACCAGTCTATACCCTGTTGTTTCAGAGACTGTGCCTGGTCAGCTCACATTTTCTGCTGCCACTTGAGCAGGTTCTTTTTATTGGAAGAGGGGGGGGTTGGTTGGGAGGATATAGAGGGTAAAGCAACTGTTGCAAGTGGTTGTTGATCTGCAACCATTGGTGCTGTCAACTGGTTACCACAGCTGAGTGCCACTAGGGAAAGAGGCCTTCATACTAAAGGAAGTATTTCACGTCTTGGTAGAAGAACAAGAATCCTTTTTTTCCTGTTTTCACTAAAATGAGAATTAGTAATATAGCATCCCACCTCCAATGGAGTAAGTGAGATGATTAGCCTTATTTTGGCCTCTTGCCGTTCTCTAGTTGTGGGAAAGCTGTGCTAAGCCCTTTCTTTTTTGTGTTGCAGCTTTCCTCCCAAGCAGTTTCTGCATGTACACCACAGTGATTGCCATGACTGGCTGGTATATGGACAAGACCTCCGTAGCAGTGCTGGGTGTAGCTGCTGGAGCCCTTGTGGGCTGGCCCTTCAGTGCAGCTCTTGGGTAAGGAAAGGAAGGCTCTGGAACTCTACAATTTGTCAAATGTTTCTTGCCTGTCTGGGGGAAAAATAGAGGGGATGGAGAGCTGGAAGAAGAAACTAGCAGAGACTGAGCAGCAAGCGTAGTCCAGGATCATTGTGACAGGCTTCCACAGCATGATTTCTTTGCTTTTGAAAAGCTTAGATTGGGAGGATTTCCTGATGCTAATATACCCTGATGGTAAGGCCTGAATTGAATGTTGGGAATATGGAGTAGAAGCAGACCCCGGTGAAGTGATGGTTTGCTTTCAGCTACTGCCCCATGTGCTTTGATGGGGCAGAAGATCCTGCAGTGGGGAAGGATAGTCTCTGGTTGATGATACATGGTCTCTCTTTCAGGCTTCCTATTGCGTTTGACTTGTTAATACTGAAGCAGAGGTGGAAAAGCTTCTTAAACTGGTGTGTGGTGTCATTGATCCTGTTTTTGGTAAGTCCCTATAACAGCACAAAGGAGGAGTAGATTGGGCTTGCAATAGAAGGAGCAGGTTCCATTAACAAAAGTCACAGAACTGTTGGGCAGTCCAGCCAAAAGCTTCTGGCACTCAGCAAATAATAGATGCTTTCTTTCAGGTGCCCCTGGTAGTTGTGGACAGCTATTACTATGGGAAGCTGGTAGTTGCACCTCTCAACATTATTTTATACAATGTCTTCACCTCTCACGGACCTGATCTCTACGGTAAGTTTAAGATAAGATGGGGAGTCAACGGTTTTCTTGCTCCTGGCAGGGAACAACAGTGACCCGCCAGGTTTTGGTCGCTGATCCGTCTTCTGATGTGCTCTAAAGCAAAGGCAGCTTGCAAGCTCCAAAGGGCTGCAGTTCCAGCTTTTTGCCACAGGATGTCTCTCTCGAGCTGGGAATTGGCAGGGCACTGTTTCATTTTCTGTCTGGTTCCCAATACTGTGATTTTAAGCGGCTTTTGTTTGCTTTGAAGTTCTGTAAATCGTCATGAGATGTCTCAACCATCCCATATCACAGCAGAGAACTGTTAGTAGCAAACTTGTCTGGATGTAACACAAATGCAGCGGGCATACATGACGTGTGTATGCGCATGTTTTTCACCTTTAATCCAGTTCTTGGCTGTTGTTGTTCCTCACAGTCAGGTTGCAGAACCTCGGGAAGGCAGGTAGCAGTGCAGAACCTATAGTTCTTTAAGTTCACATCAGGTCTCTGCAGACGTCCTGGTTCCATGCCGTGCCTTAAGTCTTCTTGCTTATTTGGCAGTGTGTGGCCTGGATTTAGCTGACCCGCAGAGTCTGAGGTTACCATAAAAGCATCTTTGAGACTCCAGAGAAAGAAGAAAGGTTAATTATTACGTCTGCTGCTGTTCTGGCAGTCATGATGGAGGCAGGGCCAATTTGACGTATGCAGGCAACACTCGATCTCCCCGTTTCTTTAGGATGAATGAATTGAGGAGAAAACAATCCTTCTGAAGACTGATGAGTTAGTCAGTGACTAGTAATGATAACAACACTTAAGCTTCCCTTGCCACCTTCTTTCTGTAAGCTTTTTTTGCATAAGCAATATAAAAATTATCTATACTTTCCAGAGGAAGACCTGAATACAGAGTAAGGAACGTGCCTTGCCTAAGCTTATGAATGGAGTCAGTGGCAAAGGCAGGATTAACATTTTACTTCATATAGTTTTATCTTAGCAAAAAGTGAGAATTAATGCAGAAAACAGTTTCAGACAATATGTGGTTAGACATGGAAACTATTGCCATGGGAAATAACTAAGCTGGTGACTTCAGCAGGATTCCAAAAGGTGTTAGAAATAATTTGTGGGTGTTAAGGGGAGTCACAGTTGTCATCAGTGATATCTGATCAGCTGGCAAATCATCTATCTTTCTGGGGTTTCCTGGTACTGGCCATTTGGGATGCTGGATGATTTAGATCTCAGGTCTGAACCTTGATGGCAAGGCTGTGGTGCTTGTTTGGGAGCTGCTGCTGTACTAAATTGCTCATACCGTGTGCTTCTAGATATGTAGAGTAGAAGAGTGTTATGTTTCTAGCGGGGCTCCAGAGAGACCAGTGGAGACTTCAAGGTGCTTAGGGTGCAGGGTCTCTGCAGCATGTGTTGTGTTTTTTAAGCCCTGTCAAGGTATTCTGGGAGGGATTTAGCAGTGGTTAGTAGTGAGGCTTTCTCTAGCAGTGCCCCGCAGGCCGTATGTGGTGGTTCATTCGAAGGGCTGTTTTGGGTGGTGCTGAGTGGTGATTTGTTCCTTGTGTGAAGGCACAACATGGCAACAGCTGCTTTGCTGTGGTCCTTCATCTCTGAAGGAAGGCTCTGAAGTCCGTTGCTGTGAATTTTCTGTAATGGAAACTCCAGGCTCTGTCTCTGGGTTTTGGCATGGGCTCATGCCTGACCTTTTCCACACTGGTACGTGAGTTGTTTCCAGCAGCCTCCAGGGACCAATCTATTCTGAAGTGTTTTATTCATAGTGACATTCATATAACATCCTCAGGCTAGAAAAAGAGTTTGCTTGAAACTGCTCTTTAATGCAGTGTGGCCGGGACAACAGTGTGTGTTTAGGGAGCTTCAAAACATTTGGGGAAAATAACAGTATGAGGGGAGATGAAAGGCTGGTCAGTGCCTTCTGGCTTTGCAACAGGGATTTCCCAACTTTCACATGATGGGAGCAAAAGCTGCTGGAGGTTGCAGAGTAATCATCCTATATTATCTTCAATGTAAGCACCACAGTATTTTTTTGGTTTGCATGCAGACTGGAGTCCTAGAGAAAAGGCTGTATGTTTTTTCTTCCTTTAACAATACATTCCTTCTGGATTAATACGGTCTATGCAATAAATATTTCCCTGGTGTGATTATTAGGTTTCTACAGCCAAGGGAAAGTAGCTGCTAAGCATATATCCGTAAGTGATTCTGAGAGTTTGGGGTGTTTTTTGTGCGCGTGTGTCCTAAAACCTTGTAATCTGCAGGAAAGGTTTTTTTCCTGCTTCCTGTGATCAGAGCCTTGGCTCTGACTTGCAGTGCAATTGCACTCTGGGAAGCTTTGTTCAGCTCAGGTGAAATGTGTTGGAGCTGTTTATATGACACCTTGCTCTGTTGAGTCCTGGTTCTTAAATAGAATGAAAATAAATGAAATGGTGAAAGCAGACTGGTTATTATGCTAGAACTGAATCAGACTTGCTTAGAATGAGGGCTATGACTCATGATCAAATTATTGTGACTTAATTACTGCTTAACAGCTAAGCTACAGTGCTTGTCTGTATGCAGGCTTTTAACCTGTGGCAAGCATAAGATGGGGGCCACCTTAGCTTAAGCATATTCTATAACACCTCTGCTTTGTCCTGAACCAGCCTCACCACTGCTGTGGTCAAGCTGCAGTGTGGTCGCTTGTTAAGCTCTAGCAGCTTGTCTGTGAGTTTGATGTCTAGAAGTGCTCCTGAAGCCTGTCGCAGAGCACAAAGTTCAAAACAGTTTCTGATTCAGTGTCTGACAGTGCTTCCAGTTGTTTTCCCCCATGGAACCGTAGTGCCATGAACTGTGGCTAGGGCAGGGTCTCCCAAATGGTTTCATCGGCATTACCTACAGCCCATGCCTGCTCAGCTCTAGCACGTGGGATACTTACAGGAGGTTAAATCTTCTGTCATGATCTGAAGACAGTGATGTGGAAGTGTCAATCCTATCAGTCTGATACATGGAGAGTTTGTCAGTGTCCCTCCCTGCTTAAAAGACATTGTACTGGGGCATTTTTTTCATATTGCAATTCTTTCTCGGATCACCTTGAGTCCTTGCGGATAGCAAGAATAAAAGCACTTTGTCCAGAATTGTCCTCTTGAGACTGGATATCGGTGAATGGGTGAGTAGATTCATCACAGTGACCAGGCCTATTGCTTTTCGCCTGGTGTCTCTGAGTTAGTTAACTTGCCTGTGTAATTCACTGTCCTCTTCTTGTTCTTTAGTTTCACCCAGAGAAGAAAATTCCTCCCTGGAGGAGGAGGGGAGATTCCAGTGCTTACATCTTACAAGCAACTCAGTTGCACTGGGGACAGGGGAGGGAGTGGGAAGTTAGTCTTTCTGTTAAAGCTGTGCTTCAGACCAGCTGACCTCTTTATTGGCAGAGTCCATTTATGGGCCCTTATGGCTCTGTCTGGATTATGGAGGAGGTGTGCTTCATCAAGTGTCGTTTGTTCCCGAGTCCCAGGCTGACCAAAGACGGCCATAGTTCGTTCCTTTTATTTCTGTAGCAGCCGGGGTAGGTAGAAGGGTGAGAAGTGTGGTCCCTGGTACTATCCTTTAAAGATTTGGGACTTGCCTGTGCTGTGCAGCTTAATTGTAGTCTGAAAACACCGGTGGGTAACAGTTTATGTCAGTTTAAGAGTGCTTCTATCTTGTGCTGGAATCTTCTATGATAAAGCAGCTGTAGTTTTTAGTGGGAGTGGGGAAGCAGGCTGCAGTACCCAGTTCCAGCCCTTTTTTTCAATAGGGAGAGACCTTGGTGCTGTACAGAACTTGCCACTAGTGTGGCCTAACCAGTGTTAACCCTGCTGTAAGTCCTTAGAAACCTGTTCTGTTGCCTCAGAAGAGAATCTGGAGGTGACAGGGCTGAGGAAAAAAAAACAAAGCCCTCTTTTTATACATGCTTCTTGTAGATGTCCGCTAGAAGATTTACAGTGTGATACCCCAGACTGCCTCAGGATTTCCCCCCGCAAACATGTCCCACTCAGCAGCTCTAATTTCCAGGGACGGACACGTGCTTCAGTTCTAAAATTATCTGCTTTCTGCACATGTTTAGGATCTGTCACAGTGATTATTTAGAATGACAGTCCTCAAATATGGACTATCACCAACAGAGTCTAGAGGAGGAGAAAGGGATGCTGACACTATCGCGTGTTGCCATGCAGATAACTGTCATGTCCATTGCTTGATGTCATCTTTCAGTCTACTGCATCACATATTCAGACTTCTCACAGACCGAGGATTGTATTCTTGTGGGACTTTGAAAGAATTGCGAGGCAGGTGGAGGGAGAGAGAAGGTGAACTGATAATTCACTCCCTTAAGGACCCCCTATTCCCCAAAACCTGAACCTGTAATTGCAATTTGCTTTCAGTACTAATAGCTAAATTATTGTAAATAAACCTCAGTTGCTTGGACTTTGCTTTAGTAACTTCAGCTACATGTTTCTGACGTTGCTAATGCAGCTTCTAATCATGTTTAACTGTAGGAGCTGCAGAGGTTTTGGGTTTTCCTTGCTGCTTTTCAGTTGTCTGATTAATTTCAACATGGACCCTTTTTAAGTGGCTGTGATTGCAGGAAATTGCTGTGGCATGTGACGCATGTCACAACAGTGCAGTGATTAAAGCCCCCGCGTGTCATTTACTGACTGATTGAGCTAATCGTGCTGAGAAAGTGGCAAATGTGCAGAGAGGAACTGGCATTCCTTATTGTTCAGGATTTTAAGCGTCGTGAATTAAGAGTCCAAGTAAATGACAGTTGGTCTGGAATTTATGTCAGTTTGCATCCTTCGAAGCTTGCAACCCATACCTAAGTATATGATGTTAGGAGGTGGAGTTGGCTTGCTCCTGTTAAAAGCTACACTGTAAGAACAAATTGAAGCAGGGAAATTTTAAATAGTGTTGATGTTAAGGAGGTACTAAAGCTAGCATCTGGGTGAACTTCAGTGGCAGAGTCTTTGGGGTGAAGTGTGAATGTGAACTCTATCTTCTCTTTCTGCTGACATGGAGTATACATCATCGCTCCAGAATGATAATCATCTTTTGTAAACATTATGTGGTTTTGTGTTGTATCTGTTACTTTTCTGCAATTAGAATGAATTTGGAGGAGAATTTCCTGGTTTTACGGGTTTCAGCCTCTTTTCTTGCTGCAGAGGCTCTAAATGCAGGAATGAGTTCTGTGTTGCAGAACCTGTGGCTGGGCAAGGCTATTAGAGTTGCCTGTGATACATGAGCAGCAGATGTGATGTTGACTATGGCCCAGTGAGAAAAGGAGAAAAATCATTTATGAAAAGGAAGACAATGATCTTCTGTCCACACCCTTTCCATTCTTTGGTTTCAATATGCTTGCAATGGGGAGAATTGATGTCTGCTGCTGGTTATCTCTCTGTGTCAGGCAGAGAAGGAACAAAGCTGCTGTAACATCCAGGTGTCATACATCCTTGTGTTTAAAAACTCATTTCCCTTTCTGTTCCTTTAGGTACAGAGCCCTGGTCCTTTTATTTCGTCAATGGTTTTCTGAATTTCAATGTGGCATTTATTTTGGCGCTGCTTGTGCTACCACTGACTTGTCTCATGGAGTGCCTGCTTCAGAAATTTCATGGTGAGTGCGAGCTAGCTGTGAGAGCTAAGCACAGACGGCCCAGATCACAACCTTGTTAGTAAAGGAAGAGCTTGTCTGCTGAAGAACAGCTTGCCTTTACTGGAAGTGAAACTAGGTTCAGGAAAGTCTCTGGAATAATAGCAAAGTTCCTAGAGCTCATAACTCAGTTGAGTATGGACCCCACAGTGGGATTAGTGTGTAGAAAGAAGAGGCAATGAGATGTATCTACTTTTGTGCTGTCTGCAAAAGGGCAGAAATGTGTTTCTTCAGGGGTGATTCCCGTGTTCCCTGTCTTCACCTCAAGAAGAAAACTGTGTTGTCAAGGCTAAGCTATGCATGCCCAGCGTACGCTTAACAAGTTGTACAGTACCTAACCTTCAACTAGACATGCAAAGGCATTAGCAGTAGCCCTGTCAGAAATCTTAAAGTGAGAAGAAACTATGTACCCATTGCTATTTCCATCTTACCTGCTGCTGGAAATGGTAGCCTTTGCTGCAGGCTTTCGCTGTTTTTTTGTATCACTGCCAGAATGTTTACTGCAACAGTTCAGGAGAACAGAGTTGGTTTTAGCTTTTTTGTTGTTGGGGCTGAGCCTGCAAAAAGGCATTCTCTAGTCTCTGCTGCTGCCCATGTTGGGGTTGAATCAGGGCTCTTCTATGCAATGTGAAAGGCACTCTTCAACTTGCGGGACAGTCTTGCTATTCCATGCATTGGGAAATGTCACATGCTCAAACTGATGTCATTATATTTAAGAGAAAGCCCAGTATGAAGCAGGGAATACTCTAGTTCTTCCTGTCTCTACCCTCAGTATATCCATGCCTATGGGGACATCTGGCAACTGACTCTAGAGAGGAAGGATGTGTTGAAAGTGTGAATTCTCCTTTGCCATCTTCCTAACGAAGATTCATTAAGTGTCAGCTGCAGCCTCCAGATTCATCACTCCAGTTAGGGCTTTGCTCTCTGATTTTTACTGAATACAAGGAACAATAATATCATAAGCCTTGCTGAAAATGTATGTTAATGGGTGTTTGCTTATATCTGTTTTTTTGGGTATGACTGACATACTGTCAGAAACCAGTAAACGCTCAGTAGGAGATCCTGTAAATGCATGATTTCCTGCTGTTCGCTTGGTGTTCTTGCACTTAACAGCAGGAGCCACTCTGCTGAGTGCTTCATTCTTATTGTCTGTGAAATGCCGTTAGCTTAATTGTTTAACTCTGCTGTTGGGAGTAGCAAGGGGGCAGAAAAGGGATTGAAAACTGTCAGGCACTGTGGAACCCTCCTCAGTGTGACTAAAATTCAGGGTAATTGTTGTTATTTTTGAATCGGTTATTTCCTGTGTTGAGCAGAAGGTGCCTGAGAGACCTCTCATGCTGTTATTTTCGTAATGAAGCAATGAAGGTTGTGGAAACACCAGTTGCCAAACAACCATTTGTAAGCAAGGGGTAGATCCAGAGGAGACTCTTTCTGATCTTTTGTACATGTAGCATACTATGCAGCAGAAAATCCAGTACTTCTGACTACCTGCTTAGACGTGTCATTTCTTGATGGATTTTGTCACTTACTTGGATTCAGTAGCCCAATCACTTATTCCCAGCCTTTGTCTTCTAAAGTCTGTTGAAACTGTTAGTATTGTAGGAACCTATGAAAATTCTCTGAGCAACATTCTGTGCTGACTGTTTGGACAAGTTATCTGGATTTTTAGCATCACCGCTGCTCAGAACATGGTGTGTTTGTGTCTGAAGGCTGTGATTTGGATCTGAAGAATGGGCTTTTGAGTGTAAGATGTGGTAACGCACCTGATGGCTGTGTGCAAGAGGAGGAATAGGATAAACCTCTCATGATTGCATTGCTGCTCTGCTGAGTGTATGTTTCTTTCAGTTCAGAATCTGGGCCGTCCCTACTGGCTGACACTAGCTCCTATGTACATTTGGATCATCATTTTCTTCAGTCAGCCTCACAAAGAAGAGAGGTTTCTCTTTCCCATCTATCCCCTCATATGTCTCTGCAGTGCTGTAGCTCTGTCTGCTCTTCAGGTAAGTTTGTGGAATGTGGGTTTTATTTTTAATGAGCTCATACCTTTAGGAAGCATAAGTGCTAGCTCACTTTTTAAAAACTGCTTCCCAAAGCTTGGGAACATCTGTAGAATATCTGCGGTTGTGACACAATGTATAGTGATTACACAGCTCAGGACTGTCCCATGCATAACTTTTGATCATCTTTAATCTGTTAGCTGGCACAATTTTCATTTTTGGACCGTGTTGCGTGGATAGACATGGAGAATCTGGAAGCAAAATACGCTAACGCTGAAGTGTATGTGCTGCCGATTTTACAAGATAAACCATAGTCTTCCTGTACAGATTGACTGAGAGTATGCGAAAATGTATTAGCCCTCTGTAAACTGATGTAACAGCAAACATTTAGAGGATTTCCTTCCCTGAGCATCATACAGAATAAGCTAATCTAATAATCTTTGCCTTCATTGCAGACTTAGTAGCCTGTCTGGACTATTAAAATCATTGTCTGGGATTATATCAAGTGATAAAACAGTTGAGAATATTTCCTTAACTAACTATTTCATGGTGACTTTGAGTTCTCCCATTCTCCAAGGGGGAATTGCTGGTGAGGAGCTCTTGTGATGTTGCAGTGCCAACACAACATCTGAGAGACGTCAGGAATATTAGTAACTTGCTTATAGCATTGTGGCTCTTTTTTTTGCTGTTAAACAAGCTTTAAGGGATAAGAATGTGTGTGTATAGGAAACGTGTTTTGTTGTATCCTAGTAGGAATCCTTCACTGATTTGAAAAAGGAATCTTGTTTAGGCATCAGGAAATTGTTTTGGGCATTTGAAGAGCCAAAAACTGGATGTTTAGTAAAAAACAATTGCAGTACTTCATAGAGTAAAGCGTTCCAAATTGAAATAAACCTTCACAAAGCTCAAAATTATTCATATCTCCTCTGTGAAAGAGGCACAGGAATGCAGTTGCTTGTCCCTGTTAGTCCACTGCAGCTGTTCAGCCTTGTTCTGCTATTACCTGCGTGTCCTGCAGTGCACCGCTGCTGGCTGTTTCTGTCTTGAGCTCCCCGCCAGTGTTGCCAGCACCCCTCAAATCTCTCACCCCCTGCAGTCAGTTGCTATTCTGGCTCTTGATCTCCTGGCACTGTTGATGCTTTGCAGTGCTAGACTGCAACACCCCAGATGAGTTTCAGTCCTGGCGTTTGGTACAGGATCAAGCTCCGTAATGTCAGTCGTTCTGTCTGACTGAGAATTGCTGTGTGCTGTCAGAAGATTCATCAGAGGGCAACAGTTTAGGACATTTACCAAATATGGCTTAAGAAAACTCTAGTGTGTATTTCTGTAACGTGTATTTTAACACAGTGACATCATTTTGTTCGATATTCAGTATCTAGCTGAGAACTTATAACTGATTACCCCCTAATAGTGGAAGCTTGTCAGAGAGTTTACTCCAAGCCATGTGGATTTGGCTATTATGAGAAAAATGCAAACAAGACGAGTAGAAGAAACCAGGTTAGGACAGGAAGCGAATAATCACTCCTGCAGAAAGGCAGAACAGGAGGAAGGGACTAAACCAAGTATTCAGTGTAGTTCTTCCTAGCTAGTCCCAGAAAGGCTTTTAAATCAGACAGACCTAAAGGACTGTTTCAGAGTGGCCTGTGGTTAAGGGCGTATGTAGAATGTGCTGTATGTTCTATCCACTGCAAAGCTGCCGTTTGTGCAGACAGGGCATGCTCCTTTCTAGAAGTCAGCCCACTGCTAAAAATGGACTCGGTCTGTGTAGGGAAGTCCTGCAGCAGGTTTCTGAAAGGGACACTTGCTGTCAGTCCACCTGGGAACAATGAAGCTGGAGCTGTGGTAGAGGGTACTTTACAGCTCAACTAGAGGCCTTCCTAGGGAAAAGAGCTGAAAATTCTGTAAATGCCCTAGGTTTTTCAGTAGAGAAATATGACTGAACCATGTGAGTTTCTGTGTATTTTTGAGTCTGAATGAAAAAATGAAGTCACAGACCAATGATTTGGTGGGAAATGTAGGCACTGCTTTAAGGTCCTTATGAAAAACATAATTTTCATAAATGTATCAGTCTGAGTGATTTTTATATCGTTTCTTTTTTCCTTTCCTAGAAGTGTTACCACTTCATATTCCAGCGCTACCGCCTGGAACACTACACAGTCTCCTCCAACTGGTTGGCTCTGGGGACTGTCTTTCTCTTTGGCCTTTTGTCATTGTCACGCTCTGTTGCCTTATTCAGAGGTTGGTATTTTAGAATTGTTCTGTACTTTCCTGGGTATTGGTTTTGGCAAGTCATAAGGCCTGCCAAAGTTGTGCTGCTTTGACTATACCAGCACAATAAAAATGAGTCTTGAAAGTTTGGACATCATTGTTGCAGGAAAAGGAATAGGTTCTAATGGTGTCACCTTTAATGAGTGTGTAGATCTACATTTGTGCGTGTGTGTGTATATGGGTGTATATATTACTAGAATTACATCAGTTAAAAATCTGCTGCCCTTCACCTTCAGCCAGTACAACTATAACGATGTAAAATGTGTACCCAGACTAGTATTTAGGCAGATACTTGTAACTTGCAAACACATGATCCCACTTGAAGGGGGGGAGGGAACGTGCAAAACTTGTAATTAGGTGCATTTGTCTGTAATGGACATGTATTAAGTATGGTCCTTAAGTGCTTTCTTGAATCACAGCCATGCAGTGAGCCTTTCCACCTCATCTGAGTTAGGCAGCATCAGTATTATTTGCTTGATAGTAGCCATTGACAGTCAGGACAGGAGAATGTGAATAAAGGTGTTGCAGTACACGCACCTCTAATGGGACAGGGAGCTTTGGAGTCCAGCCACTTCTTAGCATAGGCAAATTCTTTTATTCGTTCAAATTACCAATTTAAAAATATATGTGAATGTTTATTTGTAGTCTCTCAAAAGAAGTCATGCAAATATAGTCTTTTCTTTAGTCTTATTTACAAATTTCTGCCTTCCATAGGCTACCATGGGCCTCTGGACCTGTACCCAGAATTTCACAGGATTGCTACTGACCCAAGTATTCACACTGTGCCAGAAGGGAGACTGGTTAATGTCTGCGTGGGAAAGGAGTGGCACAGATTTCCAAGCAGCTTTCTCCTGCCAGAAAAGTAAGTTGTTTTTTTTTTAATGTAAAAGATATGATTTGGTGAGATCTATAAGGAGGGACACTTCACATAAGAAGTATTTGTGGGAGTAACCTTCAAGACCTTGTATCTCTGTCACCAGCACATCCAAAACAAAGGATGTAGAATTTTGGTGTCAACAGATTGTTGGTCACAAACTAGTGAAAACTTGTAGTGTGACTGGTCCTCTTGCAGGGCTGCCTGCCCTCAGGAATGAAATGTCCTTGGTTATGTTTTTGGTTTTCTCCATACAAAATGTTACTAGCTCCTGCAGTTTCCTACTGGGCTTTCTGACACTGTTCTCTGCAGTTGGCAGCTCCAGTTTATCCTGTCAGAATTCAAGGGCCAGTTACCAAAACCGTTTGCAAAGGGACCAATGGCCACACGGATCATTCCCACTGACATGAACGACCAAAACAAGGAAGAGCCCTCTCGATATGTAAGGGTTACATTCCTGTTCTCTTTTCCTTACCTTACTGTATCACTTGTGTTAGTACAGTGCCTAGAATTGTGATTGAGTCTCCCCATTTTGTGTCCCGTGGACAGTACAGTTGCAGAACAAAAATGGGCTCTCTGCAGCACTTGGAAATTTCCCTATTTATGTGAGTCTGGTTTCTGTTTGCACTTCATCTCCTTATTTTTCATCTAAAGAAGTATTAAAAAAAAAAAGTAGCAATTCCTAGTTATTGCAGTTTTGGGTTTATTATAATGTTACTGTGGTTCCAGGAAAGTGAACCGAATGAGTAGTTCGAAATCATCAACAGAAGATGTTTGTCACTGAGCAGGGATTGAAACTTTCCTTTGTAGTTTCTTTTTTAAATATAAATATTAATCAGATTTGCAACAGAGGAAGAAGGACTTAATTTGGGAATCACTGAAACAATTGCATCAGTGATTTCAATGGGAAGCTGTTAATGTGTACCGGTATTATTGACTTGCTACTTTTCCTTGTGTTACCTAAACAAAAATGGTGCATGCATATGCATATTTTTAAATTGTCAGCTAATTTCTTTAGAATTATTTAGCAGATGAAATCTTAGTGGTGTGCTAAGTTTTGTGGCACAGTAAGTATTAGATATTTAGTCATCCTTTCTTTTTTGCCTAAAGGGTAAATGAGGGAACTACCAATATATGTGTAGTCCTTTCTTCATCCTCCTTCAGCACCTTGGAGGATAGCTTTCCTGCGTCCTTCAGTACATAGGAAGCGCTCGTAATGGATCAGGTCTCTGGTTTGCATGTGTGGGTGTATCCTGGCTGAAGACAGTGGGCATACACTTTTTTTTACGTACCTCATGACTTTGGTCTGTTAAACATTGTATGAGCACTTGTGATCTGCTCAAAGAAGTGGATGGAAGGCAGTACTGTAACACAGGAGCCAACCGTGTGGGTAAAAGCAGGGATTGATCTGCTGAGTGAAAGCTCTCTTATTTTGAGCATCATTATGTAGCTATTGGAAATGGGAAGGAGGCGTGTTCCCACCTGAGAGAAGCTGTCTGCTGCAGTGCATTTAATTTATGAAATCTTCAACTGTGGCATATTTTTAGCACAGACAGCTGGCTAGCACATAGCCTGTGACTAATGGAACAAAATATACTTTTGTTTCATGGCCGTTCCTTAATGTCACTCTACAATTTTGTTATTTCTCTTGCAAGCAAAAGGGCCTGGGACATGTTTAGAGATTAGCTACTTCATGTGAATTTTAAACAGGGTTTTAAAACTCTTGCTTCTGAGCTGTTAGCACCAAGAAAACAGGATCTTTCCTCAAGTTTAAGTGAGCTCAAGGACTGCACACATACCCACATGAAAAAAAAAAAAGTCGGTAGGCACTGGAAAGGACCATCATAGCAAACAAATCTGAACAGCATGAGTTCGGCCCTTTAAAGGGGAGAAAACAGACAGTTCCAGAGAATTGTCAGAGCCATGGACAGCTTAAAACCAACTAACAACTTCAGAAATGAGATTGATCTCAGTGTTTCAGCTGTAAGCATCTACTATTGCTCTGCTTGAAAACTGAAGAGTAAATCTCAGTGTTTCTGTTGCTGTGGGATGCTGGGGGGGGGGGGGGCGGCAGGGGAGTGATTTGGCCTTGTTGTTTTGCAATTCTTCCTTCCTGAATCATGTTGAACAGCACTAAGCTTGTACTTGTGCTACCGGGGAGATGTCTTTGTCTCTGAAACTGCTAAGAAAAAGTTTTATTTCTTACAAAGAGGTATCCAAGCAGGAACAGTAGATTAACAGCTGAAATGGTTAAAACTCCTGACCTGAGGAAGGTTTTTTAACCACTTTAGTTTTACTTCTTTTCCAATTCCTTTTACATATGTTTTGAACTGTAGGAACCACTTGAAGCCCAGTTGCATTTTTGAAATGTTTGAGTAATTTCAGTAAAACATCTTTCTGCTCAAAACGGTTAACTTTGTGATAAACCAGACAAGCTCGTCTTTGCTTGTTGTGGCCAGGCTAACACCCATGTAGACACCAGGGATAGAAATGCAGCTGCAGCAGGCTGTACCCTTAGCTCCATCTCTGTATTATACTGTGTCCCCTCCTGTTGTTCAGAATGTGATCAAAGGTAATTCTCCAGCACTTACTGTAGCAGTGGCACCAAGTAAAAAGACCAAAGAGGAAAAGGAAAGGAGAACTGAAGGGGATAGGATATGATTTAGAAATTCATTGCAGCTCCATTCACTAAGACTTCTTTCTACAGAGAAACGCTTCGTGGTCTGTACACTACCAAAGTCTTGAGTAAATCCTCAAACGCATAGTTGTGTTGGCCCTCTGACCGGGATGAATATTATCATTAGCTTCAATGTAACTTACAAGAGTGTACTGTATTCTGCTTGAAATGGTGGAAGGGAAATCTTTCACCTGTGGGATGATTCATAAGCATTGGAGGTGTCAGCCCTTTTAAGGGAGCATTTAGAGTGAAAGAGGTGAGATCAGTCTTAGTGCTCAAGGCAGCTACTTTTGTTTCTCCTAGAGATTCTACATAACTTACAGGAAAAACTTGGTTAGTGATTTGGGAGTCTTTGCTAATGAACCAGAACCTCTCTCAGGGCCTGAAATGTTCTTCTGATACAGTGCAAGAAGTGGATTCAACATTCTCCTTAGCTCAGTTTCCCATGGTATAATTTCATCTGCTGCTCAGTTGTGATGCCACAGAGCCATCTGGTATCCACTTAATTAAATTGTTTTCAGCCTAAATTGTAATAGTAAACCCCAAAGTTACTTCAGAAAAGTGAATGCAAGCATGTCTAAGGAAGTTTGCAATAAAACTTGTGGGAGAGCGAGCTGAATTGTGGGATCCCTCGAGGAGTTTAAGGGAGTAAGACAAAATAAGACATGGTTGTCCTGGAGAATGTTTTGTCCATTTTAGCTGCCTGCATTTAAGACAACATGGGTAGTGACCTCTGAAATCCATCATAAGGGACCTTATCAGGAATCCTCAGTCTTCCCCTTCCAGCCAACCCCTGTTGCCCAGACTGTTTGCAAAAGAAATAAATCTGGAGCAGGCTGTCACTTCATGAATGTCAGTGATGTGGTCTTGCAAGAACTTTGCCTGTAGCCTGAGCATTGATAAGCTTGTGCATGGAAAAACATGAGATGGCAATCTACAGTCTATGCAGAGCCCCTGAAGAGTGAAACAAGGACCAAGACTGTGTGTGACCAGCTGAGAATTTTTGACACTGTTAACAGGATCTGATTATGTTGCTGGGACCATGGGGCCAGTTTCTAGACAATAATTCAACACGATCTTACATCTGTTGCTGTCTTCAGGAAAAACTTAGAACCAGTTTACACCAAGATGCATGATGAAAGTTCTTAGCCTAGCAAAAAAAATCTACTTACAGGTTGCTTAGCCTTCTCCTGAAATCTCCTCCAGACAATCAGTGGATTGCTCAGTGAAAGGTGTCCTTGTTTATACCTGGGAGTGAAGAGGAGGCATGTTAGTCGCATGCAGCTGTCCTCTTGTTCATGCAGTTGCGAGTTCAAACACAGGCTTGGCAGCAGCAGGGTATTTGGGAGGAGGTTGGCTGTACCTTTCATTTGCTTGCCAATTTCCTTGCTGTTTGCTGAGCTGATGGAGCTGGGATTAGGTGGCACAAAACAGCCTGGCACTCTCATATCTCTGTCCTGCTGGATGCAGGGATTGGTGGCAGCTGTAAACTGAGATGTTGCAGTTGAGAACTGAGTGTTTTTCCTAAATGCCTGTGTTAAGTCTTTCTCTCCCTTGCATTCCACAGGGATAAAACATCAGCATATCTAATGAGACTAATGTTTGCAATTATTTATTAATCAAAAATTATTCCCTATCTTCCACTTAACCTGAGGAAAGGCTTTGGTTATGTCATTTTCAATATTTAAATGTATGCGTTCTAGTTCCATTATGTCTGCCAGACCAAAATATCCAGATTATTGAAGGACACAACCAATAATTACTAGGATGTACTGTACTTCACTGGTGCTCTTCCTCAGAAATTTCAAAACACCACTACATTTTAATGCACAATCCTTAATAACATACCAGTGGCAGAAGAGGGAGTCATAGTTGCCTTTGGCAGTTGGCAATACTGATGTGCTGCAAGTAGGGGTAGCAGACCAGAAAAAGCATCCAAGAGTTCTGTATGTTTTCAGTTTGCAGAAATAGAGAGGACATTTAGATTAACCTGATTTGAAGGGGAATGAGAGCATAAGATGGTTGCTAGCGTCAGTCCTGTTGACTTCTAGTGCCTGTGAGGTCACTGCTGCAAGCTTTAGCCAGAAGGCTCAGCCAGTGCAAGATGTGAGAATGTGTGACCCTTGGCTGACAAAGTGCCAGCAAAATACCCAAGTACAGAGGCAAGAACTGGTAGAACTTGCTTTGCTGTAGCGGCTGAGAGCCATTTCGCCAGTAAAAGCTCGTCCTTGCTGCTGTACGCATGCGAGGTTCATTTTTCTGGTGCATTGCAATGATATAGCTACCCCCGTGCAACATAAACATGGCCTTAGGCTCTGGAGTGCTTGTTCACTTTTGAAAATGACTTATGGTGTCACTTAAAGACAATTAGATCTTCAACAGGAGGGCATCAGCCCTTACTCATATATGTGCTACCCTCAAGATCTTTCATGCTAACACAGAGGTTTTTGTACGATGTACGATGTTGCTTCTTGTCGAACTGCCTTGTATGAAACTCCACATCTGATGGTTATTGTTAAAAGGAAATTTGTCCTGATAGGAGCTCAACTCTTCTCTGTAGCTGACAGTTTATGTTCATCTCAGCAGTTCATGTGTACATCTGTAGGGGGGGACGGTAAGGAGTGGGGAGAACAGGGCAGGAGGAGTGGGCTGTTAGCTAGGAGGGACGTAGCCGTGTATAAATGAATAGTATAGCCTGTTCATATCCAAGAGCACTTCTCCCCTGCAGGAAGGAGCAGATTGCACAGTGCAAGTGTCCTGAGGACACTGCCCACAGCTCTTTCAACTGGGAGGTCCCACACAACTTATTTCTGTGGTGTTGCTTCCTCAAATACATTTTTATAATTTGGCCGAGTGTTACCAACATTTTGGTCAGGGCAAGGTGGTGGTTACTTGCGTCATAGGCAGCTGATAAGGGCACGACTGCACTGATGCCAAGTCCATGTGGTCCGAGAGGTGCAGTAGGATGTCCATCTGCTGCAAGAGAGGCAGTGAGGGTCACCGGTGCTACAGACCAGGTTATTCACGCACAAACCCCAGTAAGATTTGTGCCAGACAACAAGCTGACTCTGCTGGAACTGCTTACTTTCTGTGATTCTGCTTAAGCCCTGCCATGAGATGACAGGACCAGTACAATGAGGCTTGCGGAGTTAACCAGTTGTGGAACTTGTGTGATCAATTATTGGATGAGCTGTACTGGCTTTTGTGTGTTCTCAGCTAAATGCACTGGAAATATGTGTATCTGATAGTAAAAACACTTCTCAAGAAGGCTTGGAAGGTCAGGTGTGGAAGGGGGATTTCTTTTGCTGAAAATTGGCAGATAGTGTTTCATAGAGCAGGATAAGCAGGGGAGCATGAGGCACCAGCTCCCCTCAGCTTGATCTAGCGTCTGCTTGGACTTTCTCGGGCAGCAGATCAAGCCTTTATTGTGCGAGCTTGACTGTACATTCATTAGGGCCTGGACAGCACCTATGCGAGGTGTTAATCAGCAGTGTCTTCGGATGTTTATACATTACCAACAGTTTATGTTCATGATAAAAAGTGCTGAGTTGGTGCATCTCCCAGCAACCATGCTTACTATTGCTCTCTTCTACAGAAAAATTCCTTTGGATATGCCTTGATATAAGGTGCCCTTCTCACTGTTGTGCACATGCTTTGGAGTAGAATTCTAGAATTGCTGTGACAGTAGTGATGGGAGTAATTATCCTTAGATCACTCAGAATAAGAGGATGTACTAGAAGGTGCAAGAATCTGTCCTTTTCAGAGTATTAATGAATGATTTCCGGGGGGGAATAGTAATAGATAATATACTTCTTAAATTTCATTAGATCTAATGCGTGAATTAGAATTCAAAGTGATTTTGGCAAATTGGAGAAAAGATCTGGGAAAAAAAGACGAAATTTGGTGTGGATAGTGCAGTATACAAATAACTGGATGTATGCATGTGGGTCGAGCCAGTTACGCACAAATCCATCCTGAAAGAGTTCAGGGGTACAATGAATCCGTGGCTGAACACAACTCAGTAATGCCGTGCTGCTGTAATGAGAGATGAGCCACGTATTAGGTTATTTGCAGAGGAGCATGTTGCGTGACTCTTGTTTTGCTGCTCTGCATTAGGCCTTCATTAGAGTGCAGCCTCCCAGTTTGCACACTGCATTCAGGGTAGATGTGACTAACTGAAGACATTTCAGAGAAGACCCACAAGAATGATCACAGCAGTAGAAAACATGACTATAGAAGGAAGACAGAGTAAAAGGGGGCTGTAGAGAAGAGCCATTTTCAGATAACAGAACTCAAGTGTGTGTGTGGGGGGGATTGCAAAAAAAAAAAGTTTTCCTTGTTCGTGGTGTAAAAGAAGTAGGAACAGGCAAAAACTGAGAATAAAAAAAAGATTCAGTTTAGAGATCAGGAAACCTTTCTAACAATAAAGATAGTGAAGTCTTTTGCCTGGGGACCTCAAGGAGTCCACATTTTAAGAAGTCTTTAAGAGCTTGTTAGACAACCACAAGGCAAAATACCACAGAATTGGTTCTACCGCCTCAAATTGCCCTCTGTGACTTGACAGTTTCTCAGTAAGAGAGCTGGCAGTGGTACTTCCTCACACAGGCAGCCAAGATTCTCCTATGACCAGAACAGTAGCCATAGCTTTTATTTCTCCATAAGAGTTTCACTTGAAAACATTTGAAATATTTTACCGTGTATCCTGCATAAAGCATTTTTCCTGTCGCTAGAAATTTAAACCCCTTCTCATAGGTATGCAACAGCCTGTATAAATAAACACGTACAACCAGAAGCCTACAGGAAATAAACACAAGAATCTTTTTCTTTCTGCAGATTGACATTTCCAAATGCCACTATCTGGTGGACTTGGATACAGTAGCTGAAACCCCACGGGAGCCAAGGTATTCCTCCAACAAAGAAGAGTGGATAACCATTGCCTACAAGCCATTTCTAGATGCTTCCAGGTATGTTTTACATGTTTGAGAGGGAGTGAGAAAGGCTTGCAGATCTGTGAACTAATTTTTTGCAATTATCTGTTTACAACAGTAGCTATACACAGGGAGGAAAGATATATTGGCAAATGCCAGCCTGAAATCCAGTTTCCTGTAAAGGCAGCTTGCTGGCTACAGTGGAACCTTTGTCAAACTTGTATGTGCGGTATTAATTACCTAGGTCACTTTAGAGCATGAAGCAAGCTGGGAAGGGTGGGGAACAAGGATTAACTTTGAAAGGAGTCCTCCCCGTGTACTTCTTGCTGATGTAATGTTTTTTGTTTTGCTTTTTAAAGTAATAAGGTGTGTACCATCTGCTCCCAGTAGACTTCTGAATCTGCTGTTGTTTCAGCCAAATTCAATAGACAGGTGTAAGAGTAATCTTTGAGACTGATTTACAAGTTTTTTGAAAGCTGGCAGATGGAGAGAGCAGGCAGTCTCAGTGAGTGAAAAGTCATCAAGGTCATACCTTTATTAGACATCAGAGAATTCCTGTAAGAGACTTGTCAGAATCCAGTTCTTCGTTAGTTCTGCTATTCGCTGAATAACTTGCTTGTGTGTCTGAAGAGGAATTTCTGTGAGAAGCAGAGATTGAAATTGCTGTCTTCCAGGCTAACGGGGTAGAATCCAGTTTGTCAAACTAGGAGTGTTTTTTAGTACATCCCTTCAAAGACAAAAACCCCTCAGCTATAAGGAGATGGCTATTTGGTCATTTAAAGCTTTGGTCATGTAACTGTCATATCAGGACAGAGAGGTTGGCTGTAAAAGTCTGTTTAAAAAAAAAAAAAAACAAACCTAACAGTTCAGTGCCCTCCTGTTTTCCATGTGAGACCTTTATTACTTCCTCCTAATAGGCCCCTCCAGGGAGTGGGGCTGGTAAAAGCAGTTGGACAGTGAGAGTGATAATATGCTTTTCCTAGGGGTTGCTCCAGTGTTCCCAGCTTGCTGACACGAACAAGTTTCCTTGGCATGGTTTATCATGAACTATGCTTGCCCAGAGATCTGCTGTTATGGTAGAGCAGGACTTTAGGAAGGGAGAATGAGATGGCCAATGACTCTTATTAGTAAGGCAATAAAAGCATCCGCCCAAGAGTATTGCAGAGGACTCCTTTTGCAGAGCCGATCCCCCTGAAAGTCTGAAGCTATACGCGTTTCTGTTTCAAAGACATGTTCGGATGTTTTTAAAGCTGGTTTATCTTGCTGTCCTCTGCCGAACAGCTGAACTTTGATTGTTTGGACCTGATCTAAAGTCCTTTGAAGTCAATCAGAGACACTGAATCAGTTCCAAATGGGTCAACCACAGGAATGTAGTTTGCTAGGGGGGCTTTCAGAGGTAGCGGGCTGTCATGCCAGCCTGCCTAATGAAAGCAAAGTGAATTATTCGGGTATGACTGTACATCTCGCAAGTTTCTCCAGAATGTCCTGTGTTCTCCGTGGCTGCTTTCCACTATTGCTCATTTTTCCTGTACTTAGCTGATATTTGTTAGAGGAGTTGGTCTGTCTCATGGGGCTTTTTGGGTTATTACACCACGTTTCCTTCATCTTCTGCCCATAGCCTCTGAGCTTTTGATGAAAGCTCATGAGATATAAATCATTGTTCTCTCTTCTGAACCCATTTCATATCCCATTAGAGGCTGTGTCTTGCTGAATACAAACCAGCATCTGTCTGGAAGTAGCAGGACAGTGTATCTACTGCTCTTGCTGGGAGTTGTCTGCCTTACCACAAGAGGAACACAGGCGTTTCAAATCCTCTGCTTTCACCCAGGACTTTTTTTGTTCATCTCTAACTTGGCTGGGGATGTTTCCTGTAATGTGCTTGTGCATCTGATACCAACTCAGTCCTGACCCCACTGCAGCCTGCAATGCTGCCTAGAATCAGTGCAAGGAGTTATGCTAGAGAAACGTGTAGCTCAGTACTGGAATGAGTCTTGCCAGTCTCTTCACTAGTGTAGTGCTGTTTCCCTATGAGTTGTTCTATGAAATTTTTTTTCTCCTGCCCTTCTTATTAGGGAAAATGGATAGGATTAAAGGATTCCCCTGTTTACAGCCAAACCCCAATGCCCTGCCAAGCATAAACATCTAGCTGGCTGCTCGGGAATTCAGCTGAATACACAGGTAGAGGTGGCATTGCAGCTCTGTGCTCCTAGGGGGAAATGCTGTTAACGTGCTTGCTGCTGGACTGAGGCTAGTAACTTATTCCCAAGCTAAGAAGTGAAAACCTGTCCAAGCATTTTGACCTGATGTATGATTCTGGAGTTGAGACCATCTAAATGCAACAGAGATTCCCAAGCTGTACATTTTCTGTTGGCTAAGCATCTCTACAAGCCTGCACCCAACCTCTGGTGATCTGCTCAGTACAGGGAAGTAGATGTCTGTGTATGGTCCCTCATGTTTGGCTCATGAACGGAGAGAGCATGTGGCTGTCACTGCTGGAAGTGATAGCTTGGCTTGCTGTAGCAAAAGTAGAATCTCACTGTGGAGCAGCAGCTTGTGAGGAGCTGGGAGTCGCAGAGATCCTGAGACTCCATAGCATGCTGATTGTGGTAATGAGGAGATTAAAGAGCAGAACAGTGGGGATGGGCAAAGGGTACAGGGTACTCCCTGGGCAAGCAATCACCAAGAGCTTAGAACAAAGGAACAGGCCAGCTAAGGGTGGTGGGGAGGGAAGGGCGTCTTTCTGGCTGCTGTGACCTCCTCAACAAAAAGATGCAGTTGCATTAGTGGGAGGCTGGAATAGAAGAGGATTTGCAAAGCATGTTCCAAGAGGAGATGAGGCGGGCAGATCCTTGGCCCTGCTGGTGTCCCTGTCAGCCTCCTCCTTTTCTGTTCTTTTGCTGCATGGAAATTCTCCATGCTGTTCCTTATCAACGCCTCACAGCTGGAGTAGAGGGGAGGTGCAGTGCCTCCTCCAGTGGAGGAGGCCAGGTTGCTATAGCAGCGGGTCTGATTTCCATCCCTGCTGCGAGTACCTCCAGAGCTCCCGCAGCTCGTGCTCTCTTCCTTCAGCAGACCTTGAGCAGTCAGCAGGTGGGGCAGCGTCGGTGTACAGCGCTGGTGAAGGGCGAGAAGGACGTGGGCTTTCCTGCAGACGTCACTGGTATAGCGGGGTGAGAGAACCAGCAGCGTCTTCCCCGTCTTGTCACCCTGCTTGTCTGACAGATTCTCTTCCTCCTGAGGAGGAACAATAAGCCAGGAACAGTGTCCTGTCTAGCGGGGCAAATGCTTAGCAGTACACACAGCTCCCCGAGATAACTCATGGAGCAATGAAGAGCAGGAGGTCTAATCTGCCTTCCTTTTAGCCAGTGCATTGTTTAAGGGTATCACGTTTAAAACTGGATACTGCGGACAAGGTCAAGGCCCCTTTTGCCTACCCATCCATAACAGCACGGGCAAGGGAAGTTTCAGAAAGGCCCTTCTTGGATTGCCAACTTTATAATTTTTCCATCATATATTTTGTCCGTTCTTACTGGAAACTTGGCCTGTGGAAAAAAGATGGGGTGTCCAAGCGATTAAGGGACTCAGCTGGAACTTGGTATTACTGTGACTGTGACCAGGACTCTTACACCCTCCCTGCACTGCAGTTTCCCACTTGAACTAAAAGTTTATTAGCTTCTCACTTATCTCCAGTAGTTTGACAACAAGTGTGAGGAGCTTCAATTTTCTAATAGCAGTGGCAGGTAAATACCTTTTGCATTGTTTTGTATCCAAGTGTTGGAATTTTGCTGCAACATCCGTATAAAGATTTCACATGACAAATGTTCATAATTGATCTGTTGAGCTCCTTGCTCTGAATGCGTCATAGCATTTCTAAAATAAGACAGTGTTGTTTGCTTTGTTTTTTTCCGTGTGATTTGAATTGTAACTTGCATAAAATAACGGGGCTCAAGCAATTCTCAAAAGGGGAAATGACACAAGTTTTGCAGAAGATTGGCAGCTGACAGATGAGCTAGCTAGTGACAATTACAGATCTGCCTGGCAATTGAGTGAGATGCAGGGGTCTGTCTCATCCTGCAGACCCAGGCATTAGCTGTTGTGCTTTTGTTGAGACTGGAAATCTTCATTTGTACAGAAAGTGCTCCAGGTACGTCTTAGTGGCTGCAGCTGTTTCTCTGGCTGCTACTCAACCCTTCCTTTGCTTGCTTCTGTACTTAGCCCGTTCTGTGGAGTACCAAACCTGCTAGAGTGGGCACTGCAGAGCCTCAGAGTGAAGAGGCTGAGATTTGCCACTGCTCTTCTCCATCCAGTTGGAAGGTTCTCTGAAGGCATCAGTGATGCCCTGAGATGGTGTCAGGGATGTAACAAGTACTTGTATAGTCCAGAAAGTTACTAGTGAGCCTGATGGTGGAGAAGATATGGAAATCCCAGCAAAACTCCTTTTGTGTTCTTGTTTCATTTTAATTTGGGGTAACGACTCTAAGCAGTGGTGTCTCCTAGACTTGAGAAATTGATCAGTCCGAGTAGCTTAGCTACAGGAGAGCAGCAGTAACACGGTTGTAATGGCATTTTAGGTGCTGGAAATTGGTAAGCTGAAAGGATCCCACAGCTAGTGGATCTGTGGGGAGAGTTCTTCCCAGGGTCTGACACAAAGGTCTGTGGGGAGAGTCAGTGAAAATGCATCAGGAACTTCATATAATGATCCAGGCTGCTCGCATTTCTGAGCATGTGCCTTCCCCCTGCCTCCTCCCCCGCCAGCTCAGCGGAATGACGCACTTCTTAAATCCGGCACCTGCTTCCACACAATGATTTGGAAGTGCCCCCCTGCTACCTATGAAGTAAGTGTAAAAGCACTATGAAAATGCAGCTTTTTTTAATAAAAGGGAGGAGAGAACTGAAGTGTCACTTCGAACTGAGCTGTGAGGGAAGCAGTTAGTGTAGATTTAAAGTCTGCAGCTCAGTGGCTGCAGAGCAAGGAGCATTTATACCAAAAAAAAAAAATCAACAACAACAAAAAAACCTACAGCTCTTGTTCTTTGAAAATAAATGACCCCAGCAGTTCAATTCACTCCTGCTGAACTGGAGGCTTCTGGGACTCGCTGCAAGTCTCACATTGACGTCAGCAAGTGCAAATGTAAATCTCAGCTGGCTCTGATAAATGGTCCTGCTAATTGAATTAGAGAGCACTCCAAGCCACCAGCTAATTATGCTCCTCAGGAAGCTGCTTTGTCCAGGTCCATTTAATTCTATATTGGCTGAGCACTCCAAATCTGGCACAGAAAAGGGGAAATATATTACAGCTCCCTGCTGAGGAGCACATATTTTCCAGCTCTTTAGGCTGAGCCGTCTGCTCTCTCCAAACGCTTGTGTTCTCACCCTTGGGTTTTCCATCATAAAAAATATTCTTAGTGCAAGATTAATGATTCAGTCACCTTGTGCTAGAATATCATTACCCTGGTTTGATAGGAGACTGTTTCATTCCCGTTTATGGTACCTTCCTCCTTGTTACATGAAATGGTTTCCCTGCTTTTGTTTTAGAAGTAGCTAGATCAGTTGTTAGATGCGCAGGTAGTACAAAACTTACCACCTAGAGGAAGTACAAACATTAATGGATTCTCAGAGAGCTTTGATGATCAGCTTCCTGTGTATGCCCATAGCCAGAAGGTACTAGTCTTGCCTGTGTGGCAGAGATTCAACTTCCTCCTGCCTATTCTTTCTACTGTTCCCTTCTCTTCTTCCTTGTCAAGCTTCTTTCTAAATTAATTGGGGTGGGAAGCTTGGGTTATGAGATGCAGCTAGGAAGAACCCCCCACCCTTACATGTTTTGAACTGCTTCTGTTCCATGTCAGTCTTTGGGTTTGGGAGGGGTGATATGAACATCTTCACTTAGCCCTTGCTTCCATTCCAGAAGTGCATCTGCTGGTGTTAGTGGAACAGAACTGTTGAGGTACTTTCTCCTGAAGTCTGACAGGTAGCTTACAGAAATCTGTTCAGCACTAAATAGCACTGTGGTTCCAGTTCTGCTGCGCCTACTGGGTGCTGTGCAGCTCTGTCCTAACTGGAAACTGCTCTGGGTGCTGCAGCAGTTGTTTCCCTAGAAACAAGCAAACAACAACAACAACAAATCAACAACCCTCCTGTGTTTGGAGCACAGCAAGAACTGGGCAGAACTTGCCTGTTGCCTGGCTCTGGCCTGGAGCCCACCACTGGAAGAGCCTTGCAGCAGTGTTCCAGTAGCGAGCGCAGCTTGGAGTGATTGTGGACTTCATCTTGCTACCAACATGTTGTTGCAAGCTCTGTGCTGATTAAGGCTATAGACTCACAGTCTCTGGGGGATGAATTTAGAAGCAAATGCAAATAGAACGTTATATATATGCACAGTCATCTGTCATCCCAGCCCCTTCCATGTGCCATCTGTTGTCTGAGGTTGCTGAGCCTGATGAAGCGAGGTGACAGGAGGTAAAGATTCCCTGTCTAACTTTAAAGTTGTCTCATGGCTTCTTGAGTTGTAGAGGCATCAGCAGTCATGATTGTCTCATTGGAAGCAAGGCCACCAGGGCTCCGCTGCTCTGTGGTTACCAGCAGCAGAGAACCCTGCCTTCTGCTTGTTTCCAGACTGAGTCTCTTTTTGGTGAGAAACTTGCTGCTTAACAAAGGCGGAGCCTATCACTGTGGTACACATACGTTGGTGCTACCATTTGCTATGCCATATTCAGGGTTTCATGGTTTTAGATCTGAGAGATGATTCTCTGAGCACATCAGCATTATCATTTTTTAAGACGACTCATTGTCTGTTGGCAATTTTTAACTTGTGTCCTTAGACTGGGTAGTTGAAATCAGTGTAAACTGTTCCCTTTTTACCTTTAAATCTTATTAGTGAAGAATCATTTTGCTAGTCAGCAGCCTGACTAGCTAGCACCCAGCGGAAACCGAAGACTCCTAACGGACTTGACAGATTGAGAACAGTATCACTTCAAAGCAGGGTGAACTCTTGGGGTCTCCTCTGGCTAAATGAGACAGCTCTCCATTCTTGGAGCACGCAGTCCTTGATTCGGAGAGAAGTTCTACCTGGAAAACGGGAATGTAATCAGCAGTAGCCTTTATACACCAACTCACTGTATTGTTATTTGTCGTGAGCTTTGTGCGTTTGCATTACATGTGACATCTACTGGTGGAGGAGCAGCTTTCTGCTCTTTCTCATCATTTTCTACCTTCAGTATTTTTTTCCAACAGTCATTCTTGCCTCTTTTTGATCCTTTTGCCAACAGTATTTTTTTCCTCCCATTTCACTGCTTTTATAAACTGTGAAACGGTGAACACTGACATTCAAACTGCTGTTAATCAAGGCTGAGTTGCCAGCAAAGTTAAGAGCGTGAAAAGAGCTTCCATTGATCAGAGTTGTTTCAGGCTGTCTGCAAACTCAGGATGGTTACGCTGAGTTGACTTACTTAGGAGGAGATTTTTTGCCACTGCCAGCTCCTGAAATAGCCTGTTGTTCTAAAAATTAAAGCTGAATCCTGTACATTATGAGCATACGCCATGGAGCCCACGTGAGCACAACTGTGAGAGCTGTACAGGGCCTGTATTTACTAGCTGGTATTCTGAAAGGTGTTAAAAGGTGTAGGGAGTGCTTCTCCGTACACAGAAGTTATAAAGAAGAGGCTGTAGAGACAGGATAGCAGTGTTTCTACAGCACTGAGGGGCAGCAGCACAGAGGGTAACCGTAGGTGGGTTGTCAGGCTCAGAGGAGGAGATGCCAGAGTAAGTCCGGCAGTGACATGATGTTCGTTAGCCACAAGAGATGGAGCAAGAAATGCAAGCACTCTTTTTCAAAAGGATGCCTTTGCTTTTAGTGACTGGAGGGAAGGTTGACCTTCAATTTCCAGGCACAAGGAAATGACAGCTGCAAAAAATGTTCCTTGTTCAGAATACACCAAAATTACCATCTTCTACCTAGTTATTTGCTACTAAGAGATTGTTTTGAACATGTTCTTGATTCTAGCACCTCAGGAATTCAGAGAGCTACCCTTTCCAGTGATTCTTTTATTTTGGAACTTTGTCGGGTGCTTTCCAATTTGAAGAACAAAAAGCTCAGTGACATTATTTAGACCCTTTACAAAGTGAAGCAATCAGCATTTCCATATTCTAAAGCACAAGCTGAATGTTTAGCAAAAAACAAGCTTATAGGATGCTGGATGTTGAAAGGAGGCTGAGTCTTACAATTAGAAGTGGGACTTCTGAATTTTGGGAATTCAGACTTTCTCAGCCCCTCTGAGGGCAGACAATACTTTCTGCCTCTGTTTCCCCTCTCCAGTGTGGGACGAATACTGCTTCCTGTCGCTTTGTCTAGAGAGGGAACATTTCAGCTGAAGAATGCCTTGCTTTGTGCTTGCATGGCGCTTCATGTAACAGGACCCTGGTACTAAATGGTGCTATGCCAAAGCAAGTAGATGTTGCCAGACTTTTCCTGGATGGTGTCTTACTCCAAGTTGCAGGAGATCAGGAGCTGCTTGTTCTCAGATGCGTTACAGTAAGGATGCCTGGGAGCCTCCTGGGAGATGTAGTTCACAGTGGCAGTTCCTGCCATTGTTTTTTAGACTGCATTTTTGAAAGATATCCAGTGCTGCCGTACAATAAGCAGACAAAACACAATTCATCTTTCTTCTGAAAGATAGACTTGAATTGGAAGTCCAGAACCTTGGCTGCGTTTACCAGCAAAGCTGTGCGGATTACAATGACCAGCACGTACGTGCTGGATCTGTCTACCATCCCTGACCACTTGGCATGCTGCAAATCGAATTTGAGTGCTGCTGCTTGTGCTCTTGCAAACTTTATGTAGATGGAGTTAGACTTGAATTATCAAGCCTTGACAGACATACCAACAAGTTGATCTCAAAGAGATAAGGAGATAAGCTTGAATGCTGAGGAAGGAAGACTGCCCAACCGCAATTCCGATATGTTGCTCAGAAGTTTGGATCTTGCAGGGTTCAGTGTTACTGATGAAGGAAATCATATTGCTTTTCCACGTCACATTTAAACCTGGATTTTACTAGTAGTTTGCTCAGTAAAAGAATGCATGCATTTAAAATGTACTCAGCACAGCTCCAGCAATTAACAGTCAAACAAAAGATACTAATTTGATGCAGCCATTAAGCCCTCCATGCTTGAGTACTCCATTGGCCCAGTTGTTGCAAAGTGCTGTGAAATGCCAGCTTCCAGCACCCGCAGGGCATCGTGTGAATGCTGGCAGCCTGCAGCAAAATGCCTTGTAGGCTTTAGGGCAGTCCATCCCTCTTGAATTCAGTACCCTCAACAGAAGATCATTACAAGAGCAAAGCTTCAAAATCCCAATGCCTATCAAAGTTTGTCTGCCCTTCAGGCACAAGTGGAGGAGTAGGTGACCAGAGAGATGGGATAGAAAAGAGATGCCAGGAGCTAAATGCAGCCTTGCTATCTTTCACCTTTATGATGTGCCCTGAGGAATGGGAGACCTGCCTGTCTGTATGATACCAAAGGCCCACAGGGCTGTACTGCCTGGTCTTTGGACCATGATATCCAGGAGCTAAGCTTCTTTTGATAATTATAACACCTTCCTGATCTCTCTCCTCCTTGATCCCACTGGAATGGACAGTGGGCAGGCTGAAGAACAGGGCAAGCTGATGCCCTCAAGCTGGTGATTCTGTCACAAACCAACTTTGGTCCCACTGACAAAACGAAAATGGGACTGGGCTTGTACTGTATGCTTGTACCGTTGACATTCCTTGCATCACTGAATCACCAGCCCAGATCTTTTGCAAAGCCTCCTTTGTATCATTTTGAACGTATTGGCTAATGAGCACTTTAAGGATGATGTATTTTTTCCTTTCTGGTTTCAGGTCCTCAAAGCTGCTGCGTGCATTCTACATCCCTCTCCTCTCAGAAAGGTACACATGGTATGCAAACTATACTATTCTGAAATCCCGGAGGTTGAAGCAAACCAGGAAAAAAATGGGAGGCTAGCAACACACCTTTGGGTAACAAAACCAAAAGCATGTGCCGACAGTCTTGGACAGCCACCTAAGCCTTCTTCAGTTCTTTTTCTGAAAGATTGCGCTTGTAAGATTCACTAATAAAGATTTCTCACGAAGTTATATCGCTCTGCAAGCTTCCGGCTGTAAGAAGGGTACATCGTCTGCTTTCCGTTCTCAGTGTCAGGTCTCTGCCCTGCCTACACAGAACGTATTGGTATAGAACCAGTTTGGAAATCCAGCAGCCACCTACAAATGTATCATCTCTGCTGCTCCCTGTATTATCTATTACATGAGAGAAGAGGAAAAACGGGAAAACAAAAAGGAATGACAATGAGGTTCTGCGCGTTGCAGTCTGGCACTGGGAAAATCCAGCTCTGTTCCCTGTGTCTCTCTAGTCCTTATTTGTTTAAGTAGTGCTCACTTTCTCCTAGGGTTTTTTTTTTTTTCCTCAGACAACAGATCTTAGGGTTTTTGTTTGTTTTGTTTTGTTTTTTTAACAAAAAGGAAGGGGAAAAGAGGAAGACACTTGAAAGACAACTGTGAAATGCACTGAATCTCGAGGAATGAAGTAGTGTGTGCCACGGAGAAACAGCATAAAGTTGCTCTGTCCAGGAGATGCTTTCAAGGAAAAACTTGTGCTTCTGGGGAAAAAAAAAAAGCCACCACAAACTTATGAATTGAGCCAGTTATCTGTTTTAGTAGAACTGGGATGTTTTTGTTATATTTGACACTATGAAACACAAAGGGTTTGTTTGTTATTTATAATTTTTAAAGATACCAATAGCATGCTTTCAATTCTACAAGACAGCTTCTTAAAATTTGTGGAAACAGGCTGTGAAGAGAAGAAAGGTTAATTTTATTTTTTGTAATTCTGTTTCCAAAATCTACCGGGTAGAGTGTGTTTCTTTGGTCTAATATGCTTCAGAGGAATGGTGTATTTAATTATATCCCCATTTTAAAAGCATGCAGCGTCACAAACTGAATGGAGTTGTTTTAACCCACATCCTTAGAACTGTGCAGGAAGGGGATGGCATGAGATGGAGCAGAGAGGAAGTTCTCTTCTTTGCAAAAAGGCTATGCAAGCTCCATGCATCACTCTGGTTAGATTGGGCTGTGTGTGCAGTGACAGAGAGCCAGAGCAGGTGGATCAGGAAGCAGATAGGTTGGTATGCAGACAGCAAAGCGTGTGTTCCTGAGGACCACGTGTCAGTCCAGGTGCAGACCGTGGTGCTGGGCAGCTCTGTTGGCCAGTCTGCACTAGTTAGCATCTGAGCAGGATGGGAAGGACAGGCTGTACCACCGGGCTGTGATCAGATACTGCATGCTACTGGGCCAGAGGAGGAGGAGCTGGATGAGAAAGAAAGCAGAGGCTGAATTGTGAAAGAAAGTTGGAAATACAGGGAGAGCCATTCTGAATCCTCTGCGTTTCATTAGGAGAAAATTTTTGAATGGTGTTGTGCTCTACTGGCAATGGCTTGTACAGCACAAAGCGTGGTGAGAGCAAACTGCACTTTGTTGTCTGGTTGATTACAGTATGGAGAATGCAGTTCTCTTCCCTTGCACCCCTACTGTATGGAGGAACAGTTTGAAGCTGAGACTCTGAATTTAAACTTGAAGGCTTAGGGAACAATTTGTGACGTCTAAGTCTTGGCCCTCCTCAGAAAGATGGATTTTACCCTGTGCAAGTGTCACCCCTCATAAGAGTCAAACACGGAGCTTCAAGGATTTCCGCCAAGCAACTGGTGTCTTGGGTGAGTTGGTCTGGAAGGTCAGAGTCACATTGCAGATCAACATTGTGGTGTCTGTGTTCACAGTATTCCCTCACTTCCCTCCAGCCAGCTCTGCCCCTCATAAAAGTTTACATGTGTTGAACAGGGCTCTACAGTGGTGAATCAAAACCAAAACCTTTGCCCTGTCTGTTGCCTCTCCCCTTGCTAATCTCCGACCTTAAATAAAGAAACAAATGTGGTTAAAGAACCAGTTGCACCTCTCTGTGGTGCTGTTTGTGTGACTGTTTCATGTTGTCATTGTCCGTAACCTCATGTTTAATGTGAAAAAAAAGTGCAGTAAGTAACCTGTTTTAAATGACTGTGGCTGCTCCACCTTCCTCTCTAGTTTGATTCCTGTTTTTAGGGGGAGAGGGGAATGGTGGGACACTGATGACAATAATTAGGAGTTAACATTTTCCAGAGGAATACAGCAAATGCATGGTTCCTGGTAGTAAATGCAGGTGCAGCTACAGGTAGTGGGCAGCTTTGCGTTCTAGAGGCTCAAATCAAGGCAGAGGCTGCTTTTTGCTGCTCAACATACAAATGAGTTGAGTCAGTCCTGCCACCTGGAGAATGTGCAGGCTAAAGAGATGAGGCAGAGAAAGGGAGGGTTGTTACTGATGACAAGAGTAGATCCCATTTTAACGCTGATTTCAGTGGGAAGTTGGGTGTCTTAGGTGCTGCAAATATCTTGACCCTACAGAACTCATTTAAGGTCAGATCCGGAGTCTGTGCCTACAAGTTGTTTCTCATCGAGTGTCTTGGCACAGAATGAGTCTTCCTGGCAACAGGTAAAGGAGCTTTCTGAAATACCTCAGGAGTCTCTTCCTTTTATCCCTGTTCAAGTGTAGTTGTTGTCTTGGGTAGTGCTGTCTGGCAGCCAGAATGAAGCACAGAGGCAGTCTGTCAGTCCCAGGTGAGACCGCTGGGTATGAGAAGGTGAAGTTGCTGCTAATGGTGTTCTTATCGTAAAGACTGAGCCATAGGTGATATTTCTGGTGGGAAATGCTAAGGCTCCTCTTATCTGCTCATAGGTCACAAGTCAGGACTGTTGCACTCTGCATGGTGCTGGGATTAAGCAAAAAGCAAGCAATAATGAGAAGATTACTGGTAAATAGGCTTGATGGAGTGAGCAGTACAAGTCAAAGGAGCGTGTGCACTGGGGCGTGAGGGGAGGGGGACAGACCGCAAGTCTCAGGCTGTTTTTGAAGGATCTTGCTTTTTGAATGCAGGTGTGATGCAAAGTGGTTTGTGCCAAAAGGTGGAGCTGCAGCCAAAAAAAAGAAACATTTTTAAAGGTATTTTGTAGTTTGCTTTCCTGGTTTTGTTAGCAAGCTGGTGGGGAGGGGCTTCAATTTTTTACTTTGACCCTCATTAAAGCAAATGTATGATCTCATTGTGAGGAGACAGGTTTGGGACAGCAAATATGTGATCTCTGCTGAAAAATAAAATCTTGTCGTTTGCGACCTTGTGGGTAAAGGGTCAAACTGCTAACTGCTGATCTGCCTCAGTTGGATTCCCTGCCTACAGTTGCCTCGGGCAGGGAGGGGAGTTGTGACCAAACCTGTTGGGTAGCCCATTTGGTTTGATTTTTCACACCTTCGTCTCTTTTTCTGTCATTGTAGAGAAGGCCCTTCGTGTTGTTCTGTCTGGTTCTGGAAAAGAAAATGTCTAGATGGATTTCTGCAGTGCTGCTAGTGTCTGGCCTGACATGCTGACAGAAGCTGTTTTCCTGACAGCACCATGGATGGGCACAACCGTGTGGTTGAGACTGACTACATCAGGTGTCTTGCATGAAGCTGAGAGATGAGGCAAGACACTTGCAGTTAGTCAGAGAATGTACAGCAGTTACAATGTTCCTAACCTCCTCCTTACTGGCAGCATTTCTCCATTTCTGAACTGAGGCTGAGAGCACTGCAGGTTGGACCGGTGCTGCTGTGTAGAACTAGAACACTGTACGTTTCTTGTAAATCTTGTCTGAGCTCATCCCGTCTTTGCAATGCAGAGCACTGAGGTGGAGAGTCCCTGAGGAAGCCAGCAATAAGACAGATTGACACTCTCAGAAGTAGGCCGAGGGAAGTCGTGATTTACCACGGAACTACTTTTTTTTCTGCCTGTCTGCTGCAGCAGGATTTAAGGTCCATTTCAGTTTTTCTTCTGCTTTTTCTGCCTGTTCCTGGGGGTTCAGCTGCAAACTGCTGGTGTTTGAAAACTCCTCTTCCTATAGGAACGGGAAAGTACCTTCACTGGCTGTGTTGCACTGCCAACATACAGAAGATTTCTGTAAAGCATGGTGGGGGGAGGTTATTTCTGAAGCAGATTGTGCATCCTATGAGTGATATTGAAGGGACTGGACCGAAATTTGGTACCTGGAACAATGACAGTCAGTTTCGAATGATAACTGTGCTTCCTCCCCCTTGTTTTCCTGCTTTGTCTCTAGTGAACCTGATGCTTAACCAGTTCTTAGTTAAGGCCCAGCTGGTAAAAGCTCTTTCCTTGCTACCTGTACTAAGCTCAGAAGCAAGGACTGTCTTGGTATTTGAGTCCACCTCACATCCAACAAAAGCTATTGAATTAGTAGGTTGTGCGTTTATTTTGTTGCTGTAAGAAGGACTCCAAGTGAAGGTGGAGAGAGGCCCTGGTAATAGAATTCTGTGGTTCTGAGCTCCTAGCTCTGCAGGCACTGCTGGAGGAAAGAACTGTGAATTTCTTTCTCCTCTAGCATCTGTCAGAACCTGAGTATCATACCAGCCCTGCTGAGATTCAGCATGTCCCTGTGAATAACTGCACGTCTCTATCCGCTTGCCTGGAGAGGTACTAATGAGGCCCCATCTGTCTGCTTTGCAAACTCCAGCTGTGTCTGCTAAGCAGCTAAAAAGGTCAGGGTGGATGTGCAAGGTGAGGGAGCATCATAACCTAGCAGGACTCTTGATCAGTGCAGTCCTCCTGCTGCCTCACTGCCCAGTTCTTCATCCAGAGGGCAACTGCTGTGCAAGATTGGAGCGCTGCAACTAGGACCGGACAGAGGTGCCTTTGGTTGTGGGATCAGTGAAGAGGCTGAGGCTGGATGCAAAGGTGGAGACTCTTTAATCCTTCTCCAAATGTGTGCACGTGACTAGATGTCTGACTGGAGAGCCAGGGGTGTGCGTTCTCTTCACATGCTATCGCTCACTTGTCCTGTAACTCCATGAATCCTGCTTGGAAGGTGAATTACTGGGTAAGTGTTTAAACACAATTGACTGAACAGGCTTCAGAAGACTCTTGTTACAACAGGGCAATATTATCTATGTTCCATGCGGCACAGAGAAGGCTGCTCTGTCCTTCTCTGCGTTCTGATAGACCCCAATGGCATTTTTGTAGCACTTGTCCTGCCTGGAGGAGGCAAAGAATTGTTCTCTGGGACGTTTCCTCTGCCTTGTGTTGAAATGGGCTGGTTGGAAAGACTGTCTGTCTAGGGAAGAAGCAGGGTGGAGATCTGATCACTGCAATTATTCTGCCTCAGAACATGCTGTCCAGGTGCTGCCCTGTGCTGTAGGGCCCAGCCTGGTTTCTCCCTCATACAAAGAGGAGGCTGTTTTGGCCTTTCTTGCTTTTAATCCTCCCCTCATACTTGGCTGGGGAAGCTGCGCTTTCAACATGTTGTATCTGAGTCAGCAAGAAACAACAGGGCCACTGGATCTGGCTTTTGCAGTAAATTCGTAAGCAGTTGCCCGTACTACCAGGTTTGGTTTGAGCCCAGCCCAATGGTCAAGACACAGCAGTGGCAACCTAGAGACTTGGGATTTCACCTTGATTTTTGGGGCAGGTAGTTTCCACATCTCTGACATTCCTTCCCCTGCTGCAAAATCTTTGAGGCAGGTGCAGTCCTTGCCTGCATTTCACAGCGCACTGCTCCATGGGTTCCTGGACTCTGCTCAGTGCTGCTGCAGGTGTGAGAAACCAGAGGGTTGAAGCAACAGGTACGATTATGAGACTCCTTGGCTTCTTACCTTGTTGTTTCAGGACAGGGAGTGGGTGGTTGGCTTTCCCTGGGAGGAGACTTTCATACTTGTTTTCCATGGCCCAGTTTGCTCCGGCATATCTGCTGGCTCTGACTGCACCGCTGAAGAGATGGAACCTGTCGGTACCCTGCTGGCTTGGACCCACTGCAGCTGGACTCGGGCCCTGTAACTCACAACTTCTCAGGCATATGCTCTGGGGACAGGCAGGAGCTTTCCAGCAGCTTTATGCAATGCTGTCTGAATCACACAATAAACAAGTCCAAACCCTATTATTAGACTTTGGAAACTGCTGCCTTAGAGACAGGTTTGCTTATAAATATCCATTATTTTCTCTCTGGCTCTTCACTAGGGAAGCTGGCAAGAAAAAAGGATCTTTGCCTCTCCAGAGTCTGCCTGCCCCTGCTGTTGTTGTTGCTTCTTCCTACCTGAGCTCATCCTCCTCCCTGTTCCAGCCTCCCAAGTTCTGGCTGTGTGAATGAGACATCCGCTCCAGTGTCAGCAGGGTGGCAAATGCCAGCTATTTTGGAGGGGAATGGGAAAGCACAAGTAATAAGTAACTGGGCCGAGCACTTGCCACGGTCACCGCAGCATGTCGGTGTGCTAACCAGCTGTTTTGGCGGCTGAAGCAGAAGTGCTGGTGGGTCCAGTTCCCTACTCAGCTCCAACACCCTGCACGACTGTGAGAAAGCCCCAGTGCCGCATGAAGCAGGGATGACAGCACTTCCCTTCCCTGCCTTGTTTGGGGAGGGGCGGATCCAGGGCTCACCAAAAGTCGGTGTAAGTGCCAACTTCACCAGTCTTTGCAGCAGGCCACCGGACCGCACAGGCTGTCTCGTCACGTGAATACATCCGGTTTAACAGGACTGTTCTCTTATTCAAGTCTGAGCAGTCCCCCATCCAAATGAAGTAGCAGTCTTCTCCTTGTGCGAAACTTGTACCCAGCACACATCCCCCCGACCTTCCCACTTGCCTGTGCTGCTGCTTTCCCTGCCTCTTTCAGTTGTCTGGCACGAGTACTTTAGCTGTAGGGTGCTTTATCTTCCCTTGCAAAGCTGGTCTTGTATTCAGTATTTGCTCCAGGGACTTTGGTTCAGCTTTCTGTCGGAACCCAGGGCTTCCCTTCTTATCTACGCGTGGTAGGTAAGTGCTCTGCTGTAAGTGAAAGCCCCAAAGCTGCTCAGACTGCACCCTGTGTTATTCTCTGTGTAAAGTGGGGCAGGCATGGAACAGCCAGGACGTGCTAGAGGCTTGGAGAAGGGATAAATGAGGTATTTTAAAAACAATTAAAGAAATGGCCAGCTCTGCTCCAGTGGATGTTGCTGTTAGGGCTGTGGGGAGGGCTGGTGTGAGAGCTAAAATCTCAAAAGCATTTTTCATTCTTTCTCTAGGTGACTGCCTTGCAGCCCTGCGTTATCTCTGTTTCTTCTAGCTAGGCCTGGCAAAACAGGTCTGCCTACCAGGTCAGGCAGCAGACTCTGCACTGCAAATGCGCTTGTCGAGGTGCCGCGCTCCTCGCACCCTGCGGCTTGCTTTGCGAACAGCTGGAGCCAGTGTCTGGTGCTGCATCCCTAGTGCAGGGAGGAGGTGAGAGGGAGGAAACGATGCTGTGTCTCAGACTGGCCACCTGTGCATCTATTTGCTTGGGCCCACTTTCCACATATCTGCTTTGCCTGCAGATGCCTCTTTCTTGGGGTTGTGCTCAGAGAACTTGCAGGCTTCTCTCCTCTTTGGCACTGGGCCTGATGCAGAGGGCAAGGGGTAGTGTCTTTAAGACAATGAGATGCTCGGATCACTCAGCAAGTGACACCAGGGAGGTTTTGAGAGAAATATATACAACTCTCTGGCCTAAGCCAGGTGTGTTGGATACCAAGCAGAAACTAATGGCTTCTGTGAAGAAGAGTGATGCAGGGCTATAAATCTGTGCCTCAGGCTTGCTGGTGAATACCAGGGAGTGGCGGAGAAGAGCAGGAGGCAGAGGTGAAGGACAGCAAGGGGAGGATGTGTGTAGGGTGCAGCATTAGGAAGAGGAGTCTGGCTTTTCAGCTAGGGATATACAATGAGGGTGGAGTAAGGCGTAGAGACAAGGGGGAGCCATGTGGAGCAGAGAGGTGTTCTTGTGTGAGGAAATTATGTTGGCTGAGACGTCTGAGGGAAAGATTTGGAAGATCTGCCCCACAGAAAACATTGATTTCCCCTCAGCTTCCAGGCATTTTTATGATCCTTCGGCTTTTCTTGCTTACTGTACAGTATCCTTAGCAGGCTGGTGGCCACCTGGAGCCCTCGGAGATGGGGACAGCAGTTTGCAAATGGAGAGGTTTATTCCGGAGAAGAATAAACCTGTTCTGTTAAGCTGACCTGTGTTTGGAGCCTGTGACCGAGATAAGCTCATACCCAAAAGTGGGATCACAGCCAACAGCTGTGAATCTCTGTTTTAAGCCCCTGTTTCTCCCTTCCAGCCCCACCAGTCTGGGTCCCTGCTGTGGACCCTGCTGAGTTTCACCCACCTGTAACTGCCAAATGCTTCTCCAGCTGCTACCTCAGGCCCCCAGGAGAGGGCATCGTGCTCCATGGGAAGTGGGGAGAGAGGGTCTTCAGGGCTGCCTGCTGGGCTGAGCGTCTGGGGTGCCTTGGGGGTGTGGTGGAGGAGTTGGGGTTTTTGCTACAGGTAAGAACTTGGGTTTCAGGACTGCAGCCTTGCAGTTGTGTGGCAGAGCTGAGCTTGCTGGGAGGGTGCACCAGCCGCCCTGCAAGGGGTGCACAGGAGTGCTCATGGCTGGAGAGGGTTGCTTCCCTCTCTTTACATCCCTGAGCTAGTCTCCCCAGGGTCAGTGTTTTAGCTTTCCAGAACGTGCTCTTCCTTTTCATTATTTCACTGGCTTCTGTAATAGTCCTTTCCTTGTTAGGTACCTGTCTGTGGGGCCCCCAGGCAGTCATACAGCTAGCTTCTGTGTGTGTGCAAGGTGTGCGTCTGAGCACAGGGCCACCTGCAGGATGCGGTCCCATCAACCAGTCGTTCAGTTCTCTTGGCTCATCACAGGAACGCGTCTGGGTCAGCAAGCGCTGTGCTGCCTGTTGCCTTGGGCAGTCTGAGCCCAGCCTGTGCGTGGCGTGCTTGAGCCTGGAGGGCTGCGGGCATCTCCAATTCCTGGGTGTTGAATGGGTGAGAACAGAGTGCTCTGCCCGAATCCTGCAATCGGTGGAAAAGTTTTGAGCATATGTGTGTGTGCATGTTGAATTCCTGTGCAAGTTGGACTGCTGCCTGGGGAGAGCAGGGGGAGAGCCCCCCTGAAGAGCCTGTGGGAGTGTGTGGTGTGCTTTCCAGATTTCTGCAGACGTTTAAGCCTACACACTGCTGATAGTAAAACCAGGCAGGGTGGGAGATGGAGGTGCTGAACAGGCAGGGAGTGAGGAAATTCTTGATGCTACCCCACTGTGCTGAGAGCTTCCCTTCACTGCTCAGGGATTGCTGATCGTCCTCTTGCTTCTGTTCACAAGAAATGAGAAGCAGAACCAGGGCTTTCTGGCAAAGCAAGTCGCTCCATTCTTAAAGCAGCCCAGAAAACTTTCCTGCCTAATTGGGATTATTCCTGGATCACATTTTCTCGAGAGAGTTTATACTTATTGACAGATAATCCATGTCTGTAAGGAAAATTAATGATTGTCTCCTTTCAATTAGGCTCCCTGTCCTCTATCTTGCAGAATTTGCTGACAACTAAATTCTTTCTGGAGGTCTAAAACCAATAGTTGTCCTCATACAGGGGCTGGTGCAGAATCCAAGACTCTGCTTGTCTTTCCCAGCAAGAGCAGGCCTGGAGATGGGAGTCACTGGGAAGGAATACATGCAATCCTCATCCACTTTTGGGCCGTGGATGGTGGTACCTTAGGCAGGGAAATGGGCAATCTGATTTCTACATTGTGTGAGAATGTGAAGAAAAAGACAGAACTGCTAACTGTAGGGCTTTTTTTTTTTTTTTGACATCATAAAAACTCCCTGGGATTGTGGCCACAGCATATATTTCATAGTATTTGGGCAGGGAGGTATTTTCTTCTAAACACAGACAAAGCAAAGATTACAAGGTGCTTGCCAACAGATTCAGCGTTAATAGGACTGCCTCTTAAATGTCAGTTATGGTCTAACATGCCTGCTGCATTAATGATTTACAGGAATAGCAGCATGTGTGTGTCTGAGCTTTTGCTATGAGAGTGGCTGTGATGCCTGTGAGAGTCGGATGACACTAGAGCTGGGTTACAACCCCCAAAAGCCTTCTTTTTACTTTGTCTCTCTGTCAGTCACCACATAGGGCACTCCAATTACACCAGTAAAAGACTGTGCATTTTAGCGCAGTTTGCTGGTGAGGTCACAGATGCATTTCTGTGGACTTTGTACCTAGCAGTACAAATGAAAATTGTTGATGTGCATTTGTCCTTGGTCTTCAGGCCCTAGATAGCTTTGGCCAGTTCTCCATCAGCTGGTTGAAATGCTGATGACGCTTGGATGGTAATTACTGCTATGGAAAGCTGCTGCAGGCAAAAACTGAGTAGTTGAACCTCTTGAAGGGACTCATTGACAGAAGAGAGCAGACCAGTACCCAACATCTCCCCAAGTGGAGCTGGGTTTAGTTTCCGGCTCAGCTGGGACACTTGCAGTTTCTGGTCATCTGTTCAAATTCTGTGGCCATCTTTCTTGGCTGGGACAGTGAGGTGTGTGGAGAACCCAGCCCTGTTTACCCTTGGTGTCATGTGAATTGCTTGAATATTTTTAGCTTATTCTCTAGAGGCTGCAGACAGGCTTTGCGATGCATTTGTTCATGAACAGAGCCCTTGTGCAGCTCGGACCTCCAGTACTGCCTTCCAGAAATATTTGCTAAGAAATTTCCTTGCAGTGCTTAGTAAGCCCCGTGTGCTTGCTAACTTGTGAGGGCACCTCCTCTGTGCCAGATCCGCCCCCAGCAAAAAGGAGGATGAGCTGGCTTTTTCCAGTCAACCAGTCAATATTTGTTCTTCCACGCAAGCTGTTAAAATGCTGTTGCTCTCGTTTTGGTATTTGTTTCTCCTGTCTTGCTGGAATATTGCCCCAAAGTCTCCCACATTGGCAGCTCTTGTTTGTGTAGCAATGACATGTGGGCGTTCATAGAAGACAAGGTTGTGGGAGCCTTCCAATGGCTGCCAGGTCGTGTTTTCATTTTCTGTTGTGTATGGAGTGTGTTTCAGCCCATCTGTTTCAAGAGAGGCTGGAGTTTGGGAAGAGAAAGCCACAGGATCATTTATTCAGTCCTAGGGTGAAATCTTGGTTCCACTAAAATTCATGAGAAAACTCCTGTTGACTCTAGTGGAGTTTATTTGCATCCTGTGTTATCCCAGGATAAAGGCATCCTGGGCCTGTTTTGGCCGTTCTCACCTCCCCAGTTTCCTGTCTGCCTTCCTGTGCTCTGTCACTGCGTCTTGCGTCTGCAGTCCTAGTGTTCCTCTGCACCTCCAAGGAAGCACCCTGAAACAGTGACTGAACATGTAACAGAGCAAGAGGGCATCACGCTGGTGAACATGTGGGGTCAGCTGGTGGCATGGGCATCAGGAAAGCCCCATCGCCTCTGTCCTTCAGTGCCAGCGGTGCTGGAATGTGAGAGGCTTGTCCATCTGGCCTGTTGCTGAGTTCCGTTCAGCCAAGGCAAGAGTTATGAAGATTGTTACACCTTAGACTGATGGAAATTAAGCTGGCACTCCTCTCTGCTCTTCGCCTAAGAATTAAAGCATAGTTTTGATTTATAGTCTTAGCATTATAGTGTATTTGCTGGGTGGACGGATGTGTGGCATTGAAAGGATGTACAGCTTTTGCATATGGTGATAAATCTCAACCTAAAGCTCTGTGTCACAGATCCATAATTCTCGCACGCCGACCTCTTCTAAGCAGGATGCTGGGGCATTCCTCTTCAAAACCCCAGGGCGCACGTCTTTTTTAAATGACATTTATTAGGGCTGTTTCTGTGTTACGCTCACCTACAGAAAGGGAAGGGGTCTTCAGACTTTGAGATAACCATGGGCCTTCCTGGTACAGAAACAAAGCAGAGATACCCTGAATTAATGAAAGCTCTTTTGAACGTGCCTGAATAGATTGGTGCAGGCAGATTTCCACTCCAGTACCATGTTTCTGGCAGTTGGGATGTAAGCCAGCTCCCATTAACAAACCATATATATCTACTTAGCAAAGCGTTGCACCTTTAATTTGCTCAGACAGAGTGGTTAGGATGGTTCTGGAACAGCCAGCTCAGCAGATGTACTGGAGGGGTCAGTTCTGGCTGCGTTTTTCTGTGTCATCAAGTCTTCTGCGTGTGTACTGTAACCATGCTAAGTTGGGCTCTGGTGATGACAATCCACGCTTGCATTACTTACTTGCAGTGAAAAGGTATCAAGGATGCTCTCTAGCAATAGCTTTTTGGGAATCCTGACAGAAAACCTTGCCCAAAGCCCTGTCTTAAAATTGAGTTTTTGTGTGTGCATCACTTGGATATAGCTTGTGTGTAACATGAGCTGGAGCTTTATCACTGCAAGTCCTTCATCTAGCAGTCCTTTCTCTTTGTTTTCAATTATTGTGACACTCAGTTTCCTCATTATTGCAATTTCCTATAATTTCAAAGCATTTTTTAAAGAGAGGAATGACACTTGCTGCCCTACCTTTCAATACACTTGCTGTTGCCCTTCTGGTTCACTAACAAGAAGCTTGAAGATCTTCATTGTGCAAATTACTTAGTTTGTCAAAGAATTTGGCTCCAATAAGAAACTTTTCTCCTCTGCTAATAGGGGAAGGCCGCATGGCCCTTCACTGCATTCTGCAACTTAGCCAAGTGAAATCTATCTTTATGCCCTTGGAGCTGAAGCCAAAAAATACCCCCCGCTGGTCCCTCATGCTTTGCAACTCCTGACCGAGTGAGCCTGCTTCCAAGTGCTTATCTCTCCTGAGATTTATAACCAGTGGGGTAGTTAGCTTGATGGAGAACATTTAAAGCTCTTGTGTGTTGGAGAGCTCTGCATTGGTTTGAAAGGTGATTTGCACTAGTTTATCTTGGTTTGAAGTCCAAGCAGACAAGACTGGAAAGAGGTTTAGTGAGAGAAAGCGTGTGCCCTGGGCAGTTCTCCAAACCATATCTTGCTAGCCTGCATGTTTGTGTAGTTGGCTAGGATGGCTAGGTACAAGTCCCTGGCTTGTGATTAAAGGCAGTAAACTCACTCAGGTCTAGAGTTTACAATATGACCTTCCTCCTGTGATACTGGTTGTAAGTATAAATCCACACTGTTACCTCCCTTCTGTCTGGAGCCCCCAAGTTTCTGCCAACCAACAGGGCTCCTCATCCTTTGCCCAGTCTTATTGTCTGTCCCCAGCTGCGGTCTCTGGCCTCAGAGCGTGAGCTCAGGACAGCTAAGGCTGTGCCTTGGTTCTGTCTGTGCGGGGCTACCAGTCCTGGGATGGCCCTCCCTCAGTCTTGGGAAAGAAGACATTAATAACAAAGGTGTTCACTTGCTGGCACCTTTTGGTACCAGCTGGATTAATCTCTGTGGTAATTATTTGCTCTATTCATACCAGTTTTAGTTTGGTTGGCTTCTGTTCTTCCCTTCTCTCCTTTTAAATTTTAACTATTTGAGAAGTTTATTTAAAATCACAGTTTGATAATTGTTACCCCTCACTGATGGAGTCAAAAGTACAAGCCACACAGGTTGGACAACGGGGAGAATAAATTCTAGGAAAGGCCTGAGGAGAGCCCTGTAAACTGTGTGAAAAGTCATGGAACCCTTTCAGGTACTGTTTATTCCGTAGCAGGAGCAGGAGGGGATTAAAACTCATCCATCCCCAAGGACAGGTTGTTGTGGTTTTGTCTTTCAGTAGTGCAATAGGGGATGTCTTTCCCTAAACCTGTCAGAATATTAAGGCCCCAATTAGACTGAATTTTAAGAACTTGATGAGAAACATTTGCAGCAGCTGTGGGGCAAAGTGAAATAGCCATTGTTCACGCAGCTGTGGAGTACACAGTTCTCCTCTTGCACAACTACTGATGCTTTGAGTACTTTATTCCAGAGAGCTTGTATACCACAGCAGTGGGAGCAATTTCACTCGTCCCCCAATGCTTGCTTCCCTCCAGCTTCACAGGCAACGTGGGGCAGATTAGTTTGGTTGGAGGGGAATGGGTTCTCCAGTTCTTGTGGGTGTGCAGTGTAAGGCAGTAACTCAGGAAGCACTGTGGCATGTTTTCCTTTAAGGCAGGCTTTTAGATGGTTACACTCCTTTGACTGATGATATTTTACAAAGAGTAAGTAAGTGGAATTTTTCAGGTGATTTTAGGTTGACTTGACGTGTGATTAATGAGCAATTATGAGTAGATATAAATAATAGTGGATTCAAGTATGTATAGATGCTATAATTAAAAACTCATACTATTTATTCATTTTTAATTAAAAATGACAAGAGTTGCTATATCATTCTGTAGGACTTGACTGATATTCCTGGGGAGGCAACAGCTCCTCCGTTTAGTGTCCGGGGGATAAAACCCTGCCTGGACCACCACTGGTCTCAGTGTCTGTGCTGCACATCTCAGTGGCCAGAGCTCAGCTTGCTGGGAAATACCTAGCTTTCATGACGGTTTCTTTCCGTAAGTACATTCGGTGTCTTCCCCAACAGAAAGGCGGCATGACCCCGTAACAGGGCAGTATGGACATGAGAGGTTGTCTTAGAGCCTCTTTGCTTGTAGCATCTAGGGCATGCTCATGGAATGAGGTACTATGCACTCTGAGTAACGTGTCAGACCTGGTCCTAAATTAAACATGGTGCCTTCAAAAGTAAAACAAGACAGTAAAGGTGGAGTGATGGGAAGAAGAGATCAGTAACAATCTGGTTAGCAAGTGCAGCTATCTAATGCGGTGGGTGTTTTATTCAGGCTCTGTGAATTCAAGTTGCTTGTTCTTTTACCTCCAGGTGGAGAGAGGAGCTCAGGAACTTCTAAGCCTGTTATATTGCTCATTTCACATGACAGGAAGGATGGGGTTTGCAGTTAAACCTGTGTCTTTGAATCTGAAGATCTTGTTCCAAATCCTGTTGCTGACAGAAATGGGAGAGCCATGTCAAACGGAAGAAATGCTCTCTTTGCAAGGAAGGGTGAAGTAGAATTTATTCGTATTTGCAAAGCTCTTTGCACTGTTGGCTAGAAAGCAGAGTTTCAGTTTCTAACACTAGCTCCTTTTCAGAGGTGGTTTCCAGCATGCTGCCTGGAGGGGAGGCATCTGGTACTTCAACATCAGCAGGAAAATACAGCTCAGATGGGGCCAAATTATAGTAAATGGAACAGGGCTTTGTGTGTATGGTATGTGCCTCTGAATGCTGGCGTGTACCTATTGAGAGCTCCTGGCATCTCCTACCTCTGGGAGCCTGGCCAGCAGCGCACTTTGTACGATACAGCACAGGAGACGTGCAGATTAGCAGCTTTCAGCTAGGTGCTTCCTTCAGCAGTCAGGCTCCCTCGGATACTTCAAAACTTGTTCCTGATAAAAGAAGTAGGTAATTGCCTAATCCAGAGTGGAGAACAGGTCAGGAAAGCAGTGTGAAGAGAGGTTGTTACCCTCTGCAGGAGGGAAGCTGAGCCACGAAAGGCCACAGTCTCCAGCAAGCATAGTGACAAAGCTGAGAAGTCGAGTGCAGGTCTCTTGAGTCCCAGCCCGGAGCTTTCTTGGCTGAGGCCGTGCTATGGCCGGTGGAACGCAACGTCCCGCCTTACAGAAGAGAGGCAGCAAGGGCACTGAAGGCTTGCATGGGAGGGGACTTACTGATGCCAGCTGGTTAGGTACCACGGGGGGAGACTGGGTCCAGTCTTGTTTAGCATTTTCTTTAACAATGTCTTTGTTGTCGTTGTTTTACTATAGCAATAGCTGTTATCAAACAGCAGCCCTTCAGTCAGGAAAGTTACTGAGGAGAAAGGCAGAGCAAACTGTCTCCCTATTTTAAGTAAAGGCTGATGTATTTAGTAACCTCAGTCCACAGAGTAACACAGAAAGCATGCTGCTGGGTCCCATCAGATGTTCCCCTGACTTGCACGTGTTCAGCTTTTTATAGTAAAAAATCACATTGTGAAGGGTTAGGCAAGCAAGCAAGAAAAGGAGAGTATATGACTTGTGTGTTTTCCCCCTTTCGTTGCAAAGCAGCTCCCAAAGTTGATTTAAAGGTTGATGCATGAGTTTACAAGGAAAGCTGAACTCATTCCTGGGGAATCTAATGGCATGAAGGACCAGATTGAACCAGCCAAAACATGATTTCTGTGGTGCCCTGTTAACATTGGGCCTGACCCAGAGCTCCCTGCGGGTTTTCTCATTGCTCTCGTGCATCCTTCCTTAGGTGTGTCTCTGAGGGGGACACAAGAGATGCTTAATTTGCTGTTGGAGAGAGAAATGTAAAAGGTGATTATTACTATTGTGGCAACATGAGGAAGTCTTGTTGGGCAGATGCTCAGGTTTTGCATTCTCTCATGGAAAACTGTATGGGAAAGTCCTAGCCTGGAAAAGGTGTCTGCAGCTTTTGCAGTCACCAACGGGCTGATGTAAATCTCTCGCCTGTGTGTTTGCCTTGACCTGCTTACGCAAGTAAAAGGGACAGCAGCTCTAACTCCACTAGGATTTCTACATGCTTTGAAGGACACTTCTTCTAATGAGAACGTAACAGCAGTGAAAGACGTCCCCCATGCAAGCCGCGTTGCCTGAACAAAAAAGGCAGGAAAAGAGCAGGAAGGAGACTCATCGTGAGCCATGCCTGAGGTCCCTCCGAAGGGCAGTGGTGGTGGGGCTTGGCAAGCTGCCTCCTGTTCTCCAGCTGCGGTAGGCTGGATGTGCGCTCTGTTCAAGTGCTTTGATTTTGGTGGAATTCTGGATGTTTGATGGAAGCTCTTCGGTTTTTGTATGAAAGTCTCCTCTGAAAACTGTCCCTGCATCCCACAACCTACTGTGTGTGAGAAGGGAAGTATTTACCTCAGTCCCTGCCATGGGACTCTTCACCTGCCTCTGAGAAGGCTGCCTTACATTGTGAAAGCAGCTCACACCCATGTGCTCATTTTGTTTCAGTTCTCTTGTTTTTGCCTTCGGTTTACTGAGTAACAGTAAAGCCAAAATCTTTTTATGTTCCTTCCTTTCTGGGAATGGGACAAAACGGCACGTGCTCTTGAAACAGCTCCATTTCCAAAGTCTGCGCTTCCCTAAAGACAAAGCATGAAATCCCTGAAAACTGAAGTGAAATTAGAGCTTTGGCCTGATTTAACTGGAGCCAGAGCTCCGCTGCTGAGGGCTTGAGCTTTTGTTCTGCCTCTAAGGGAGTGCATTTAAGCAGCTGTGATCACTTGATTTAGATGAAAATTCTTATTTGTCACTAACTGATTTGTTACCTGCAAAGTACAACGCATACAAGTCACTCAGTGTGAAAGGGGAAATGAGGCGTGTTTGTTATAGAGGCTGCTGTGTCTACATGTGGGTGACTGCTGTTGGGCAGTGACATCACTCACTGAGCAACTGCTGTTAAAACAAACTGTGTGATGGGAACAGACGTTTCTTACAAGCAAGATTTTAAAATGAAATTAATCATGACTGAGAAATTTTAAGCTTCTCTCTGCCTGGGGGCAGAGCAGGCTGGAAACTTGCTTTCCAGAGATGGAAAACCTGGATTAGAAGGCTTATCTGTTTGTGTTGCTGGGGTTTAGAGGGCTTGTCCTTTTGGTTTGCCTGACTGCGTTGACTCCTGCAACTCCCCTGCAGGTAGGACAATGCTTTTAGACCATTGCAGAGAAGAAACAGTGGTCCAGCAAGCTAAAGGTATTGCCTGTGTGCCCATGGAAGGTTGGAGTCACAGGGTAATTCCCAAGTGAGCCGTTCAGCATTGGGTACCGCAGCTTCCAGAAATCCCCGGAAAGTGATGTGCCCCTCAGCTAGCAGCAGTTTCTGCTGGGAACTGACAAGATCATCCTTCACGTCCTCAGCTGGAGGCCCACAGAGCTGGGTCACTGTTTCAGAGCCCGTATGGCAAAGCATGTGAGTCCCCTGTGTTCATCTGACATTCACCTTGCTTCTTCAATAAACAGGGGGATTGGTGGACCTTCTCCAGGGAAACCCTCAGAAATGTGTGGCCACGTCAGACTAAAGTGCCACACAGCAGTGGGGATATCTGACTCTGCTAAATTTACCCACAGACTCACTCGTTGGGTATTTTGTGTGACCTTGGAAGTACCCTTTGTGCCTGGTGTTGCTTGTTGCTAACAACTAAAGCCTTATCTTCACAATCTGGTTAGAAAAGTCAGATTATTCCCACTTAGATTTTTAAAACCACTCAGAGTTGGCATTGAGTTTTTGGACATTTTCTTTTGTTATAAGATAGGGAGCATTACTTTCTGTCTTAAAAAAAAAAAACACTTTTACCTTACTGAGACTTTCTAGCCCTTACAGACAGCAGACTTGGTAGTACTGTCTCCAAAACCCCCTCTGACAGGACAAATCCCTAACAGCAAATGTTTCAGCCTTGCCTGCGGTGTGACTGAGACCTTCTTCAGAAGCAGGGAGAAGGGCACTACTGAAAACAAAATGCGGCAGCTGATCCTGGCTGCTAACCCCCTGAGTGCTTGAACTGCCTGTTGGCAGCAGGAGATCAGATGCTACTGGCGTCAGCTGCCTCTCCTCTTAAGAAATATTTTGGCCATTTTTCTTTCTGTTTAGATAGGGCCTGAATTGGTGTGCTAGTCCATTAACCCCTCACCTGCTGTCTTCACTCCTGAAAAAACTCTGTTTCTGGAAAGCTAGAGGAGCGTGTTCTGCACGATCGGTGCATAAACCCAGCATGACCCAGATCCTGGGGTCCTTTCTGGTTGTGGGGAGGCCTTTGCATAGGAACAGTACCTGTGAGAGCAACACCCTGACTTTTTTCTCTTTTGTGAACCAAACCCTGGATGCCAGCATCGTACTCCAAGGGATGCTCTCCACAGACTAGGGCATTTGGTCATAAGAAAGAGCCTTTTGTTCACATTACAGTGACTCTTCCTGCAGCTCTCCTTTGTGCTTGCTAAAGCTGACGTTTGGATCATGTCAGCCTCACACCAGCGGCTTTTGCACCACGAAGCCTGCTGGGACACGCACATTGGGGCGGATGTGCAGCAGCCAGAGCACGCACAGCTGCCCAGACATGGTTCCTTGCCCTGCTGGGCATCGCAGCCCTCAGCCTTGGCTCTATGCTCCTGGAGCACCGTGCCTGCTGGGCTGCTGCCGAGGAGCCCTGATTGCCACCACCTGGGTGCCACTGAGGGCACTTGAAGTTTCTCCATGGTTGTGCTGAAGGCAGGCAGAGTGTGTGAGGCTTGCGGATTGTTGGAGGTAAGATTAGAGGAGCGAGGGGGGCTTGGTGACGGGATGTGGCTGGAGGAGGAAGCTCTCTGGCACAGAAGGGTGCCCTGCCGATTGCAGGGCATTGCCTGGCCCGGATAAAGGCTGGTGTCTTGATGGGCTGGTGAGGGCTGCACCTCTGCCTGCAGGGCACCTCGTTTGTTCCGAGTCTGTGAAGAGCATGTGCTGTGTGAGCCGAGGCTGCGCTTTGAAAAAAGGTACTGACTGCACCTCACCGGTGCCTCCCTGCAGCCCCAGCCTGGGGCTCTGGTGCTGTGCTCCTGGATCCTATAATAACCGTCATTGTCGGGCACTGTGCAGACTGTGGAGTCCCTGCCCTGAGTGGCTTCCAGTCTGTGATATCTAGCGTGTGATTCCTGGAAGCCGACAGTCAGATGCCAATAGCCACTGCCCTGTCTTCAGGGAAAATAGGATGCCCTTGTTTATGTATAGGATTTGATTTCAGAGGTGAGGGTTGCCGTGGAGAAGTAGCCACTAAATGTAGGTCCTTTTAGCTACCAGCTGAAAGGTGTAGCTGTTTCCCTTTGTTGCTCTATAACTGAATGTCTCTGAGCTGCCCTGCGACTACAGGAGGTCTCTTGGCAAGCAAAGTAGGTTTCCCCCATCCCCCAGTGACCCAGCTGGGAACAATGGAGGCCACACGGCACAAAGAGCACTGCAATAAAGCTGCCAGAAGCTGACGTTGCTTTCCCCTCTGAGTTTTTCCAGGCTTATTTTTAGGCAATTTACAATTAATTCTCTTGGAGGAAAAAAAAAAAAAATTGCTGTTGTGGTTTCTAAGAAACTGTTGATATAAAAATCAGCCCTTTTAAAGACTGGTATTCTGGGACAAATACTCCAGGGAAAGACAAAAATCTGGATATGTCATGCCAGGGCTCTAGGCAACACGTCCAAAATAGAGCAAAAATGCATGGGTATTTCTTACACTGTATGTTTTTTATTATTTAAGTCAGCTGCCAGTTCTGCGTCAGGGGTAACATCAGTGAGCTGCTTATGAACCCTGGGTTTTTGCTCTTGCTATGTTTGTGTGCGTGCGTTTATCTTGATCTAATCTTGTCATCAGAGCAGGTAAGAAGGGAGTTAGCAGGGCTTCTCTGAGCTCGATAAATGGTTTCTCAAGGGGCAGACTCTCTTTATGGGTTCTTTGAAGCAGCTTGTGTGAGCTTTCCCGATGGTGATTTTAGAAAGCCTTCCCCAAAATTCCTGTTGTCATTGTAACTGCTTCTGCTGAAAAGAAGTGAATGGCACTCAGAGTGTTTGCTTTCCAAGTCCGTCTTGCTGTGTGGAGTATTAAATGCACCAGCTAATTGTCATTCATCAACATTTGGGCTGAATTGTACTGGGGAACTGACAAACATCTGATCTTTTTAGACCAGAAGTACTGAATCAGAGCTCTGGCCTCTCTTCAAATATGTGATTACTTTAAATAAACATTAATAAAGCAAGGTGAAGTGCTTGGGACCACAAGAGTGTCTTTGGGAGCTAGAGGTTAAGGGCCTGGTGTAAACCAGAGGGGCTAAAGGTTAAAGCCGTGTGGTTCTGGTAGGAGGTCATGGTCTTGCTTATTTAACTGCAGCTTGGCATCAGAGTGAGTATGTGGCAACCTGAGGAATTAAGGGGAAAAATAGCCTTCTGGCCTCACGATATCATGGTTGGGTTTTGCTTGCTTGCTCTTGTTCCAGGCTTGCTGGGGAACAGTAAGTGGTTTGGGCGGCTTTGTTCACAGACAATGCAATAAATGTGCAGGGTTGCCCTGTCCTGTTCAGCTTGGTACGAGTCTGAACACCTCAGAGCCAGGTCTAGCTGTCCCTTCAGGGTCACGCAATCAGTCGGACAGGTCCGGGGAAGAGTGGGTCCCCACGCGCGTGTGCTTGGTTTGGGAGCACACAGCCAGCATTTAGCTCGGCTTGGCTTGACCCAGTCCCTGGGCCAGGCTTGTCTGGAGACGTGCAGGGTGCTGGGCTCAGCTGTGCAGGAGGTGCTAGGGTGTGCAGAGCCTGCCGCTTGTGCTGAGTGGGAACTGGCTCGAGGCTGTCTGGTTCGTGCCTCAGGCTCTGGGCAGTTCCTGGGGGACAGAACTGCTAGTGCAGAGCTGCTGTTCTGGGGGTTTTGTGGTGTTGTGGGTTTTTTCTTTTTTCTTTTTTTTTTTTTTTTCCTTTTTTGACCACCTTATAGCATCCAGAGGAGTTGGTTGGTCCCTTGGGAGGGGAAATGTGGCAGCTCTTTCTATTCCCATCAGGAGCTTTGCAAATTCTCTCTGGCTTGCAGCTGCTCCAGCCGCCTTCCCGGGGAAGAGCTTGCTTAGTGCCTAAAAAGGGTTAAAGCACTTCAGAACCTTCCTTGGCTTTCTGTGCTAAATTACCTTAAACTTTCTTCAACTAGCGATGGCCTAGACAGATGTGTCGACATGGCAACCGCTCCAAGGAAACGCTTGTCAAGACAGGCGAGCAGCTGGCCTCCGTCATGACAAGGTACTGCAGGCGGAGGCTGCAGCCGCTGCCCCGGCTGTGCCCCCAGAGCTCGCTGTCAGCGCTCTGATTAGTGTGAATAATTCATACGTCTCTCTAACAGCCTTTAATGCAGCTGCAGTGACGTGAGCAGCGCTAACGGACTCAACCACTAATTTGCTGCATTAATAATAATGTCCTCCTGCTTTTTGCTCGTAGCAAATGTTACCAGGGAAGGAGGTTAAAGTCAGGTTCTCTGCTTGGTGGATCCAATTGCCATTTGCCTCTTCACCCCAAACGGGCTGATGCACTCGGAGCTTAGAGTCCGCAGGGCTGGGAACCTGGTGTGGGAGAGCACCCGTGAACGCTGATGGGCAGGACCAGTGCCTTCAGCTCCTTTTCTGCCTGTTTTGAAGGGAGCAGACGTTGCTTGCTGGAGAAACAGTGTGGCCTAGTGGCTAGGGTGCTGGGCTGGGCTCTGGGAGATGCTGTGAGCGCGTTTTCCAGCTTAGGCACCGCTTCTCTGAGTGGAACGGGGGGATTCTGCTTTCATAGGTGTTTAAGCAGCCTTTTGCCTGCAGTTATCTGCTGTTACTGTGCATACCCTTGTTGCAGTGCTGTGGCATGAGCCCCTGTCTGTTTGGTGGCTGGCAGTGCTGCGCAGCACCCCAGGGCTGCTGCAAGCCCATCGCGCAGAGCAGGCTTGGTGCGCTGGCTTGGCGGAGGAGAGGACTCCAGGTCCCACACAGCCCTAGAAGGGAGCTCGTCACCTCTGTGGATGTGTCAGCTCCTGACCCCATGGAGCAGCAGTGAAGTGGCCTCGCCAAGTGATTAAAATGTAAGCTGTTAATTGCAAACAGAACAGCTTGTTCTGGAATGGGCAAAGCAGCCTCCTGACGGCTGCCTTTGCCCACTTCTGAGGGGTTTTGTCATTTGGCATGTGTGTCGCGGTACGTGAACTGTATGCTGCTGTATACTGCGCTTTCAAAGAAAGAGATAACAAAGTCTGAGATGCTCAAATTACTTTTTTGTAGGGGGTAGGGTGGTCTTGGAGAATATTTACTGGATCTGATGTGGTATTTTCCATGCAAGCAGACACCTGGGCTTCCCAGAGAGCTTTGCAGCACAGTGTGCTCAGCAGGCTCTGTTGAAAGGGTAATGCGTACCCAGGTGATTTCAGTACATGGTATTATTTACCCTATTGACGTCAGCAGCTGCATGCTCTCAGCTTCTCTCCTCTATAGCAGCCTGCAGGAGACAAGCTGCAGAGAGCTTATGAACTCCCTAAATGCGCCTAACCTTTCCAGAACTCAGCATATAATTCTCGGCTAAGTAAATGTCCATTTGTGAGTATTTTGGGATCAAACCTCCTATTAGCTTTCCAAAGTGCAACTCATTTTGCTCCTATTCTGCAAACCAACACTGCATGGCTTCTTATCAAAACACTGTAGCCTTTATTTGCTGATAAGTCAGTTCAGCAGGCACTTTTACATAAAACTGTATTATGGCATTTTCCTTGCAGAAAATTACCCCATTAAAGTACCTTTTTGAGTACAGAGATCTCTTCTCAGAACCACCATATTTAAACACTTTCCTAACACTGAGTGGCAGCTGTATGGGAAATGGAGCCTTCCCATTAGGCATATTGTATTGAATCCTTGCTGGAAAGACCTGAAAAAATGGGCAGATGGAATTTCTGAAATAAAATGGAAAGATAAGATCTAGTATGTGACTCTTGTTTTCCCTGAATAGCCTTAATTGATACTGATGCTTGTATGGGAACAAAAATCAGTGTGTCTCATGGCACGATTCCGTTTGCTTCTTAGCTGCAGGTTGGGCTCAGACAGAGTGTCTTGGACATCCTGGTATTGCCGTGTGGTGCTCCTGTTGTGCGTTGCGGTCTCAGCTTTGATTAAAAAAGTACAGCTGCAGCAGTTTGGGTTAGAAAAAGCTGCTTTCGTGTGAGCTGAGTGTCACTGCAGCAGAGCTATCTGCCTGGGATTGCAGTCAGTTTTTGAAACAAGGCGCTGTGAGCCATGCACTGAGCTGCCCTTCTCATCTCTGTAGCTTTGCGTGGCCACGTGGGAGGTGATAGAGGTTCCCACTGCATACTCCTGCAGTCTTTGGCTGGCGGGAGAGGGAAGATGCCCCATGCAGGCTGAGTTGTTCAGAAACATTTGTATGTTGTGGCAATATAGCAAACCACAGTGTGAGATCTTATAGGAAGGGAAGGTGATTTTATTTAAAAAAAAGCCTGACTTGACTTGCTTACACCCTTGTGCCCACACGCTCATGAGCATGTTGCCGTGATGTGCGTGTCCATGTGGTCTGCTGGGTTTCCCTGCAGTGATGCTGAGGACAGCCATCCTGCTTGCATCCCCTTGGTTACTCTGAGATTGGTGGTGACACACAGGTTTTGGATATACCTTTAGGAGTCGACAAGGCTCAGTCTGAATTTTTACACCCCACATGCCGCAATTTTACCCCGCCTGCCCCACCACTTACTCTGTGAGCCACCAGGATTAACGTCCTGTGCTTTGTGATGTTTGTTGGTTTCCTAACATAATACAGTTTTGCTGTTTGATGTCAGCTTATGGATAATAAATTATGGCACTGAATGGTATCCTCTGTTGCTAGAACTGTGGGTTTGATTTCTCATTAGGCGTCTCTAATTTAAATTAGAAGTTACGGTGAGCTAGACTTGTATCTTTCCTGGTTTCAGTTTCTATGCTGTCCTGGGATTTCACACTTGGCTTAACCTTAAATTTCTCAGTCTGTCTGGATGTCCATGCTCCATTATAATTGCTCTGTGTTATACTAATTTTCAACCACTGAGAATCAGAATAACCTGTCCAAATCAGGTTAATATTGCTTTTAGTCCCCACAGAGTATGTTCCTGTAGACGTGGAAATCTCAGTCAGCGGCACAGTGTTATTCTTTGTATCTTGAGGTGTAAGCAATACACCTTTGCAATCACTTCGTATAATCCTCAAAGCAGTGGAGGCAGAAACATTCATTATTTTGCAATTGCTGCTAACGGTAAGAGGCATATCCGTCCCTACTGAGAGAATTTCCCTTGACTGATGAAGCTTTCAAATTGGATAATTTTTTTTTTTCCCCCTCTCCCCTTTTCCCTCCCTGCTCTTTTTATCTCCCTACTGATTGTCCTGCTCCAGTTTTTGTTCTGTCTGACTTTAGCTGTGGTATTTGTTTTTAAGGAGGGTTATCTGTATTAAATGCCAGAGGCTCATCAAGTTTATATTTCCAAAAGGGCCTTCCCATTTAGCCTGTAAATTGTGTTTTTTAGGGTGTCAATTTCAAGCAGATAACAGTCTCCTACTTCTCACACACGAAAGCTGGAAGCTCTGTAGCCCGTCTGAAAAAGGAGTCACTACCAGACAGCATCCATTGCCGTGTGCTCTGCCCACTTAGGTACGTAGCGTGGTGTAAGCGTGCACACCGTCTGCTGGGGCAGTGGGGGGAGATGACTTGTCTATGTCTAGCCTCTTCTCATGCACATCTCAGTTTTGGATCCAGTCTCTTGACACCCGTTTCTGTACTGTCCCACACTGTTATTTAGCGTGTCTCTTTTTCCAGTTAACACGTAAAATGTTATGACATCAGTTTATTAATTCCTCCTTTTCCTTTCTGCCTTGGTCCCGTTGTTTCTGTTGTGCCAAAATAACTGCCATTACTGTTTGCTGTGTGCACCCTGGGTTGGCTGCTGCTTTAGCAGCTAAATCTGCCTTATTTCTCCATTCTGTTTCCTGCTTCTTATTCCTTTGAGGTTTTCTGTACCTAATTCACAGCTGATTCCCTGTGAGATTCACCCAATTAGCAATTTCTTTTCATCGTATTTAAAATGAGCTTTCTGCTATCTGACCTCCACTTCAAACATGCAATATAATATTCCCATCAGAAAATAACCTGAATCAGTGAAAATCACAACGCTTTTGTTGTCTTAATGTGCAATTCTCTATGCTGGGATGACCTGCTTGGCAATGTTCCTTGTACTTTGTCCCCATCAGGGTCAGGACTGCAGAATCTGTTTACCATTTCCCATTTACGTACTTTGGATGTCCAGCAGTGGGGGAAAGAAATAATTTCTGCTATAATTTTATATTCCACTGAAGTCATCTTCAATTCCATGTGTGGGATGTTCTTATCAATGATTGGACATTCACACGCTACTCCTTCATTAGAAAATACACAAATTAAAGATATTAATTTAGTTCTGTCAGCTGCTTGTTATATAGCATTGCATTCGATCACCTCCTGTGTAGCAGCAGCTAAATACACTGGCAAATCTTACCTCACCTTGCATTCCCTGCTTCAGTATCTGTGAATAGGCTTATCAGCCTGTTGCTGCTGTGCCTTTTTGTTTCAACTCTGCTTCTGAGGATATCAGCATATTGTACTGAGTGGAGTGACCCTTTCAGGAGCGCATGCTGTTAAAGACATGGAGAGAAGGGGCATCCTCTTTATCTTCTTTATATAAAGAAAAATTTTACATTTGCTTATAACTTTACATCTGCATAGAACAGTATTTACTAGAATTTACCTCACTGTCAGTCAGGTTTGCATGTCTGAAGCTGCTTTATCAGTCTAGTGAGCAAGTCCTTCCTCTTGGATCAGATCCTTTAGAAACGTCTGCTAAGAACCCTTAAAGAGGTTACCCGCTCTGTCCATCTTGGGGATAAATTGAGTCCTTTCTTTTTTTTTTTTTGAACATAAACTTAGTTGATCATTTCAGATTTACTCATTTCCAAAATACAGGACTGGCATGTCGGGCTTGACTGACAACTCTTCATTTAAGCAGTTCCAATTTAAGTAGATCCAGCTGCTATTTGATTGTTTGATGTGATGATTAATTGCAAAATTAATGCACTTTTTTTTTTTTCCAGAAGTAAAGCATCTCTTTGCCCATCAGTTCCATTCTTATTTGAAATAACACCCATTAATCCCTAAGGATAAGACTGTTTTTCTTAAATCTCCTAAAACAGCCATAGCATAAAGCCTATGATGTTTCCTTTTTGTGTTGTCCCGCAATTAAGTCTATAGATTACGCCTACACCTTCTTGAGTTAATGTGGAAAATACTGTTGTGACAATGTGAGATCTTACAGGAGGGGAAAATGTGATTTCAATTTAAAATAAACTTGCTCTCACTTGCACTCACATGCCTGCACGCTCACAAGCACCAGGATGCGTGAATCCAGCTGATGCGGTCAGGATTCCTCGCAGCGGCGGAGGTGGAAGACAGGGTGATGCCTGTGGAGTCCTCCTCACGTCTCCTGGGTTGTTCTTAGATTGATGCTGATGTGCTGGTTTTGGATGTGCCTTTTGACCCCTTCAGGAGCTGACAGCGATCAGTCTGCTTCACTCCTCTCCCTGCCTGATTCTGTGAGCTGCCAGGATTAACTCGCTGTGTGCCGGGATCCTGATCTGTTCATCTAGGTACCGCCTACACCTGCTACTCTTAAAGCCCTGCTCCCACGCTTTGTCCCTTTTGGGGCTTTTAGACCTGGATGTTCCCATTCTTTCTTCACACTTTCCTTGAGACAGTGGGCAGGAGGAGGGGAACAGTCCCCTCATCTCCTGGAGGCTGGGCTGAGAAGGGGCAGAAGGAAAAGAACTGAATTTAAATGGCATGGTCCCAGTGATAAGGGGATAGTGCCTCAGGAGATAAAACCTCAAGGGTCACTCTCATGGCCTGAGCCAGTGCTTTGCCTGGCCTGTGCTCTGCTCATTTCTTCACCCTCGAGCTCTGCTCTGTTCGTTGCATTTGCACCTCACAAGGGTTCCAACAGGCATGAAAAAAGCTTGCCCGTGTGTGTATTGCAGGGTGTTGGGCCTGTCTTCACCTCAAGAACAGGTGGTGATGAAGCTTTTGCTATTTCTGTGGTTACTTTTGTGCACCTGATGTTTTGCTGTGGGAGAACATCTGCCTCTTGGGAAGAGTTGTAGGAAGGGAACTAGCTTGTCTGTGCACGCAGACAGTCCTGCGCTGGTTGTCACTGTAAGGCAGATGCCTCTTCTCAGCACCATTGCTTTGGGCTGCAAGTCCCACGTCCTCTGACATGAGTGCAGTGCGAACCAGCATGGGTGTTGTACGCAGGCTTTGCATGCAGGTGGTGCTGGGCACAAGCTGGGCAGAAGCACGGCTATGACGTGCCTGGGTGGCACAGGACTGGGCAACGCTATTTATTCAAGAACTCTGCTGAGCTCTGCCGCTTGCCTGTGGTGTTTCAGACAGACCCTTGAGTTAGTATCTCAGCAAGCAGAGCTGGAGACGGGGGCAGGCCCCACCTTCAGCTGACAAACCTGCTCTTACCTTGTGTCAGGAAATCGGCCAACTCTGTTTTGCAGCTGGGTGGGTGATTCCTTCCAGTGCACGAGTTGGTGTAGCTCCAGGTAAGCGCGTGCAGCCTCCTTCCTATTTGGTGCTGCTCACCAGTCCAAGTACACAAATCTGCCTGTACCAGGAGGAACAGTGCCAAGATTTGGCTGATGCCTTGCAAGACTAAAGGTTCCAGCTGTTGGCTGTACCGCTCCTGGCTATATGTCTGCATTCTGGTCTGCAGAAGTCCTTCCTGCTCTGTATGTGTAGAGGATCAGGTTTTTGCAGCATGTGTGGGTGCGGGTTTTGTCTGTGTCTTTCTGAGCTGTCGTTCAGAGTATTTACTGTCTGGGGCTGTTGATCTGGGGCTATCAGCTCCTGCAGCCCTCTCCTAGACACTCACCCTTTCCCTCTTCCTAATTCACCACATCTTCCATAGGCTTTCTCTTCACTCTTTCTTCAGCTAATCTCCCTCGCTGCTGCTTTGCTCTATACCAAAGGACTCAGGGATGAAGCTTTCCAAGGCTTATCCTGAATATGTTCAGGACACTGGTGGAAGGTACGTAGAGGCTGAAGCTTGCACCCATAGAAGTCTTATGCACCAACTTCAGACAAAGAGTTTTAAAGATACGCCTCACTGCTCAATTCAGATTGCAAAAGCCTAAACAGCAGAAGTGATGTGTGTGCATTCTGCTCTCACCTCGTGCGTAAATTGTGCCGATAGTCGGCTGCTACCTTGTGTGTATTGTGCTCCTGTGACAGCCTTGCTGCCGATCCATCTGCCAGGGACTTAACCGAGCAGTCAGCCAGACAACGCTGAAAAGGAGAGCGCTGCTGGCCTGAAGCCCAGCAAGGAAATGCTGTGCTCTGCAACTTTGGAAGGGGTTTAAAGGCCGTGACCTAGTCTGCAAGTCAGAACTTATCCCAGTGAGGGGGAGGGCTTCCTCCTGTCTCCACTGGGATAAGGAGGGCTTAGCCTTTACGTTTTGGGGGGAAGGCGTCTTCCAGACAGCTTGTAAGGTTAGCTGAGGTAGCCCCTTGAGGTGGGACCTTCTCTGGTTTTGCCTTGACTGCTGATAGCAAACGAGTATGTATGGGAAAGCACATCTTTGTATTTTTCCTGTCCTGTATGTAGCTTGTCTGTAGCGCTGCTGGAGGAGGAGTGACTAACAGCCCCGGCCTCTGTGCAGCTTGAGTCATCCTCCTATCTCCGGCTGACATCTCTGGTTAAGCAGGGCACGCAGGCAGATACCACGCTTCACCCTTCTTGCTTGGATCATCACCCCAGACTCTATCGGGAGGTTTAGGAGACGGCAGAGGAGCAGAGCACGTGGGAAAGCAGCCACAGTGGATGCAGTGAATGTATCGAGCTTGGTGTAGGGTTAAGGCACAGCATTTCTGGTAGCGTGAGTGCAAAGTCTCGAGGCTTCTTGGCACTTGATTCACAGGAATGTGGAAGCTGATCAGTCAGTCGGTCAGTACTGTTACAACCAAACTCCTAATTCTGTTGCCAAGTGTTTTGTGTCCCCGTGCGTCATACTAACTGCTGTCTTCAGCTGCAGCTGTTCGGGGCCAGTTGTAGCTGAGGTCACTGCACAAATGCAACACGGACAGCAGAGTTTCAGTGTGGGAAGCTGGGCCAATTTGCTGGGTTCTAGACTAATTTTTGTTCAAAGTATCTCTGAGCATCAAGCATTTCTTCCTATTGAAGAAAGCCTGGGGGTCACAAGAGTGGTGTTAGAGATGCCAAGAATTATTGAGTTTTTTTCACCTATCCACACTTCTATGACCTTTCCTGTCATGTAACTGTTGTTGCAGTCCTATGGAAGAAGCTGTGATGTAATGCTTTCCCTACGTGAGTTATTTTCTTGTTTCTGATGCTCCCTCTATGAAAAGCATGGCATTTTGCTTTCCCACACAGCCTTTTTTGGAGTTGCCCATTCTTTCTGTAAATGTAAACTTTCTGCCTAAATTATCAGAACTATTGTGGTTCGCTTTTTAGTTTTCACCCTCAGCAGGACAGTGGTGTAGTGCTTAAGCAAAAGAATAAGATGAATCTTTCACTGCTGTTGCTTACAGTTCTAGAGTGAAGGAGCTTCTTTTCTAAGAGGAAAGTCCTAGATTGTCTTAGGCTTAGTCAAAGTAACCCTCTTACACCTTAGATCAAGGTAAAATGTTTCAAGGAAAGTAGTGAATAGGATGCAATTCATAAATAGCTGTGTCTTGTTATATTCTCAGAGCGGGGCTTTTCTTCTCAGATCTTTCACAGGCCAATTCAAACTTCTGTCAGAGTGGAGAAAGGGGAGGGCAGAAAACATGAGTTTTCACATTTCAAATTAATAGGACAATTTTAGGCCAAGTGCAAATCTTGTTATTGTTTCTGATTCCACAGAAGAAAAACTTTCCCCAACTTTGCCTACTGTTTTTTGATCTCATCTGAAGTAATTCTGAATGAGTCGTCTATTAGTGAAAGTGCAAAGTACTGTAACAATCTTGTGGCATCGGGCTTTCCAGTTTCTAGAAAAGATTGCAGTGTCTGGATTCTTTGTTCCGCATGAAACGTTCACACAATGTTCCTAGGAAGTAGCATTATATGATCAACATTAAACTGCTTTTGCATCACCTGTTGGATAATTTATCCTGACTGATGTGGGATGATGTCAAAACTGATAGCAGTTTTGAGAATAACTTTCCTCTTTCAAAGTCAAGGTGATACACCATTGACTGATGACCTGGCCTATGTTGGAGGCATGCTCCTGAAGCACAGGACAGATTCCACAGCATAGCAGGCAGTAAAGACATGCAGCTTTTCTTTGTGAAACAATTAGAATGCTTTCTCTGTTTGCCTTCGAAAGTCTGTGGTGTCAACTACCCCATGTGTTAAAATGATAGGAAGCAAACTTCACTCTAGCGAATCCAGCCTTTGCAGTAGACATGCTCATTTTCTTTTTGTGATTTGCAGCTTGGTGTGTCAGAGAGGCAATAACTGCAATATAATATATAAAGAGGCTGCTAAAGAACACAGAGCAGCAGAGGCTGTGTTAGCTCACTACATATTTAAAAATGAAATGTACATATTCTTTATTTTGTATTAATACACTGTAATTGCTTTACAGAGTCCAGCATATCAGTTGCATGTAAATACTACAGATGAACTTGCCAAACTGGAGCTCACAATACTAGTGCATTTATCCCAAAGCAGAGACTAAACCCTCTAACTCCTTAAAAAAATACATTAAAGAACATACCACACACACACATATATTGCACTTTTCTCCATATGAAATTTTTACCCCATATACATCACACCAAAGTCTCTTCAAAGGAGCCTGTAATACAAGATAATAAAGCTAGTAATTACTCTAACAGTAGTGTACACAGTCCTCTAATGTTAGACGTAACAGACTTGAACAAAAGAGCCACTTCAAAGTAGCATGAACACGAAGTGGTGCCCAGTGGATATTCTGCTGTATTAGAAGGCATTAGAAGCCTTTTATTCTAACTGGCTTAAAGGAAATTACATGAAATGTTAAGTAGGCTGTTGGTTGAGGGAAACAGTCTACACTACATTCAAAAACTCTGTAGCTTCCCCCTTACCAGCACTGCAAAGCTCAAATGGGCTTAGACTAGTTGGCACATTCTGATAAATGAATTCAATTTAGAGTAACTAAACGATGCTTAGTTACTTCATGTAACTCAAGAGAAGAATTATTTTTATCTTTGAGTCCTGAAATGTATGGTATTGTGGAGGTGGACAGGGAGGGAAGTGAGTATAGTTATGGCAGTAACCTGGCTCCTGGTGCAAAACTGGACCTGTCGCTGTAGCTGTTGTGTGCCCCGTTCGCAGTTTTGGCTTTGTAGTTCCTTGAGTGCTTGTCTCATCTTAAAATTACAGAAAGTGTTAATTTTATTAAGCTGGGGGAATTGAAAAGAAGGAATGAAAGGACAGGACTTTTTGTTGCCTCTTTTTCTCTTATGCAGTAGTGAAATGTCTGGTCCGTCATGCTGCAGTGTTTTCCAGCTATTTCCCATCCCTTTTTTTAGTCACTTAAGGGGTCATAGGCGTTTCTGTTCCACAGCTATTTACACTGTCAGAAAAGGTTTTTATTGTGTGAATTCCCTTCAGAAGGAAATTTGTCTATCATCTCAGCTATTTAAACTAGAGCTTTCCAGCCCTCTTTATCTTGCATCAAATAAGTAAGTAGTGTGTGGATATGATCCCTGTTCTTGAAACTTTCCTTTGCCGGTGCCTTGAGAATCACTCTGATATCAGAGGTAGAAGCTGAGCACTTATGGACTGAATCCAGCTGCACAATTGGACCAGTATCAGAGTAGGCTGTGTAGCAACAGGAATTGCCTAATGGTTGTATACAGGAAACGAGGTGCCTTCTGTCAGTTGTTAAACCCTTCCCTCCTTCATAGAGCCTACAACGCAGTGACTGAAGTCCTACTATTCCACATTTAAATGTGGTCTTATTGCTGTAAATGCTGGCTGATTATTCACCTTTCTGGTGAAGGAAAAGAGAGCAGCTTTGAGAACTCTTTTTTCTAGCTAAGTAGGATCTATAATTTGACACACACACACAGAAGACCCAACAGATCAGAAGTTTTTTTTGTTTTTTTTTTTTCCTTCTCCTTCTGCTATCTGTTCAACCCAGTGCTTTGCTACGGTATCTAAAACACTAAAATATTTGTCCATCTGTTTTAAGTGACTACATGCCCTGAATACCCAAACTTTGAGTTTGGGTTCTTTATTCATAGCGTCAAAGACTTCAGCTCACCAGACTTCATACCAGAGAAGTTTTCCAGCAAACAGTGGTGTTTTCTATATATACCATCAGCGCAGTTTTTCCACCATTGTTTGTGCTTTAATGAATCTGCAATTGTGCTTAAAGTTTGCTGAGAAAAGGGCTGAACTGTTTAGCTATGAGCCTCACCTTACAGGAGGATAGACAATATCCCACTATTTAAAGACCTGAGACAAAACCCAAATTACAGAGATCCAAACTTTCTGCAGATTCCTAAACAATCCTCCTATGACTAGCATTTCATGACTGAAAGTTCTGGGGACACAACTGCTTGTTGAGTTTAATATTTGTTGAAATGGTCAATACATCAACAGTTCTTGATGCTAAATATTGCTGTAATACTTTCAATGTTATATATACACAATCAATCAAAACACTAACAAAGTTAAACATTATGTTCCACATGGTGGAACGTGTGCTCTGAAGGGACTTTGGCTGTAGCAAGGATATAAATGGGGTATTGTCTACGTTCTTCAGAAAAAAGCATATAGTCTGATAAAGAACCGAAAAAGGCACAGCACTATCACTTCACAGGGGTTTTTTTAAGCTCATTGTTTTTATCCTTAAGTTCTAAAACCCTAAATAATTGTCCAAATATACAAAGCTCAATAAACCACCAGCAACACATACTGCAAATTCAAAACAGTTTATCTGCTTGTTTTTAAAATGCCACAGAAGGACAGATGGATCCTCTCCAGTGATCAGAACTTCTCCAAGACAAAGCCCTCCACAGAGGCCTGTCTGCAGAAAGGGTTGATTTCAAATGCCACCCAGGTGGATTTTTTGATGTCACTGGCTACAGCTCTTGATTTTCCTCACAGTACTTCTTCCCCTGTCTGTTAGCTAATCCTTTATCTGTCAGTATTCTGAGCTCCACCCAGAGATCTCTACAAATCACTGTGTTGCCCTGTGTCAGTTCCAGGTATCTTTTGACAAAGTCAGTATGTTACTTAGCAAAGATCCAGAAGCTTCCCTTAGTGAACAATTAAAAGTTCCTTGGCAGGCTTGGGAAATAACTTGCTAGCAGGAGGAAGCGCGGGCAGCCTGAGATGCCCGGTGATCTCTTAGACTTACCGTGGAGTAGCTGCAGATCAGTAGCTTAATCAGCAATTAGATGCCAAAGTGCAACTTTCCTTTAAATCCACCTCACGCTACTGTTTCAAGACTATTATGGTTGCCATCAACTCAGACCCAAATCTAGTCTGAACTTCAATGAAAACTATTGCTTTTATTGCCAAGAAGTAGAATGCAATATGCATTCATTCTCCTTTCTCCTAGTGAATGCTGGATGAATGCTGCCAGACTATCCAATTGTTTTTGGAAGGGGCAATTTCCTTCCTTTAAAACTCACTTTTTTTCTCTCCTTCTATGCAAACCGGTACTTTTTGGGACCAGCCTGCACTGTCTGTTCTCTAGCCCCAGCCACTAGCAAGAGGTAGTGGCCAAACCCTTCTAGCCATCTCCTGCTTTTTTTCCAGTCAGGTGGATTTTTACTTCCCCTGTTGATTCAAGGGTTGAAAACTTTAGGGTTGGAACAAAAACAAAAATTCACATGCTTCTCCATTTGTCCTGTCTTCCACTCTCATGTTAGACACCCCATGGTATTAATTCACCAGGACATAGCCACTGTGCTGGGGATCTACAGTCTCCATCATTTCGCAGTCAAAGAGTCCAGGCAATTCTGAGAGGGTTAATGCATCATAGTTTGACTGGGACTCGTGAGATGCTGAGCTGCTCTGGCTGTCAGGCAATGCTACACTGCTCTGTTGTGCTGGGTCCATAGAATACTGGCACTGGTCTGGGTAGTCTGGCTCAGAAGAGGCGACAACAGGCAATTCACAAGTCTGATAGGAATATTGTAAGGACTGGGGTGGCTGCTGCACCTGAATTGGTGATGACAACCGTGATGAGCTGGTGATCTGGGAGGGTGGCAGTGGCTCCAGCTGTACCTTCTGGTAGTGACTAAGGAAGGGGTCGTATTGCATTTGTTCTGAGGATGGCTCCATCACGGGGCTCAGAGGCTGCTGCAAGCTGAATGGGGTTGATTGCTGCTGCTGCTGCGCTGGCGGCGGCTGCTGCTGCTGCTCCTCCTGGCATGAAAGTGGCATTTGACTTGACCTTGGGTATGAGCTCTCGGCTATTTGCATCTGGTTAAAATAGGCCTGCAGCTGGGACTGCTTCTGGAGAAAGAGTCGCTTCTGATGCAGCCTGAATCAAGGACGTAAACAGCAATTATTTTTGCCCTTTGAAGTGTTAAGGCACTAGCATGAGTGCTGTGTGCTATTCACTCAAACAGTTCCAGCAGGGAGTGAAGGACAGAACTGGAAAATTCCTGGGCAGTCTTGTTTATTTATTAAAATTTACTCTGTGGACCTGGGGCACTGAAGAGTTGAGTGTCTCTGGCTACTGAGGGAAGTGAACAAAGCCTCCCTTCCTCATATTCCTTTTCTCTGACTGCACTCCTCCCTCTGAAGTTTTATGACACTCCATGTTTTTGACCCTTTACAAACAGGGAGAATTTCCAACACAATGCCAGGTTACATAGCTACCTTTGACAAATTCCTGTGATATGACAAAGGGGAGGTCTCCTGCCAGCCAATTCCCAAGGCATGCAGAAATAGGAAACCTACTACTGACACAGGCTGACAGCATTCAGAAAAGGAATCTATTGTTTCTCAGCTTATTTCTCTACACAGACCTCCTGTTCTTGAAGAAGTATACCAAGCTGCTCTGAATGCTGTCAATGTTGTCAGTTAACTGATTAGGATTAATCAGTTGTCAGAAGTGGTCATAAGCTAAAAAGTAATTCTAGATTACAGTCTAGTCCTCAGTCTTTTAGTTCTATAAAGCATGTAGCTAGGTTGTTATTTTCCTTTCTCCTTCTGTGATTCTTCTGCAAAACTCAGGGACAGTAACTGTTTAGTATCTATCTTGCTTGTTTAATGATTACCAAACGATGAGCTCATAAAGAGTTTACAGCCCTTTAACTTGGCAATTAAAATCTAGTCTGCTGTAATGCATACGATTATGAAGGTACACATCTAATCTATTCACTCCCTCAAGTTATTTTTCTTTACTGTAACTTTTTCAAAGGAGCATCCTTCTGATCTTTCAGTTACAAGAAAAACTTGATTTACTTTTTGTTTTCTTTACAGTAAAATTATTGGGTCATGGGAACAAGACAGGAAATACCTAAATGAGTGCAGGGCTTCCAAGCAGGCGGAAAGACATGAGCGATGTTCTGTCTTACCATAAGTACTGCAATATGTAGCGAGTAATGCGGAGCATGAGGCAGAAAATGAGTACAGCAGTATAAGCAGTAGAGTAGCTTTCTCCTATTAGTACTAAATGAAGCATGCAGGCACTTGCAGTCTACCTGCACCGTAGTAGCATTAGCTGACAAAGAGCCCAGAGCCCAGCAATTTGTAAACTTATGGCAGGACTGCTGTCCCTCTTTAAAAAAAAAACAAAAACAAAACCAATAAACCGTGACCTTACAAATTTTAAAGTGAAGTTTTCCTACTCAAAGAATTCCTAAACAGACAAAGATTGTCTCAGTTCTTCCATTACTCTTGAGAGTAAGAATAAGTAACTTATCTGCACAGTTTGAAACCTTCTTACCTGTGCTCCTGTAACTGCTGTTCCAGACTCCGGGGCAATTCTTTGCAGTACAGCTGGCAAGTATTCTGAGCTTTTGATAATAGAGTGGGTTTCTGCAAGAAAAGTGGTGCTGTTGTAAATTGTATTTGTTTTAATGCATTAATCCAGAAAGCACGTGAAAGAAGATTGCCTCCCCTTAGGATGGTTTAAGTGGCCACCTCCATTTTCGGAAGCTGTTACTAGAACTACTGTCTAAAATCACAGCCAATACTGCTTACTGACTTCTACGCTTTGGATAAGGAATTTGCATGATAGATTGCATCATACAAGTCCATAGAAAGATTTTTTCCATAGTGAAAGAGAAGCTGCACTGGAAAAAAAACTTGTTTTTCATAAACTCAAGCTATGTGAAAATTGGTTTAAAAAAAAAAAAAAAGTTGGGGGGCGGGGAAGGGTGAAGAGCAACAGTAAGCCCCAGGGGGTCAGAAGCGGGGCAGATGCTCCTCAGGTCTTGATGCATGCCCTTTATGGGGCACAACACAGCTATGTACTCACTAGCAGTTACCTCAAATTGCTTTAGTAACACTGCACAGTAACAGAGTGAGTAGGTAAACAGCAGCGATACTGTATACTTTTTGCATAATTAGGGTCAATGTCTGACAAAAGAAAAATACAGCGTAATTTCAAATTCAGCTGTTCTCTGCTAATTTAGCCTTTGACTGATTTTTCTCAAGGAGAATAACAAGATCTGAAAGGCTAGTCTGCTGTTTAGTAACAGTGTCTGGCTTAATTCAGCGGAGGGGAGGCATGGTACCTGGAGCCTGTGCTGTAAGTACTGGGTTTCTAAGCTCTGCCGTCTGGATAATAATGGGGGATGTGCACCACTAGGGAAAGCAGATGCAGCCTCCTGCTGCTGAGATGTTTCCTCCTGCAGAGAGAAGAGGAAAAAGTTTCATCCCCAGAAAAAGCTTTTCTGCCTCAACCCTTTCTTTAAGGATTTTCCCCTGACAGAGGTTCCATGGCTGCCGTGTGAAGGGGGTCTCTGGTGTCACTCACCACTTTCACTCCATGGTGAGAAGCCTAAATTACAAAGCTTTGAACTATCTGTGCTGCAAAATGCCAAGGGCATCTGTAACCAAAATGATATTATATATAACATATTTTGTGACTTGCTTGCCCTCTGAAATACTAAAAGTACAGAGTCAGCACTCTGTCCAAACTCTGAAAGTGCTTTTGTGCAGCTGTGATTTCACAGCTTCAAAACCGAACGCGAAAAGCTTTCAGTAGTGGCAGAAAGGATATGCACAGAGTAGGCATCCCAGCAAGCAGGACTGCTGACACGGGAGGAGAGTGAACTGTTGTCATAAGAATACCATGAGCACTGCAGTAAGTTTGCATCAAGTGAGAGGTTCTTGTGAAAACATTACAACTTTGTGGTTGTCAGAACTGAAGTTTTCCAACAAACAGTCAGAAAGTGATGGAGCTGGAGCTTTAGGAATAGCAGGCTTAATCTGGAACATTAGGTGCTTACAATGCCTGTGTACTGCTTACTCATTTTATTTATGGGGTCTAACAAACTTATTATTCCCGTTTCCTGTGATGTGTTCCGTTCCGAACAAGTAATTAGGGAAATGGTGGAAGCTGTTCAGCATTTCACTACACAAATCAAGCTAACTTATCACTCAGCTTTTGCACTTCTTACAGTTATACCAGGCCAACTCCAGCATGGAAGGATGTTAGCTGGGCTTTGGTAAATCTAAAAAACCATTCAGATTAAAAACAATAATAAAATGCTGGATTCAGAAAGCTAACAAGTCTATCTCGTGGACACTATGAGGATGTAAGGGCTAACCTGCAAATGCCCATTCTCCATTCTGCGGGAGCCAGAAAGGAGAGAAGGGAACTTCATTGGTAAAATAGCTATTCTCAGATCTCCAGAACACCTTATCCTCTCCTTGTCTGTCCCAAAGCATTAGCACCTGGAAGATGGAGCTTGTTTATTTCTTGTTTCAGTACCTGTGGAGGACTATTAACAAGGTCCTGCAGCTGGGTGGCAGCTGATGTCAGAGAAGGTTCTTCTTCTGATCTTATCTGTTCATACAGCAACTGGACTTTGTTCAGTTCCAGGATTCCTTTGGTTCGCGCCAGATTCTGGAGGTGCTGTCTAAATGCTACAATTCCTGTAGAAGAGTTGAGCAAAACCCCTTGTCAGAAAATCAGTTAATTTGTATCTGGTTAGCACAGCAAAGTGAGATCAGCTGCAGAACAACCAAGGTGCAAGGTGGCTTGGTGCTTGTGTGTGTGCAGTACATCTGTTGCTGTGTCTACGTATCAGGTGCTGTGACAATGCTCATAGTTACCTTGTGTGAGGGATGTGTCAGACGCCCTGCGCCCCTCTCTGAAACTGACAGGAGAGCGGTTGTGGGTCTCCCGCTTCTGGGAGGTGAGTGCCTGCATGGCTGGGTTGGCAGGTCTCAGACCTATGAAAGGCGTCATTCTGGGTGCCGGTTGGTTAGTGAGCACCATTTCTTTCAAGGAAGGGGTGTCTTCCAGGAAGTTAATATCTCTCTGAATGGATCCCATGTCATACTCTGAATCAATACTGCCCAGAGATGAGTTCTCATCCAATGAGTAGACTTTCCCTGTGACAAAAAACAAAAGCCAGAACAGAAGGAAAGTGCAGCAGTAATTTAGCAAAGCTGAGGAAGTGCCACAGGCTTGAGCTATTCCTGCCGATAGTGTCTCCAGTGACTGTTTTAAAGGAAACAAAACAAAACAAACAAACAAAAAGCAAGTTTCATAAAGTAATTGTAATTTAACACTTGCAGTACTGGAATTTTTTTTTTTTACTACAGGTTTTTACACTATTGCAGCAATAAGACACTAGGCAGGATGTTCACTGGCTTGCTGGGAGAGCATTCAGTGTTTTTTGCGGATGCTCCTGACAAGATTGTAGCTTGAGCTGAAAGGCTTGGTCACCTTGCTGGTTTTGGAATACCTGAGAATCCAAAGGTTTTTGTTTACCCCCGTCCCCCCCCAGCATGCCTTTAGGGGATGAAGGATTTCGTGATGTTTAGCTATGTGAAAAAGAACAAGCCAACCTGAAAGACTTCACCAGTTGCTATTGGCACATGACCATAGCCTGCTGTTTAATTGCTGCTGTGATTTTACACTGTCTGTACAGCAGGTCTGGGGTTGCGTT
>VXAL01003790.1:85933-98086 GCA_013399475.1 Chauna torquata | reverse complement strand
CCCCCCCCGCCTCTTCTTCCTCTGGCCTTTATAGCAAATGCAAAGTAAAAAACCTAAGAGACACTGTCTTGTGTTTGTCACTTTTAAAACCCAGTGTTTTTCATCCTGGGCTTATTAGATTGAATACTGCGAGCAGGAAATGGGCTTTGAGATGTCTGTGCTAACTTCCGTACCTGTGCCTGGCACCATCACCAGCTGGTTGGTAACTTCTGCCAGAGTGTGACGTCGCTTCCCACAGCGAGCTGCTTGGAGGGCTGCAAATGCCTGTGCAGGGTCATCCTCCGACTCGCCTTCTGTCTCTATTCCTTCATCAATAGAAGTTTCCATCATGCTGCTAGGCAGTGACTGGCATCCCTTCCTAATCACCACGGGAGGTACGGGATCTAGCAGGCAGCCATTTACCTAAATGCCACAAGGAGAAGATGGACAACTTTCAATTACTTGCACACAGCATCACCCCAAAGAGTAAGAAATTTCTGCTGATCGTGTAGACTGAAGGCAGCCTGGATATTTAAATGCATGATCTTCCCTGGAACCTACTGAGTTAAGTAAGACTTGCTAAGAGTTGTACAAGACAAATGAATCCTTCCAGGTGGTATCACCACTGACATTCTCTTGGTACTTGATTCCCTAAACCTAAATACTCCTATTTGCACAGTACTGTGTTCTCCAGGGCTTTTCTTTCTTGTTTGAAACAAAACAAAACAACAAAACAACTTTGCCAGCTCAGTCGCAAATACAAATATTTACAGAATGTACAATATTACTGTTTCCCCTTACTATATTTACTGTGCTTATTTATCGTGCTCAAATAAGGACTATGAAAAAATAGTCTTCTTGTATTTAATTCACTAGTGTTCCTGCAGAACTACAGAGATGTCTTCAACAATAATACAATAAGTGCACCCTTTCCAGCAAAAGTCCATTGGACTTATACTGCTCTTCCACAAACAAAGAGAGGCTGTGGAATTCCCTTCCTTGGATTCACTTAACTTGATAAAGCTCTGAGCAACGTCACCTAGTTTTGAAGTTAGCCCTGCGTTTAGCAGGAGGTTGGACTAGATGGCCTTTAGACGTACATTTCCAATCTGAAATACTCCTAGGATTTTCTTTCTGTATTTACTCTGTTTTTATACTACCAATCACTTTGTCCTGAATCCTTCTGTACCTTAACTAATTCTCTGGCACATGCAACTACTTGGGTTTGGAGAACCATGGCAAGCATGTCATACAGTTTTGGGGTGGTATTCTGTTCTGTAATACCTTAGAAGCTCTAAATATTTTCTTGTTGCACAAGTACTGGTCACTCCCACTGTTTTGTAGGATCAGGTTGAGTAAAATCTGAATGAAACAACGCATTCATTTAGCATAAAACTATACTGCTGCAGCTGATTTTATGTAAAACTGTTGATGAACTATTCCTGAATTTTCTTCAGCAAAGATCTCTGGTATTTTGGAAACAGGTGTATTTGGAAAAGAAGGTTCACTGCATTAACAGTAGCTGTTAACAAATGATAATAGTAGCAGACTATATTGCAGTACTTTAGGAAAATATTAAAAGCAGTTTTGAGAAACGCTATCAAAATTTTGAGCTTCAGTATAACGATGATACTTGCACAGGAAAATTCTGGACCTGGTGCCTCTCTTTTAAATTAATGGATTATATCTTTAAGCTTAATTTCTTGCACACTTTCCTTTCCATTTATGACTTTCCCATTCAAATACCTTCTACTGATCTGGCAGCAAAAGCAAAAGCACTGGAAATATTATTTAGTGAACTGCTAAAAGGAAAAGGAGAGCATGTGGGCAGTCAGCTTTTTACAGTTTACCATGGCACATGGATCAGAGCTTGGAAGTTTTAGCAGAAATGTTCTATAATACTTAGACACTGAAATATGCCCAAGTCAATTATGATTTGACACCTCACTGTAGTCACCATTTATTGATTTTACTCTGGCCAAACTGAATCTATAAAAGCATAAAAGCAAAGGAGGATATGAAATAAAGTCTGAAATGTTAATTTACAAATCTCTTTGAACTACTTTTTGCTTTCCAGCTGTAAGGGACCACACAAGGAGTTATTTAAAACAGTGATGAAATCCAGGGCCACACTCTCAGTGTCAGTAATTAACCAGTAAATTTGAGCAATAAAACTTCCAAAATGGCAAGCATGAACTCAAAACCCTGGCTGGCAGCAGGCAAAATGCAACATGCTAAAATTAAAGTTATAATGTGATGTGATATGAGAGAGAACAGTAAAAGTTTCACGGGAATAATATGTTTCATAAACACAGTTCTTCTAAGCAATTTCCCCTTCCTTGCGAAAGCTCCTGAGTTTTATCCATGCTGCCAACTCCCATGCATTTCACTTATTCTTTGCTACGCAGCAGAGTATTGTCACAGACCTCAAAGTTGGATGGCAAAATGTACCAGACTGTAGCTCCCTTCAGAGAGTTAAGCTGTAACCATACATTTGTAAGGCTGTGGAGCCGTCACATCCCATTAGTTGAGTTCAGTTAAGTCTGTTAACTGTGGAGGTGTGGGAAGCCTACACAAAGTCTCCCAGTCTGATTACAGGAAACAAAATCCATTAGATGGGACTGCAATTTTACATGGTCTCCAGAGAAGATTTTACAGGCGTTCCTAGCTACAGAAATGGCCTAGTTGAGAACCGCTAGAACCTATTTGAGATGCTGCAGTTCTAATAGTTTTTGACAGTCCGAAGCTCCTGCAGGCTGTTTACCATTCAACAAAAAATTAATAAAGTGTAATTCTTTTGGCTGGCTTATTATGAAATTGGTAGATAATGACTTTTAAGTGTGGTATTTTAATAGCTTTAGCTGGCAATGGCAAGCTTATGGTTAAGGTTCCATTATACCCTCCCGTTCTCATTTGTCTGAATTTCTGGATGAGCAGCTGAGTAGGTTACTCTACATTTTCAGCACAAAGAACGTGTTTGGGAAGTTAAAGCAGAGTCCAGCCATCAGTTCTGGAGGATTAGCAGAAGCAGTAGGGAAGGGATGCCATCCAGAGGAACCATGACAGGCTTGAGGAGTGGGCCCATATGAACTTCATGAAGTTCAACAAGGCCAAATGTAAGGTCTTGCACCTGAGTCGGGGCAATCCCCAATACCGTCTCAGACTGGTGCTGAACTGATTGAGAGCAGCCCTGCAGAGAAGGCCTTGGGGATATTGGTGGATGAAAAACTTCATATGAGCCAGCAATGTGCGCTTGCAGCCCAGAAAGCCAACCGTATACTGGGCTGCATAAAAAGAAGCATGGTTAGCAGGTCGAGGGAGGTGATCCTCCCCTCTGCTCTGCTCGCCTGAGACCCCACCTCGAGTACTGTATCCAGCTCTAGAGTGTGCAGCACGAGAAAGACACGAACCAGTTCGAGCAGGTCCAGAAGAGGGCCACAAAAGTGATCAGACAGCTGGCATACCTCTCCTATCTCCTATGAAGAAAGGTTGAGAGTTGGGGGTGTTTAGCCTGGAGAAGAGAAGGCTCCAGGGAGACCTCATTTTGACTTTCAGTAGGAGGCATGAAGTGAAATTAGTTTGGATTAGCAAAGGTTCTGGCCCTGACTCCACAGTGCTTTGTGCAAGGATGACGAACTCCACCCCGTCAGCAAAGGAACCCATCTTCCATTAGTTATTGAAAAGCTACAGCTACTACCACTAGCTGAGCTTTTGCTAGGCAGTAATTTAAAAAGCAACAATCTTTTTTTAGTCTTACTGAATTTTGACACACCAGTAGGGTGAGTTTGAGCTGTACCTTTGGTGTCTCAACTCTTTCTTCTTCCATAAATGCTGTCTCTGTCTGGCAGTTGGATGGAGGGTATGAAAAGGCTTCTGCTCCCGAAGCTGGGGGAAGTCCTGGAGACCGTAACAACCTTGCATTTTGTGAACGCAAGTTCACTGACGGCACCACAGCTTGTGCCTAAAAGAGATTATAAAACTCCAAAAACTGAACAGTTTTACATAGAAAACAACATGCAAAGTCACAAATTAAAAAAAAAAAATACCTAGCCCATCTCTAAAGTAGAAGTCTAGGATTTATTTCCTCATTCTTGATGCATTACATTCTTAGTCTTTAGAGTTAAAAAAAAAAAAAAAGATGAAGAAAAAGAAGAAGAAAAAAAGGAAAAAAGTGTCATTAAGCTAGCTACTTATTGAAGCTGAGCACTTACTAGCAGTAAGGGAAGTGTTTGGGACTCTTTAGTGCCCTCCAACATATGACATGCTACAATTCCTTTTTATATGCGGTACAAAACCCTTAAATATTACCATGAGGCGTAAGGCTGGTTTCAATGACTTTTCTAACATGCGCTAACTCCTGTAGAACAAAGCATGAGAAAGAACAGAGCAGAATGAGCGCTGTTGAAGGGAGAGGTGTGCCTCAAGGAAGGCAAACATGGCAAAACTAGGAAATTAAGATTAACAACCAGTGAAAACCATTGTTTTCCTGAAGTGCAGGATCCATACAACTTGTCTGTCCAAAAGAAAACAAGCAGCCTTATACAGGAGCCTGTGGTGCCACCATGTGTGAAAACAAATTATGTTGGTACTAGAGATAACTGCGTGATTGCTTGCAGTCCTGAGCAACAAGTGGTAAATGTGGCTGTAAGGTCCAGAAAACTTGAACTTAGTACAATAAAGAACCACCTTCTGGGAGGTTTTCTCTTCTTCCTTGCCCTGCCTCCTCATCTCTCTTCACCTGTTTTTAATACATCTTATAATTAACAATCTGCTTTTGAATACTGTCTCTTTCTATCATTAGAATTACTATCTAAGAAAATAGCTGGTTTTAATCTTTGTCAGCCAGATTGTTCCTGGACTTATGTTTTCATAGTTGAAGTGGTTTGGCTTTCATTTCAACAGAGTGCAAAACCAAGTAATGCCTTGCTGCCTTAAGCGAAAAGGAGCAGCATGGTTGTGATTTCTCCTGAAGTGGAGTCCGGGCACTTGTTCCGTACAGCAGCAATACAATACCAAGACGCTGTGAACTTGAGAGAATATTTACTTGTGACCATGATAATCTGAGTCATCTTAGGCCAAGTCTTTTGAAGAGGTCAAGTCTTTCATGTTTCCAGTTATGCATTAATAGAAATCAAAAGCTGTAAAATGTCTGTGTATCTTAATGAAACAAAAGAACATTTAAAAAAAAAATCTGAGAATTATTGGAATAAGACACTATAAACTGTACATGACCTTTCTTTCTGAAGAAAATTACTGGGGAAGAAGCAGACTGAATAGCCGTAGAGCCTGTGCTGAATCAGTCAGTGTAATTAGAGGGGATACTAAGTGGACAGCCTTCTGCAATGGATGGGCTGGCACCAGATGTAGGGAGCGCCCAGAATCGCTCTTGATAAAATACAGATGACATCCTTCAGACTTAAATCAATTAGTCATCCTGATGGCTGTATGTTGTATGAACACAGAGGTTTTGCAGCCATTCTGTGAGATCTCCTGCAAAATCGGACTCTTGCTGGTAACAGGCGGAAAAAGTCATGCGAGTTTTAGCAGAAGTGACGTTATTTAGGAACATATCTCTGAGTCTTGAGCGACTAAGAGTCTCATGACAGTGATACTCATATTTGCTACATAGATATCGCAATGAATTGGCATCTTAACCTGATAGATTGATCCTAGTATTTTCTCTTGGGTACCTCTTTACTATTCTTTGCCATGCTTCATTTCAAGGGAGATAGAAAGCATATCTAGAGAACAGCAGGGGAGAAAGTAATTTTATTTTCAACAGGTCCCTTTAGAGTGCCTATGTTTAATAACACTGAGTAGAGCCCGCATGCTTTTAGCCCCCATGCTAGCAGAGCTCTCCATAAATTCAACAGCTCGTTTGCCGATCACATTAAAGATACTCCAAGTGTTGCACAGTCTCCAGAACCTGTATTTCTCTAACACTTTAACCAATGACTTCCCAGCAAAAGTTTTGAAATTCTCAAAAATGAAAGTGTTCCACTTAGAAGCACAAGCACAGTACTTTCCCTTTAACCATATTTTAAATAAGCACACCTCAAAAGGACAAAAGGAATGTTAAGAGTGAAACAAAAATTAGAGAGGAAATAAACTGGAAGTTAAGGTTAAACCACCCAAATACCTGTATAAAGCCCAAGCCATTGTTTGCATTTTGGGCTACAGAATGCAGCCAACTAGTCAACTTCCTTTCCTCACTTAAAACTTACCCACTTGTCTCAATTTTTTTTTTTTTCTGAGGGGGGATCAGAGGGGGAACAGGAGCAGTTGCAGGAGGCATGCCAGACAACTGATTTGTCATCATATGGTTCTGAGAGGAGCCAAATCCAAAAAAAATCTTTCCAAAATGATGCTGCAAGTCTACCTACTATAGAAATCAGAAAATAGCAGTGGCTTCTAAGTGATTCTATGTAGAAACATCATTTCAAGAGAGAAGAATGTCTTGCACAGCCTTAAGCCCACCTCTGCTCAGAAAGAGACCTTACCTTGGCTACTGTCTGCTCAGCAATGGTGCTTGGGCGACGCTGACGAGCGTCAAGTCTCTGCTCCACAGGGAAGCTACTTCGATGTGATTTGAGTCTCTCCACTAACAAGTAATAGATAGCAGCAAAGTGGTTATAACTCTTGTTCTGCAGAGACTGAAAAAGAAAAGCACAAGAATTTATGTGCAGCCAAATATGTGTTATCTTTTATGTTCTGTGAGACCAGGAAAAAAAGAATTGTCATCTAGGGAAAAAAAAAAGATATTTAAGAGGCGGTGGGGTAGGCAATGTTCTGAATTAAGAAAATTTCAAACTACAGTGCCAGGCAAAGAAAAGCATCAGCCTTAGTTTAGTGGCCCTTGTAAGTCACAAGAGCTTGCGATGTTCCAAGATGCAGCAATACTTGTAGCTAACATTCAGGTGCTATTCTGAGCCCTCAAAGATTTGAACCTTGAGAAGAGAGTGAGCTCTGGGACCTCCTGAATACATTGGCCATTCCAAATCACTAGAAGCAATGGGGAACCGAGCCTCTGCAAAGTAGAGAAACTAGCCCCTTCTGGCAGGAAGTACTCAAGTGCAACCTCCACAATAGTTAAAAATATCGACCATTCTAAAGGAAATGATTGCGTTAGCTCCGTAGGGAGTCTTTTAACATTTACATTTGGTAAGAAGCATGATTTGGGATTGGAGGGAGACATTTAACTGCTTAGTATTATCACACTCCTTTTTGAATTTCATTTCCCAACCTCTTAAAAGTTCAAAATGAATTTACTTTGACTTCTGATTTTCCTTCCTCTCTCTCCCTTTGAGAAGTAATGATTTTACCATCTGCACCTAGGAAATCCGGGTGGAAATTGAGTGGAACCCAATATGGCTCCTTATTCCTTACTTTTCTGCTTAAGAATTGACTTAACTAACAAACAAATCTCTACAAATGACCAACTGTAAGCAGCAGCAAGTACCACCATCCTAACAGAAAGTCCTATAAGGCCACCATTTTTTACACAATGCACACTATATTTCTATGCACCTCCCTGCGTAATGCAATTGCAACATCATATTTTTTTAGATGCGTGCTTGTTTAAATGGAAGTAAATAGTTAATATACTAAAAGAACAGTACCAAGTCCTGGGATGTGTAGGCAGAACACATTATTCTTTCTCATGGGTTCTAATTTGGATTCCTGACACACAGGAGGATCTTGTCTCTCACAGTACTGCCTTTTCAACAGACGTGCTTTCCTCTGATGGGCAAAGAATGCCTTGGACTGGAATAGCTGTTTGTGGCCAGCCAGAGTAAGGCACACAGGTGAAATTGTCTGGGGGGCTATTACACAGCTGGTTTGTCTGCATAACACAGACACCTTCTCCGTGCTAGGGATGATCTTTAGAGAACTTTCTAGAGGGATGACTCTCTTCTTCCTGACCCGTCTGTCGGCACAGGCTGAGACATCAGTGGGACAGGAAGGAAGCAGCACAGCATCTTTAAGATGTTTGCTTCTTCTAGGGTCTGACCTAGTAAAATATACCATCAGTTTTGATTTTCTAACTGTTGAAATAAAGAATGTTGCAAGGAACTCAGGTAATAAGTTCCAGTCATAGAAACAGAACAGGAGACCTCCCCTCCCACCAGGGACGGATAACTGTTTGAGTCTGCTTTACCTCAATAGTTTTCTGTTGGTCTATTCCAAGGCTGTGCATTAGCCGCAAAACCTGCTCATTATACTCTCCAATGGAAGGCTCATTCTCCTGTCCCGGTGGATAAAGAATGGGTCTCTGTGCAGGAACTTCTACAAGCATCCACTTGTGCTCCTTAATTTGAGCAATTGTTAACCGTTTGGATGGGTCTAGGACCAACATTCTTCTAATCAGATGCTCACACTCTGTTGGGGAAAAAAAAAATTACCAACCTGGCTTGCTACTTGCAAACGTTCACCTGACACCTACCAATACAGAGCATGACAACAGGAAACTGCCTTACTTCTACCTAACTTCTGTGCTAAAAACATTTCCTGAAGGCTAAAAGAAGCTTTCAAAACAAGATTAAAAGTCACACCGAAAAGGACAAAACCCCAACTTCTTTAAAGGCATGGTTTGGCTAATAGTGCCATTACATCTACGCAGCTCCTACACGAGGGTAATGGCAATGTTTAATACCTCTTTGGAGCCACTTGTGCTGTTCTGTACAGCACCAACATTAACTGATAAAGCTTCAAAAATCCTCTCTGAAGTGTGTGTGTGGAGTAATTAGCATCCTCCTCCAGCAGTTTGAAATAGCTTGTCCAGGCTTATGGAACAAGGGATTGGCAAAACTGGGCTTAGTGTCTGGATTTTTTTTTTTTTTTTTTTTAATTTTCCCCCTTGGGGGCCACAAACCCAAAGGAAAAANAGTGTGTGTGTGGAGTAATTAGCATCCTCCTCCAGCAGTTTGAAATAGCTTGTCCAGGCTTATGGAACAAGGGATTGGCAAAACTGGGCTTAGTGTTTGGATTTTTTTTTTTTTTTTTTTAAATTTCCACCCTAGTGGTCACAAAAGCAAAGGTAAAAATAAGGCCTCTGTGGCTGTGAATAGTAGCCAGTGGCTACAACAGCAGGTTTATCTGTTTTAGTTCCAGCACCAAAGCACAATCAGTGCTTTAGGTGCCAGAATGATTCTGAATGTACCGGGCCATTGCTACTTGCTGACCACTACATGTTGGACAGGGTTAAAAACATCACTTTAGTACAGTTGTTATAAGTCAGTCCATTCAGGTAGTTATGACAAATAGTTTAGAGAGAGATTTCTGGCTATTTATTCCTGTTGATCTCTTTTGGTTTCAATGTTTTGCTAACAGGCACACCCTTCCCCACTCCCTGCAACACCATGTGATCAGCAAGGGGAGCAGCAAAGCTGGAAGTGAAACAGCCGATCTACGCTGCAGCCACAGCAATGACCGCAACTTGCACAAAGGTACCTGGATCTAGCTCGCGTAGTATGTCAGCAAAGTCACAGAAACACAACACAGCTCAGCACAAGCTGCAAAACGTGCCCAGGAAGCTGAAGGCTTGCTGTGGTGCCATAATTGCATTGCTAAAAGCAACCAAGTGCGGAGCTAACTAACTCAGTGATAGCTATACTGTAGTGGCTATTTTGAGACACAGCCAGAAAGAAAAAGGGGAGGACCAGAATGTTTTGCACCACAGAACCCTGAGCAACAGGGCTGAAAATTTATTTTTAATTCCCTTAAAAAAAAAAAAATCTCGTGGGAAGTAGTATACTGAAAAGGGGATTTGATTCAGGAAAGTTGTTTTGAAGTAACCAGGTTTTAGACCCTTTAATAGAGCGAAGCTGAAGGACTCCATCAAACCCTGTGCAAAAATGGCCCCATTTGTTCTTGTCTGAACAGGCACAAGGGAGAGTGAAACCCAACAGATGGGGCAATTAAGCAAGGGAGAGATCTGATAGTCTCTCAGTCGCGTGTGGGAGTGCCAGATACATGACTATGAGAACCTGGCATATGAATTGGTTGCGCACTTCTTTGCTTTTGTTAGCAGACACTCAGAATCAGGAAACACCCAATCCACAATGTAGGTATGACAACGATACTGCTCTCAGGATATTTTCTTTCCAGATTAAAGTGTTTATGGCCTTGCAGAATGAAAGTGAATTGCTACACAACCGTGCGTCTCCCCCTGCATCCCCATATTTCTGGTCACAGTAGGATGAGAGGTCCTTCACCTTCCATTTCGAATCTCTCCTTGCCCTTGAGCAAGCCGCACTGCAGTCTCTAGGAAAAATGGGCTGGTTTGCCTACCTAGCAGCAGCAGCCTAATGGCAGAGGCATACAACTCCCCTAGGCTTATTTGTGTTTCTTAGCAAAATGAAAAATAGTCTGCCATACTATAATCAGGTGGGCAGATGCACCACCCTTCATCGTATTGCAACAGAGATTATTCTAGAATTTACTCAAGCTTTACCATAATAAGAGTAGAAGAGGACAAATTGTTACCTTCTGACATAAAATAAGGTATCCTGAACCTTCCTTCCAGAACTCGTTGCCTCAGTATGGGGAGCGTTGGCCCATCAAAAGGTAATGCTCCACAGACTAAAACATAAAGAACTACACCCATGCTCTGTAAGAAAGAGAATATTCATTTCATTTTTCAAGCTACATACAAAGTTTTTGAGCTTGGTTAGCTAAATCCTGTCACAGAAAAAAATTAAATTATGCTCTGCAGAAACAGGAAATTTACACAAAAAGGAGTTATATTTCAGAAGATCCCTAGACATTAAGAACAGTCAGCTAACCCAAAATGGCTAGCCTTGCAGTGCCTTGTGCTGATAAGCAGGTAAGCTGAAGTGTAATGGGTTAGAGACTGGCTGCTAGCAGGAAGCTTGACACAGATGACTGCATGATACCTGCAAAGTGAGCCGCAACTTCAGGTGACAACTGGAGACTATTAATCTGAATGTTGTTCAAACAAAAGCAAATCTCAAACAGCAGCCACTCAGAATAAGAGATTGTAACCTTTCACATTTACCAATTTGCAAAAGCGTGGGTTAGAGGCATACTGGTAACTTTATGAACAGTCAGCTTCAGGGGAACACCAACTAATGGTTCTGCATTGCTGTGTACAGTGCTGAGCATGAGGGATTATTTAAAATGAGCAAAAGGAGACAATCTGGGCAAGAGCTCTCATCCAACTGCCAGACTCATTTTTTAAAATATGCAAGTTAATTGGCACTGCAAGTGGAAATAGTCTTGCAGTATATGCCAAAAAAATATAGTGCCACACTAGATGAAATAACCACAGCAGATGAAATAACCACAGCAAACCCTCACGCCATGAGTTGGCATAGTCACAGCACTGGATTTCCCAAGGGAAAAAAGCAAGCATTTAATATTCACCTTAAAATTTTCTAAGTACACAGAGGTTTTAAAATTAAATATGTATTTTAAAAAGTCACTTCCTTCCTTAACCTGCCAAAATTTAAACTGTGGATTGCTGCATTCCTCCTGCCAGCTTAGCACTTTCAGCAGACCTATTCCATGATTGGATGCTGCAAAGAGATACAGAGTCCTTAACTAATCTCAGAAGATAAGAGAAGAAGATAATGGTTTTATCTTAAATATAAGCATACGTGTGCTTCTCTTTGTCAGCAGGTTTATTCTGTTAATGATTTAGGATCTTATGTATTTAAAGAAATATTTACCAAAGCTTGAAGATTCACTTTTGACATTCAAACAGTGCCTGTGTTGCTTAAAAGAGTAATGTGGCTGAGGTCCACTGTGGGTTTATTTGCCAGTTACTAAAAGTTCAGAAAGGCTGTAAGCCTTTTTGTTTTTTTTTTTTTTTTTCCCCCAGTATCTGCCTACATAATATATATGTGTGGTATACATAGATAGATGCATACACATACATGTCCATAAAAGCACAGTGTTTATTTGTTAAAACAACTAGAATCGTTTAAATTAGATTAGTAGCTGAAAGGTGACTTTCCGTGCACTGCCCTATTTGTGTACCAGGCTCTGACGAAAATGTCAGTGCATGCGTTGTTATGAAATGTGCAACATTATCACCACAGACCTAATGCCAGTTCAGAGACTGCCAAATTGTACCACCTCTGGTTGCTTCAGAATATAATCTGTCATTGTAAGTACCAGAATACTAAAATAAATTAAAAAAAAAAAAAAAAA
>VXAL01003790.1:49575-85844 GCA_013399475.1 Chauna torquata | reverse complement strand
AAAAAAAAAAAGGCAATGAAAAGCAGACTCTGACAACGCATGAAGGGTACAGAGAACCTCTTCAGTTCATTTTAGTCCCGTTTTCATTGCGTAAGAATGTGGGTTGCTCTCTCTGTCCTATTCCATATAGTAGTATGTGTGGAGAGACAGATTCAAAAACATGCATATGCTTGCACTAGAAATGTTTGTGGCACAACTGTGGTTGTTCCCAGCTCAGAGAGGAAAGCAGTCATCATCTCTCCTGTGCTTCAGTTGCTCAGAGTCCTGTCAACCTCAAGAACTTACAGCCTTACAGGCTCAATTCCCACTTAACACAGAAGATACTAAATGCACCGAAACAGCAAAGTTCATGCATTCAGTCAAGAGAGCTTTTGGAGGAGGTACAGTTTTTCCTTTGGTGTGCTTACATAGACCTACAATGTACATTTAATAGCCACTTGGATAGGTAACTTCAATTTCATTTAGTGTTAAGAGGCATTTCTGACAGTCAAGAAATAAAGCCAAAGAGGAACAGCTTGTCTGCAGCTTAAGAAAACTCAAAGGCAATTCCTTTGTTCCAACTTCCCCAAAGTGGATTTGAATCCAGTTAAAGACAGAATAATGATACCCAGATATCCAGCTGGGGTCCCTCGTATTGCTGTCCTTCAAAGACTTCTGGGGCTGCATATGGTGGGCTTCCACACCATGTTGTCAGAGGCTCGCCACTCTTATAGAAATTTCCAAATCCAAAATCTGTTGAGAAATTAAGGGGAAAGTCACTCCAAACTCCCGTTGCATGACAAGCCTAATAATTATATGCATGGGCTGGACCTGAAAATCCACTTTCATTCATGAAAGGCTCTATCACAAATCTGTCATCATTACTCCCACTGAAAACATTTATTAGGATGCTGAATGTCCTATACAGCTGTTTTCATGACAACTGCATCATTATTAAAATACTCTGCAAAACTTCACAACCTGCAGGAGTTTTGAGTAAACTTCTACCAGTTTGCTAAAGCCAAGTTTAGAAACAGCTATCACTAAAATTCAACAAACTGACAATCACGCACACATATGAGCTTATTTACTTGCCAAGAGATATCTAAGATTCAGTACTGGATCTGAGATTTCCTGAGTTTTCTTTAGGTGCTCTCTAGCCTTGAATAAACAACAAATATTGACAACAAAAGCATCAGTTTTGGAGATGGGAGGAAGGAACTCTGCCAAAAGCAACAAGTAGGGGAAAACACGCAGCCTTCTGCTAGGAAGGAAGCTCTGCTCCTGGGATTGTCTACAGCCCTTTCCATCTGCAAGCGAAACTTACCATTCTACATTTGAGCCGTTCTTTTAAATGGCTTTTTATGGCTTAACATGGAACCAGACGTGGGGACTTCAGTATTAGTCACCATTGGTAATAATCCAATAATGAAAAGTGAAATGACAGCCACTACTGAATAGAGACATGAACTCAGAAAAGAGTCTGATGCAAATTTTTTAGCTTCCCCTGTTGCTGCTTTCCTGGGTTGTGTGTTTTTTTTTTACTGGAACAAAACAGCAACAACATTAATATTGAGGAAGCTGGCTTAGTGACTGAACTAAAGCTGATTATTTTCAAAATGCAGAATTTCAGGTGGGCATTACCACTCCCTGGTGTCCGATCTGTAGCTCTCTTGCCATTCACTTCACCTTTATCAGTGTCTTCAGAGATCTTCACAGCACAGATCTTCCAGTTCCTCTTACTTCCTGCCATCGCTCTCGCTCCCTTTGCTTAGTTCATTGCTGTAGCATTCTTACTGCCTCCTAACAGTCCTTCCTACATCCATTGCAGATAGCCATTCTGAACATGCTCCTCCAATAACACTACTCAGTATTAATATACACAGCTCTACTTATTCATCAGGCTTTTATTAAAAGCCACTGAAGCGCTACGTTTGGATAGACCTGTTCACACCATGAATCAAAATCCTTGCTCCACAGAAGTCTAGGAGAGTTTTCTCATGGAATTCAATGAAGCCAATATTTCTCCCTGTTGCTCCCAGCAGTACTGCTCTGCACTGTTTAGTCCTCTATTCCACTTGTGCTGCCGGCCACTCTGTATGTTCTCTGTGACAACAAATGCTGTTAATACTAAAACAAAGATGGAGAAGTTCTCAAGGGGAGAGATCTGATAACAAGGACAAATACTCTTTGGATTTAAGACTTCCAGACAAACTAGCTTCAATTCTCGTTAACAAGTCAACTGTATCTCCAAAGGAAACACAGAATGGAGCAGTAGCAAGTGACATACAAAGCCTCTCAAGCACAGCCATTGTTTATGTTCGTCACTGGTGTGCTCCTGTGTGAACAATGATTTAGCTGTTCCCTGCCACTTTTTCCACACTGGAGCAAAGTAGAAGGTTACAAGTTGCTTTGTGTTTCTTTTCTGAAGTGATAATGCTTTTACCCTTGGAGCTAACCAGGCTCCTGCAGAGTAATACTGCATACTGGTGTGACTCGAGGAATCCTGTGAAAGTCAACAGTGTTGATATACAGCAATCAGGCTGTTGATTTAGTCCTATCAACCACTGAATACCTCAGAGGTATGTTAATACAATGCGGCGCTGATCAGCAGATAGCAGCACTGATAAACACTATGGTTAGCAGACACTGTACAGGCACTGCTGGTACCACTTCATTTATTTCTGTTTGTCTGGGTTGTGTGCCGCAGAGGAGGGGGCCTGGCTCTCTCATTGTATGTTGTGAGCTATAAAACCATGAGAGAACCCTCAGAATCAAAGCAATACAAGATATACACAGAAAATCTTACCAGGCTTAGATAAAGTTAACCTGTAATTGTTTTAGAGGAGTAGTATGGAAATTGAATCACAGTCCTTCTGTTTAACTTAACAATAAACATGTTTGGTTGCTTTCCTACAAGAAGAACACGAGCTCCAGCAGTTCATTTAATAGAACTCCTGCAATATACATCAAAAATGAACACAGGCAGAAGAAGCAGTTTCAGGAACACCAAAACTGAAGAGGCTTTAAGAGCATTTTTTCTGCCCTTCAAGATTTTCCTTAGCGTGTAATAAGGTATAGGCTCCTTCTGCAACAGTGCCCACGGGCAAGACTTATCGACTACTGCCTGAGCACTTATACATGAGCCTGCAGGAATGTTTTTGCCTTTTGAGATAGTTGCTTTCTGTCAAATTTAGTTACAGCCAAGGAACAGGTTCAAAAGTCATCTGGAACGCATACAAAACAGCATGATCTCATAGGCCTTTTGGCTGTTGTCATTAATTCTTTTAACTATGAGTTCAGTAATGATTTCAGCAAGAAATCTACAAGGCTTGGAAAGAGATCCCAAGTCTTTTTGTACCACAGGTTAATTCTCATGACAAAGACTACCCCTTTAATATCTTCCTCACCTCTACTTCCTTACTGCATTGCACTGCTGAGTCTCCATTGTGTTAAAAAGAACCACTAATCTAAGTAGGATATTTTTAGTGCATTTCATTAAAGACAACTAATTAGGAATAACAGAGGAATTACGGAGAGCCAGGACTATGCAACCAACCAGCTCTCATTGTGGAAATCTCTACAGTGAGTAACATGCACTGTGAGGTAATAGAAACAGGCACTATTCCATTTAACAGCAACATTCCTGGGGGCATCCGTGATATAAACTGGCCTTCTTTACATACCTTGTGTTGGTGGTCCATTTGATTTAGGTAGGCAGCTAGTAACTGTACATCAGCCACAGTTATACACGCATAATTCAGATCTTTCTGTCCTCATTTTGTCCCTCCTCTTTCTAAAGCTCACTTGTAGTAATCTTGAAGGAACAGCTAGATACAGCAACGTACATCTAACCTCACTTAGACCAGTTTTCAGTGTTGTTCTTCCACAGTAAATGCATCTTTAAAAATATTTTGCAACGTGTATAAACCACTTCTTTTATTTTTTTATTAAGGAATTTGTCTCTCTTATTGGGTGTTGAGGGTGCTAAAGAGCATACCAGTTTTACAGGTGAGGACACTGGAACAGAGAAGTTAACAGACTAACCCCAATTCAAGCAACAGGTCAGTGACTGACCCAGACCAGGGCCAAGTGTAACTGAAGTGCCTGGCCATTCTCTAAACAGTGAATAGAAACCAGTCACTCTTTGCTGAAAACTTCCCTCGGCATTTCCACAGCCTGAAATCTGATGCTGTAACTCTGCTGTAACCTTTCTGCCACCTCTAACGTACATCATGTGCTCTGGGAACATCTCAGGCCAGTGACCAAATACATCACGGTATAAGGGGAAGCGCCAAGTCTCATTTCCTTTTGTAAACATTAGCCTTACATGTTTTTTCCTCAGTTGTAACTATAAGGTCCAATACTCTGCACATACTTCATCGCTGTCTCATCAACTGATTGGAAATTGCCTTTTCTTTTAAATAAACTAGCCATTCTGTGAAACAGATATTACAGAGATTTCTGAATTTGCTACATAACAGATCAAGTCTAAAAGCAAGCAGGAGAGTCCTTTCAGGCTAGCGCGTGATAGGATGGTAAAGATAACTGGCTTATTTGTCAGCTGCAGCAAGGTCATGTTGAAAACATAGAAAAATGGGTTGCATCTACTTTGATCTACCTGACCACACATCTAAAACTTCTGGGTCCAACCCAAAGCTGCCAAAAGGCTGCTCTTCATTTGTCCAGGCTCCTTAAAGAAACCAGGCCAAGGGCTGAGCCCATCACAGATAACTCCATACTGGGCAGTCAAAAACTCTCCCCAGGTTGCATTAACCCTGTAGTTGTAAACCCAGGAAAACCTCTAATTTGCATCTGCAAGTACTCTGAAAACTCAGGCTTGCTTACACAGACAGCTAGGCAAGTTACTGCTCTAGCTCCGTGTATGCTGTAGGTAAAGTCCACTACCTTTGTAGCAATGACAGGAGCTAAATCTCTCTGGTGCCAATACCTCTCCCAAGCCACTCTCACAATTCTTCTTACAGAGAAAAGGTATCTGATCTTTATCCGTCCTGGAAGCAATCCCAAAGTACGTCAGTGCAGCTACAAAGGACATATTCCCAGAGACATCTGACAACTGCAGAACACTGGCTGCACAATGAGGAGGTCTTTACTGAAGGAATTCTCATGTGCAGAGAAGCCTAACCACTGGAGTCATTCTGGGACATCCACTTCCAATACGTGGCAGCAGAAGCGTATGGAATAGAAGAATATTCCTGCTCTTTCACTGGGAAGTTCAAAATACCTGTAGGATGAGGTTTGAAAGGACATTAAAAAGGGCTAACAAAAATGGTAGTATCTGCATTTTAAAGTAAGTAGAAATGTGGCATGCCAATGCCTTTACAACAAAAATTCTGCAAAGACTCAAGTCTTTAACACTCCATGAATAAGATCTGCTTATAAGTCAATCCACGGAGCTCTTCAGTGTCACCCACAGTCATAGGATTAATTCTTTTCATTTCTCATCTCAGACTAACCATACCTATTAGTTGCATTCACACAAAGCAGGAATAGATGTCTTTTATATCTCTGCAGTTTTACCATATTTTTTTTCTCCCAAAATGATTTTGTTCTGAACAAATAAACCTCTGTTCTAGGAAAGCTGAATTGGTTATTAGATAGCCTTGTCATCCTCCCTTTAAGACTAGAACTACAAGGCTGATCTGACATCAGATCTGCTAAAGTGATCCTAGTGACAAATAAGGAGCTGCAGTCCAAGGCTTTAATTTGGAAGAAACAAATCATGAAAATCTACTGGAAGAAAGATGATGATTAGAGCCTTCAGACTTAAGCAAACTGCGTGGATAAAGGGGCTCTGGGGCATAAATAACTTTGAAACTGTTACATTTCATGATTTATCTTAACCTATTTGATTTAGTGTCATCTCCTAGGGCAGCAGAGCAGCATTTGGTGGACTGATTACTTTAAAAATCTAAATAAAAACTTGAGGGCTTTCTAAAAGATAAACTGTAGTTCAAATACAAATGATCGAGTTTGCTGGCAGCAGTGATTGATTAAATCAGATCCACAATCACCGCAGCTCCTTAGGGATTTAGGATTTGTGTATCTGTGTGCTGACTGCTAATGATGCACTTTCATTTTTGTGATGACACGCGATACTCCTATCCCTCACCCGTTTTTGCATTGCTAACAATCAGACTGGATATTTAAAAGACAAATATTTAAGCTTCATTTTACCCATTTAACCCAATGTTAAATTAAATTTAACCTTAAATTAAAATTGTATTGCAGATAATTAACATACTTTTGTTACAAGAGACCATCTTATGTTACTGCAAAGACCTGTTACAGGTGAAACCCTCACGAGACTAAAATCTCCAGCTTCAGTCCAAGGTCACTGTATTGGCTCAGTTAGAAAATCAGATGCCCAGTGTCACAGCAGTGAACTTTTAGGACTTGGCCATCATCAAAGAGCCCCGGTGCCTGTCCATAAGAAGCCTACAATGCCAGAAAGACCCATTTGAAGGTCAGACCACATGTGAGGTCCGTAACAGTGCCATACTCTGCAAGCACGCAGAATGCCCTGCAGTTGCATGAACAGTTACGCAGTGGCATCCTGGCATGCCACCGCACTCTGGAGGTGCAAATGGCCAAGGTCAGCTCAGATGCCAAATCTGCACAGGAAACACTAAATGCCATGCTGGTGCTATCCTTCCTTTCAAGTCCCCCTTCGGTTCTGAAACAATTGCAACTTAAGTTGCAGTAACAGAGGGAGCAACAACAAAATCTCCTAAAAAAAAAAATCCCCCAATGGCTGTATGTCACCTGCCTTCTTCCTACCACAGCCAGACTTCTGTTGTGAATTTTTTTATTCTCTTTGAGGAGACTTTTCTTCACACATCACTGGCTTGGCAACCTTGACAATACTTCAGGAGACATGAAGCAATTTCTTCTCTGAGAAGCATTTTGCCATCTGTGTAGGTGTCATTAAATCTGATCTCTCCCTTCACTTATCTCAAGTTTGTCAGATTTTCAACATCCTCTAAGTACTGCAGATAAATATCAATCTTCATCTCTGAACTGCAGCTCCTACTCAGGTGCCACCCTCATAAGTCTTTGTGTCAGATTCACAAGCAGGTGTGTATATGTTTGTAAACGCAGCTATAGAAAGCATGAGGTGCCAGGAAATATACAAGACTTCAGTTCCTAAGAAAGGGAAACTTTTTGCCTATCCAGACTGGATTTAAAGTTAGGTATTTGCTGAATGTGAATATGAGGAAGCCACTTCAGAAAGACAAATAAACAAATCCGAACAGCAAAAGACAAAACAAAGTCTTTAAGTGTAACTGAGAAGAGAAGCTGCAGGTTTATGCTATAATTAGGATTTTTGCTTTTTACTGTTATCTTTACATGTTTAATGTGATTATACATAATAGTTTTCTTTATGATTACCAAAAGTAGTTCAAGAGCTAGGACATCTTAGAACTGAATGGCATGGTCCTTGCAAGGCTGCTAACTTTTGCTCCCTACCTGAGCAATGGAATGACAGAACTTAACGCTGTCAAGACAGCGCCTGACTAGGTGCAAGAGCAGCACTCAGCTTTCATCTGATGGTCTTGTGACGCCACAGATGATTAAGTTTTATTAGACAAATCCATGAATGAAAGGTCTATAAAATGATACTAGAAGGAATAGACAGGGGTGCACTCTATATAAGCACCAATAAAACAATACTGGCTGCTGGGGTTCAGGGGTAGGAACGAGTACAGAGGCAGTAGGCTGCAAAAAGCGGCCAGCTTTGTATACTCTCCCTGTCACTGCCAGGTGGATCTGAGCCAGCAGGGAATTCCTCATGAGTCTGTGCACCTTGTCTAGAAGTGTATGTCTTACGACCTGGCAAATGGTTCCCTCATTCTGTCTTTGATCTGCAGTTCTATAACTTCAATTTCTTCCCTTTTTCAATGGCAAGGAACACTAGTGTCCTTTAGTTTTAAGTTTTTGCTGAAAAAATAGCATGCATCAACAATAAGAAGTATGGTAAAAGCCAGATATCTATTAATTTGTGCTGTACTTTTTCATGTAACATAAAACTTAAAAACACAGTGATGCATATTTCAGCAATTTGCTCTTATCTTTAGAAATCCAATTACGTTCTATTGTTATACAAAATAATTACCTGTGCAGGGAGATCAGCATTATTTGTTAGGGTACATAAATTATTATGGTTACTTCTTTTTGTTTCCATTATGCTTTCCACACTTGTTTCTTCCAATTACGTTAAACCATTTTTTAAGAACTCAAGAATTAATAGGATCCATTAAAGCTATTTCAAAGAAAAAGTTCAAGATTTAGATAGAATACTGCATGCTTGATCCATTGGGCTTCCTCAATTTTTAATTATTGCACTGTCAGTTTGGTTGTCCCACTTTTTGAAGTGTTAGAATAGCCAGGATTCAATTAAGCACAAAACAATCATTAGCTTCTCTTTCTCTCCCCCTGCCTTGTTTCTGCTTTGCAATTGCTGATCTACTACAATCATTCTGGATCAAAGGTAATAATTTGTAACCTAAGAAAAGTGTAAAGGTTTCTCATTCCAGAGAAATAAATTTTAAGAACATTACTGTCATTTAAAGGAAAATGTGCCAGCCCTCCACAAAACATACACCAGCCACAGAATTCTAGCAGGACTGAAATTGGACTTGTTACCAGAGGACTGAGATTATATAATGGAGTGATCTTTATCTTCTTAACATTTGCTGGTATCTGCATGTTAAAAAAATACAATCATTTACAGCATTGTGTTCAGCTGAATAAACTCCATGTTTGTGCAATCTGCAAATATTGGCTCTCAACATTTAGGGCATTTTGTTTCTCAATCTCATTACCCCCTTTAGAATAATCTTGAATTTAGAAGGTATAATTTTTCACACATACATCATTCAAATGGAATCTGTTTTCCTGTTAAAAATGGAAACAGAGTAAGATTTCAGACCAGTTTGCAATTTGAGAAATAGAAGCTTCCTGCCAGAGCCACTGCAGCTTCTGCTGTGCATCTAGCAATATGAGGTGGTCTTTACTTTGTACCTCTAAAAATCCTTTAGAAGGGATACTAGCTTCAGAGCTATAGTTAATCCACTCTTCTAAAATTGCCAAAAGAATTCAATCTGCCTGGCTTGATAGAGCCACATGGATCTTTTGTTATAATAGTAATATGAGCAAAGGAGATAATCGGGAGGAGAGAGGTACTGATAAAGGAAAGGTATGAGTGTGTTAGAAACAAACCTGACCCACTTCATGAACTGAATGCTGATCAGCCAGTTCTGACGTCAATGCATATTTTACTGTCCACCAGCAAGACAAGCCAGCACTACAACCTACTTCAAAATAACAGTCTCTCCTACCTGATCTGGTTCAAATGCAGTAGCTTTATCATCAGGATGGCATGATTTCTGCAGACGCATCTATAAAGCATCTTAATCTGGTGGTTTTGTAGGGCTGGAAGTACATAGAGAGAACCTCACTATCCCATCCTCAATTCTAAACTGTACTTACTGTTCACAGAAGCAGAAGCATCTCTCTGTATAGACAATGAACAAGTTTTATTTGATGACAGCATAGCTTATCAGCAATCAGTGACTGAAATCCAGCCCCTATGATCCCTTCAGAAACCAGCGAAATGTAAAAGGTACATGAACAACCTGGCTATCTACAGGCAACAACTTTGAGAAAAACAAAGGAGCTTTACCTTGCCAGTGCTAAAACCAAATTTGATGGGGACTGCCTGGTATGGCAGTCTTCAGCTGTAACTTTCCCATTGGACATTTTATGTGATTACTACCTTTTTGTTGTTACTTGTGCTCAAATTTAAGTTTGAGGCTTTTGCTCCCAACTCCCTAATATCTTCTGGAAAATAACGGTCTATCAAAGCTCTCACCTCAAGTCCTTTATGCATCCTCTGCTTCTTGTCCAGTTACTAAGACAGAAAAGAAAGATCCTCGGAATTCTATCTATCCTCTTTCTTTTAGAGCAATATTAACACAAAGCCATTACATTTCAATTCAGCTTCCTTGTTCAAGCATAAAAGGTGGCAGTCTCATCAGCTTACAGTTTTAGAAACACTTACTATTGCATCTTAGCTTATTCTCCTACTAGCTGAAATACTGAGGTAACTTTATGCATGTTTCTGTATTTAACTGAAAAATGTTATATTCTTAAAGAGTAAAAGCTTCAATAAAAGACTTAGAAACATTAGAATAAATGAAGAGATCCTGTAGAAGTTAGGAACAGCTTGGAATGGCCACGAGTATCTATATAGGTTTCATAGCTGCTTGGAGTTATCAGCAAGGTACAGTCCCAGGCATAGTGCTGGGGCCCAACGCAAACACTGATGCTGCAGAGCTTTCTATCAAAATAATTCATCAGTTACTGTGCTGTTTTTAAATTGCTAGATTAATTCTAATTAGAGAGTAATTCTAGCTATCAGAGTTGGGATCCTGGCTGCCCTTTGTTCTTGTGCAATTTGATAAATGAACCATGAAGAATATGAACCACTGGAAGAGACTGTTCTCAGGGATCTGTGCAGTACCAGATAACTCCAAAATCACAGATAAACCATTCTGTGGAATTCATCATCTGTCTCCTTTGCAGGAAAGAATAAAACAACTGACTCGAGACAAATCGCTACAAAGTTTCTGGCAGGCTTAACTTTTCTCCAGTTACTTTATCACTGAGGCTGGACAGGGAAGTGCTATCAATCTGATAAACCTCGACAAAGATACACGAAAGAATCAGACCATGTGAATCACCACTAGTAAACGTAATCATTTACATACAGATCATCTGTAATTAATTTTCTGCAATACAGAGGTAGAGCACAAGAGCAGCTAAGGCGAGGAAAGAGACAGCAGCAGCTGATGGAATCTAGTAACGACCATTTATCAGTGCTTTCATTTATTACTGAGTCTCTGGAGAACCTATGCATTGAAATTCCCTGTGACAGAGCAGCTGATGTCTCTAACCTTTCCTCGGTTAACAGGTCTCCTGAGGTGCCTTTGAATTAGTATTTTTGTGAGCCTGTGTTGTGCTTGCACTGCAGTGTTCAAGGAGGCAGGGAATTTGCTCCCCTACAGCGCTACGGACATCCGTGGAAGAGAGACCACGGAATGGAGCCCCGCTCCATGGCAGCTGAGGCTCCTGAGGAGTTCTGAAAAACCTGTGCTGAACGTGACAGGCTATGGTGCCGAACAGTGATGTGGAGGGAAAAGAAATTAGAAGGGATAGAAAACAGTGGTGAAAATGGGGAGAAGAGGGTCAGATAGGAAGGAGAGGAAAGAAAGAATAAATAAATGACAGCACAAAAATTCCCTTACATTCAGTTCAGCTACTCATAGTAAGTGGAGTCCATGTGACTTGCAGCACCCAGACTCAGTATTTACTGAAGCCATACATATTCCTGGTGAATACACTGGTATGTCAGTCGTACATCGCTAGGTGCTATGATTGTCAGTAGCTGCTACAAGGAAATGCAAATTTGAAACCAGAAATGACAAAAGTAAAAACAGAAATGGTGGCGCTGATGAACTCTGTAGGTTAAAGCTCAACAAAATACCAAAAACCTTTCACTGTCAAATGCACACACTTATTACGCACAGCTCTGAGCAAACAGTGCAGGTAGACCTGTTAGTTTTCAGAATTTCAAGACAACACCACCAATTCAATCTCAACATTGTTAGTTATTTATACTTGGGCCACTGTGGTATGAAGTCCAGACATCATCTTCATCCTAAATTGTTTCTTTAGCTTTCTTCTGGGATCAAAAGCCCTAAATAAGAACTCATACCAGAACTGTACCTTCCTGCTATAGCAGTTGCAAAATCCTTTTGCTTCACCTGATAGTAACTTTTAATATTATTACATTTTAACAGTAATACAAAACCCTACAATAGAGAATAGAGAAAATTAAAAGATAGCCTTAAATAGTTTAATATCAAATGAGATAGAGGCTGCTATAAAAACTTTGCTATTTATTTATATAAAGCATTAAACAACAAAACAATTTTTACAGCTTTCATGAACCTTCTGTATAATTCCCACTCTGACATGCTAAAGAGCCATGAAATACAAAGCACTTGCCATCAAAGACCAGATTACTAGGCTTCCCTCTTTAGCTTCAGAAAATCTGTTTTATGCACCATTCCTTCTGCCAAAACAAAATGCCTTACTTTCAGATTTGACTAACAAAAACTAGCCTAATACTTTATATTCTGCAACTCACATCACTGTATTTTCCCTTTTCCTTAACTTACCCCTTACTTAACCTTTCTGTAAACTCTTAAGCCATTAGAAAGCCATGCTAGAGGTGGGAAGGTGGTGGTAGAGGAATGGAGAGCGGAATGTTTTCAATGTACAGATAAAAACAAAGGTCAATACAAAAGCAACAAACAGCCAGGATCAGGGAAAGCTACCCCATTAATACATACACTGGTAAGAAATCCTTCTTAGTCCATCAGAAACATCCCACTTTATATCCAAAGATAACCTGTTTTGATAACAATGACTATGGGTTCCTTTTCTCTAAGTTTAGAAGTGGATAAAATTCTTGCTCAAGCAATGGTTTTGATTTCGCAGGTGAAGTGCTCATTTTAAAAGATAGCGTTGACTTCCCATCCTGATAAAGGTGACTTGAAAGGATTTAAAAGATTTTTCCTAAGCGTGAAGTTAACCCCCAGAAATAGACTGAATGCTTAGTCTTCCCAACGTCTTCCATAGTAGCACAGAGAAAGGGGTGAATCTTCACAACAGATGCTAACCAATTAAACAGGTGCTACCTTTTCCTTTAAATCCTTCAGGATGCTGTCTTTATACTCCATAGATAAAAAGGAGAACGTTTTAGAGATCTGCTGGCACATTTAACACTTTTCTGCAGCCTTATCCTTACAGAAAGCATTAGAGATCTAGACACATTTTCGGTTTATCCATTTCAGAAATGCCAGAGAGGAAATTCAAGGGTAAAATAATCCAGCCGTGATCTATAACACAGAAATGTTTCATCACTTCATCTTTCTCAGCCAATTGAAAGTCTATTCACACTTCCTTCTCAGAACTCACAAGCTTACACCAATACAAACCAGCTTCTTCCAGCAGTTAGTCTTTCTTTCCTGCTCTGTATTATTGATGACTGAAGTTCAACAGTCCTCCAAATCAAGATGTTATCTAGCTTCGCCGTTTCAAGTGTCTCCAGGCTAAAGTCAGTATGGAAGGATTCGTGGAATTGTAATGAGTTGACAACTGACAAAATGATTTTCATTGCTAGCAACATCTGCTGTGTCTAAATTTATAATTAAAATGAAATCATGCATGCAAAAAGAAAAAATCAATAAGCTTCCACTTTGAGTTTTTCTAGCGTTGAAAGAAGTTATTTGATTAACTCTGTTTTAACCTGAACATCTGGCAGCATTATAGACATGTTATGACACCCACAAAAAATTACTATAACTCTAAAAATTATTTCCTTTTTCCTGAAAGTGTAATAGAGCTAATCTAGGAATTATTTTAGCTGTGTGCACTGTGATATCCATACTGCAAAAATATTGTATGTATTAGCAATCTGATTTTCTCTGCCATAAGCACAGCAGGATTTCTTGAGCAGCAGCAAGTGAATTACTGGAACAACCTTCAGAAAAATAAGGTGTTACTGAATATCATCTGTATTCTGGGTACCTGCTATTTTGATGTTCATGTTGTTGTCAAGAAGAAGATTTTCAGCTTTCAGGTCACGGTGCACAATCTTTCGACCATGGCAATACTCCACTGCTGAGAGGATCTGCCAGAATTTGCGCCTGGCCTCAGACTCACTTAGACGGCCATGGCTGGCGAGGTAATCTGTTAAAATAAAGTAGGTTTAAATAGATTAGACAGCAAGCAGTAACCCTGAAATTAAGTGATTTCTCTCAAAAATTTAGCACTAGGAATCTTGAGATGTATTTCAGCCAATCTCAGTTTTTAACCAATTATTCTTGCATTCTCCCCTCCAAAAGAGGGGAAAAAAAGTAAAAACAAAAAACAAAAAAACCTGCTGCCTAGTGAAACTCAACTCTTTGTTCCTTCTTTTATGGTTGTCTGACTATTCTGATAAAAATTTTCATATAACAACTCCTGTGGAACAGGGAATACTTGGAATAACTGGCTTCACCATCACAAGGTCCTTTAAGTTTTAGCCTCTCCTCAGTTCACAGAAGCTTCATGCCACACAGCTCTCTGTGAAGCCTCAACACGTGCTGTGTGCTGGCTAAAAGTATTTTTTCTTTGGAGATAAAACAAATACCCATAAGGTACCCATCCTGACCTCTCTTTCGTCTTCACTGCATCACAAGCAGAAAGAACATTTTGTTTTCTTATTTGATTATGCTGTAAAACTAATGTTAGCCCTGAAACAAATGATAGCTCTGAAACTGAAGACGTCATTTATCCTCAGGAACAAAAACAAGTGAAGCAGCAGCTGTGTGAGTCTTGACAGAAACAGCTTCTATAGCCAGTTCTATTCTTTCTCTTACAAGGCAGAAAAATCAAAGAATCAGCCATTAGGATGGTTTCAGAATTGCCTTCTAAATCCTACACAGAATGCAGTTAATGGCCAAGGTGCAGGAAATGCGCATAGGTGTTCTACCCAGTGATCGCAGGCAAGGGCAGAGCACATACCCCCACAGCAATCTCCAGCCACTTGCTGCAGCACAACTAGTACTGAAGTTAAACAGAAGAATGGTGAGCGAGAAATGAGCTTATTTGATGAATTATAAGAGTTTGCTTCAGTTAAGTTTTTTTTTTCCCCGAGATTAAAAAAAATACATAATTGTTCACGAGATACACAATAGATAGCCCTCTCTTTCTGCGAGATTGTGGAGGGATCTGAGGCTACGCCGTGGCCCCCTGCATCACTCAACCAGCGCACAAGCACACCTCCCCTTGCGCAACTTGATACAATCTCAGCTTTTAATCGTGAGGACAATTTACACATATATGCAACTTGAGGTCATCAGGTATCACATAAAGAGGTTCTCTCTACCTGTGCTAATCACATCAGTGAAATGTCCAGTCATGTAATATAAACTGCCCATGGATCCCCATCTCTCTCCCTGCACATTTCAGAGTGGCTAGTAGGAAAATAATGCAGTAGGGAACACACTGCTTAAACTGACAGGGTAATAACAGCTGCCCGTGATCTATAATACAAGGCACTTAAGTCACACATATGATGATCAATGACCCAATCAGCTTTTGGAAAAGCTTGACTACAGACTGTTGATTTCTGCTTGGATAAATCAGAAAAGACAAAATTAAATTTATATAATCTAATGTTCCTAAAATAAGTTGGTACTTTGGTTCTTAATAACATTATAATGTTGTTACATTAACTTGCAATCCCACGTTTCATCTCCGTGGCAGGTAAGCTTACTGTGTACTCATTGTAAGGTGATAAAATGCAGCCTTGTTAGTTACTGTACAAATACTAACCTTCCAAAATACTAAGGACGATGGAAGGCACTTTACAGGTATTTGGCTATAGTTCCTACACTATGACCAAAGGGGAAATTTCACAGCAAGAAAACCTTTTACATCCTGCAGGTTGTGTGAGAGAGCTTAGTAGACTGTGAGAACATTCATTGTCAAACATTCTTCCCTGGCAGTAGTTCAGAAAAACAACGGTGAGGAGGGGAAAGGACAAATGTAATTTAAAAACCATCAAAACAATGTAGCTACTAGTTCTTGATGCTACCTGGAATAAGAATAAGCTGGCAAAGGACCAACAGGAACATAAGACAACCAGGGCTGGGCTTTCAGCTACCTGTACAGCTATGCAAAATTAGCCAAATTTAGCAGAACTATTCTGGACTCGTGTGTGCGCAATACCACTGGCTTTAGCATACTACAAATACATTAACTGTCAGTATAAACTAGAAAACATGCAGTGAAACAGTGGTATGAGTATATGGAGGAGCTGTGTCGTGGTGCTGATTTAGGAAGAACAAAGGGTTTGAGAAAGCCATTAACTATTTGCCAGGAAATCACCCAGTCAATGAAGCATATGGGAAGATTACTCATCTAAATGGTGGCGCATACCCACCAATTCCACCAAAAGTACAAGATCTCCTTATTAGCTCTAGATTACAGTTCTGCTGATGCTTACAGGACGCTGTAAATACCCTGAAATTATATAACACTACCAAGGAAAGCACCCAGAAGGAAGCTGGAGTGTTTTGCGCAGCGCAGCAGACCCGCAGCAGAGAGCACCGCCAAGCACAGCTCCCTGTTGGTCAGCACTGCTTTTCAGAAGATGATGCCCTGTATTCCAAAATTCACAAAACACTCCTGAAAGTTTCAGACTTACTGAAATATCTGCAGGGAAGCAAATGGGCCTGATGCTTCAAAACTCACGTTTGCCCACCACATGTAATTGCTACTTTTTGTGACCATCCATCATATCTAATACCCTCTAAAGATATACAATTTTTGCTTCTAAAAGTCACCTCTCACTGTAACAGTATTCATTAACACATGACGTAGAGTAAATGAAAGACCTTTAAAGAATCAGTCCTGAATTAGAACAAATAGAACTTGCTTTTAACTTGTGCTAAAGCCTTTTTCAAAAAGTGGCATTTCCATCTTTGAAAACAGGGCAGGTAGAAAAGCAACTGGTACAAATGGATGCCCTCCAGAGAAAGTGCGGCTGAAGATGGCACAAAAAGAAAGCGAGAGCTTCCCTGCCGTTCTAGAGAGCCACAATAACGTCACACTAAAAGGCAGAAAGTTAGTTTCTTCAATTTGTAATAATAAAATTGTGAATATGGATGTGCAAATACACTACAGGTGCTTACTCAACTACATAACCATTTAAAATTTTGGATTTAAAAAATTTGTAAGTCTTTTGTTTGGGTAATTTCACTGCACTGTCAGCAGTTCTGCTGTACCATTTCTGCTCTACATCAGAAAGCTGAGCTGTTTGATTTGTTTTGGCAAAGCCAAAGCCTTTCAGATTAGGCAAGCAACATTTTTTTTTTATTTACAGTAACAATTTAAAATCAGCTTATCAATGGTTTAAGAATACACTAATGGCATCTGAGCAACATGACAAAATATATCAGCAGTGAAACTAGAGTTAATATTTTAACATTTCAAAAAATTTTGATTGCATTATCTAGGAGATATACAATAAAATACATAAATAGAAATGCAGTGACAACTTGAAGATTGTATCTCACTTCATTACAGAACAACAGGCAACAAATTCCACTTGCATACCGCTAGTGGAGGCATGAAACATTGTCCTCCCTTACTGGCATTGCCAGCCAAATCACTTACAGATTTCACCAGCCTGCTAAGGTACATGCAGCATAAAGGCAGTACTCTGAAAACTCGGAAGACTACAGCTCAAGTCTCCAACCTCACTAAACTGATTTTTTTTTTTCAGTAAGGATATGTCTGGAGGGTGCGAAGAAATGGGACAGTGAAAGTCCTCTGAAGCAGAGAGCTGAGTCCAGTACTGACAGCTTCAGGACATTAGCCTATGGGCATCTCCACCCCAAATTAACAAGCTGCATACCCCCGTCTCACATTGCCTTCCTTCAGCATGGAAGTCTTGTCTTGAAATGCTCTTTCAAAGCTAAAAAATATTTGGGAAAAAAAAAAGAAGAACGAACCACCGCTTAATACATTTAAATTCAATGACGCAAAACTTTGAAATTCTCATACAAGTCTTAAAATAACAACTCTTCGAGCTGCCACCAGTCCCTTCTAATTATCGTTTACAGAGAAGGTCCTATGAACAGGAACCATCATTTACAGACCAGCTGGCACAAACATTTCAGTCTGAATTCAGTTAGCAGGTTAAAACAGATGCTTCTGCAAGCAGAAAAATGAACACGATCGAACAGAGGTTTTGAGTCTACTTCTGTTTACTTACAAGGATCTCTGACAAAATCTGTAAGTAAATGATTAATCATGTCTTCCAAGCTAGTTATGTAATCTCAATGACCCAAAAAGGATCATCACGCTCAACGTACTGCCAAAGCAGCAAGGTAATACAGAATGCCAGCTTTTGTTAGGTTGTGTTTTTTTTTTTTTTTAAACTAACATAATACTGTTTACGGGCTTTATAGGGGCTCGCGATGTTTTCATTTAAGCTTTTCTGCTTTCTCTGTGATAAACAGAGAAGGCCTGAGCAGCTCACATTAAGCACGCTAAAACCAGAAAATATATTTCCAGTAAAACTTCACTGATGGCGCACGTCTGCTTCTTTGTTACTAGAAGTAAGGACAAAGAAAGAATTATGCCATTCAGGGGAAGCAGGCACAAACCATGAGAATTTCTGCAGATATTAATAAAAACATGAAAAAGAAATAACTTGTTGTTGGATCGTATAAAACCAACAACTTCACTGACGCTGCATTCTTGTACATCACAAGTTCTTTGCTGCCACTTGGGTCACTAGGCTGTGCCGCTATTACGTGCCCCAGACATTGGCATATTGATTATTCAATGACTTCTAAATTACATTTTTACTCATATGGTTTAAATAAACAATTGCAATCATTAATACACCATCTTGTCAATACGCTCAGTAAAACAGGCTTATTTCAAAGGTGCTTTATTGGTGGATTATTTAGGGAAAAGTTTTCTATCCCATAACCGAGTTGACTTGACTGCTTTTGCTGTGGCGGGACTGAAAGCATTTCGTGCCCTGCTGCTACGGCCGCCCAGGCACGCTCTGCAAGCACAGAGGTGGCTGCTCCTGAACCGCCTGAAGTGGCAGGTTAGAGACCTCAGCTGCAGTATAATCATTTCAGCAACCCTCAAAAACATTTTTAAGCAGAGTACATTGGATCTGATCTCCAAAACCTGCAGATCTGAAAACTCTCCTCAGAGCTTCTAAACCTGCCTGAGTCTTAATGCATTTCAGCTGGTTTAACTTGGCAGAGCACAAGAACAAACAAAAGCCTGGCAGTAATGGCAGATCATAATATTTGCAAGCAAAATATCATTCAGACACAAAGTGACTGACAAATCACATGATATCAAGGTGAAGTCAGATATCAAAGACACAAACTAAATTACACTGAATGCAAGGCAACCCTGTAAGCTGTTAATCCATCCTTTGTTAGCAATGCAGCAAATAAGTTAATGGATCTAAGCTGTCATTTGCTCTCATGGCTTTAGCCTGTCAGGGCTCATTTAAAGCTTCCAAACCACCTTTAGCAATATTCTTGGTCTTGCATTTTCCTCTAAGTCTAGCAGCCTGTACAGAATAGGCAATTTATTCTGAAATACACTGCTTTATCTTCTAGTGAAGTAGAATATGTTATGATCTATCTAAATAGGTGAAGTTGGTGCATGCAAGGATGCCGTTTGTACATTAACTAGTTTACAGATAGGAAAGGCTGGGATGCAGGCAGTGCGCCAGCCCCTGGGTTTTAGAAATGACTTTAAGACAGCTGAAACTTGCTGGAAACAAGTAGCTAGAATCTGGACACTGATTGCATACGCATGTATATACTTCTGGAGCTAACAACCAGGACTCTAGCTTTTACTGCAGATGTGAGGAGCAAAGCAACGCCTTGTACCTTGCAAATACAGGAATAGCAAAGCTACCTATGCCTTTATAAACATATCATTTGACAAATCTGATCCTCATGTCATACCCTCCAGCTTGCATATTTTTATGCTGTTGGGTGTTTTTCTTCATTTTTCTGTAATGACACAGAAACCAGAAGTCATCTTAGATTCAGCTGGATCCACAGCAGACAGAAGTAGGACTTTTGCTCAGAAAGTAGCCTCCTGTCCACCCTCTTCAGTACATCTGTTTATTGGGTAAGTGAAAGACTAAAATGGCATTCACTTCAAAACACGTGACTCAGAGACACTGTCTGGCAAAGCCAGCGGTCAGTGCTTTTCATTGAAAATACTCTCCTTCAGCTAGGTAAACAGTTTTATACGTTTTTTATTTTGTATGTTAAAGCTTTGCTAGGGAGACATAGACACACTGGAGAGAGTACGGCGAAGGACAGTGAAGACGGTTAAGGGATGAGGAGGATAAGGTTAAGGGATAAGGATATGAGGAGAGGCTGAGAGAGCTGAGCGCGTTCAGCCTGAAGAAGATGAGGCTCAGAGGGGAATCGTATCGCTACGTATAAATACTTGACAGGAAGAAGACGACAGAGTCAGACTGTTCTCAGCAACACGCAGTGAAAGGAACAAACTGAAACAAGGTAATCCCATTTAAACATAAAAGAAAGCTTTTTTTTTTTATGCATGCGGTCGAACACTGGAACGAGTTGGCCAGAGGCATTATAGAGTTTCCATCCATGGTCCTGAGCAACCTGCTCTGAGCCACAGGGCTGGACTAGACATTCTCTGCAGATCCCTTCCAGCCTCAACTATTTGGTGATTTGGGTTCAGCGTAAGGCAGTTGAGACATCACTCATCCGGTTCAAGCTTAGTAAGGAATGACTATTCCCATATTATGGGACACACTGTATTTCCAGTCTTACGAATGCCTATTAACAGAAGTGGTAATAATAGGTTAGAATTTCAGCTAAGGAAATATAGATGATACATGAGGAAGCATCTTTAAAATAATAATTTAAAAAACCCTCAGATCCTGTATAGTCTTGTCTAACAAGGTTACTGAATCTCTCTCTCTCTAGAGCCAGCTGATCCTATGCCAAGGCTGGGACAGAGCAGAGAGCTGCTGTAGCCCATTCCAGTCCAGCTTTCTATCTCTGCCCAAAAACATAAATGAAATTGTCCAGGACAAACTGCCAGGTAAGACTAGACTCTTACAGAGCATTAATGCTTAATTATATCTAACAAACCAAAGACATGTCTGAATGTCTCCTTTATGGAGAAGTGTTTCTGGAGAGACTGCAAGCTTTTTGTTCACTGAAACAGGCACAAGATTCTGAGAAGCTAGAAATGTAAGTACTGAGGTTTATAGTATCAAACACCTCCTTAAGGCTTAATATTTATGCTGACATAGTCCAGAAAATTTGGAAGACAGTCTTCTGCTTCTGAGCAAGAATACTGCAATATTGCAAAGGACTAGTTACGAGGGGACTCTCTCAGCAAAATTTGGTTGTGATGACAAAAGAACACTACTTATACTTCGATATAGAGTAGAACAAGATCTGGAATGAAGTTTAGGTCACTTTGGTTAAATTCTGCAGCAGTTACTGCATGCTTCTAAGAGAAGTGTTCAGAAAAGTGTCAATAAAACCATGATAGCACTGTTACTTTTTCATTTGTACAGCCATAGCCCACTTTGCATGACTAGTTATTGGACGTATTTAGGCTAGATGCGTCTTCTCACATCTAGCTGCTGTTTCCTGTAAGAAATGTTTTTCCCCCAAACACTTTAGCAGCTTCTGTCCATATTCAGTGGCTTGCTATTCCAAAATCAGATTTGAGATCTTCTCAGGGACGGTTGATTTTGTGCATGTGTAGAAGATGAGAAGCACCAGACAGCCTGGTCTGAGCTGTCTTCCCATACAACCATTGCGGACACACTTTGAAAGCACAAGAGTCTCTTGTAAAAACAAGTTTAAGTCCCTTACTTTGGGACAAGAAAGGCAGAACATAAACAGGACTGACCTAGGCAGCTTATTTTGCATTTCTGTGTAGTACTCATTCCCCAAAAGTAATTTTTGAAATGAGGTGGTGAATCTTAAGTAGTACATAGTCCGCAGCTGGCACCTGGCAAGAGTAAGAAATAAACACTTTCCTTCCATTGTGAAAATGTTTGCAAATCTCAGAATAATCTTTTGGTTCTTCATAGTGAAGCAGAAATGTCTGTGTAAGAGTAGGAGTATTGGCGCAATAGTACAGCCTGACAGTATCCCACTGCTTCCTGCAGGTTCTCCATAAGGCAGCAAGGTCCTCAATGTCTACTGCCCAGTTGCAAAACAGGCTGAAGGTTGTAAGGAACACGTAAACAAATCAGGAAAGTCAGCTGTGAGATGCAAAATAACAGAAGTGAATAGGCAAATGTTCTTCCCAGGCACCATGGCTGGTAATTGAAATGTCTGCCTCTTACCTATGCTTTAGGAGAGAAACTCCTTCACAGTTCCAGGATGTAGTTGAAAAAGGAGTACTAGAAAAGTACGTACATAGGTACAGTCTCCCTGCCATGTGTCAAATGTCATAGGCGCTTTAGATACAGAAGTTGTGCCATTATCACTTGTTTGGAAGTCTGATGCTAAAAGCCAGCTAGAGGCAACTGGAGGAAATTGAAGGACAAGATCAAACTAATTTTTCCTGAACTTCAGCCAAAAGCAACACATTCCTTTAAATAGTTAAAAAGTAAACCAGAGGTAAATGACACTAGCTGGTAGTCTTGAACTCCTTTGGGGTTCGGTCTTGTTTACCACTTCAAAAATGCACATGTAGTGAGTATGCCAGACAGCAGGCAAGAGGGGGTGAACTACTTTCACAGTAGTAGAAAATCATAACTGGTTATTTGTTTTCCCCTTGCTGGACAGTCAGGTTATTTTTAGGCTTAATAGACAGCTTCACCCTTCACACTCTGGATTCTTGTAATATAAAGAAAAAAACTGGTCACTAACAGAAAAACCTACAGAATCAGCCCTTCAGAATAGGTTGACTAATTAGTTTAACTAACAGTTAATCTGCATCTCAGCTGTTTAAGAGACTTCAGGTGAGAGACGTTGAAGAAGGTTACAACATGGTGGCTGTAAAGGTACTGTTAAAAACATAGCAGAAACAGTGAATTTAAAACTTTTTAAATCTGTAAAGTATTAAGCACAACTGAAACCTTTTTTCAAATATTTTATTAAGTCTAAAGACCTTCTTTTTTTTAAAATTCAAAGCGTAACCACATTTGAAGTGCCTAGATTAAAAATGGTATTTACTGCAATGACCTTAGCTGGCAAAAGGTAAAATTCCCAACTGCTGCTGAGTGTAGAAAACTTTACTGTAGCTATGAAGACAGCAAAGAATATTAGTACAGGGGATAAAAGTAATCCTGTCCATGAACTACCGCTCAGCACTATGAGCTGATGGTTTAGCAGAACTGAAAAGACTCAATGAGGTTTAATACCAGACTACTCACAATGATCTTGAAAGCATGAACATTTACCAGTTACAAACTACTGAGAACCATCTTGAAGAGCATGCCGTGTTCTTTACAGCATCTCATACAAGAGGAAGATAGGAAAGGGACAAATATACTCTCACATTTTCTAAACCACTGAGTAGCGGAGTTGCTCAGAGGAGCGACCACAAGGGCTAACTTCAGCCTAGTGAGTCTGATCTCTCTCTCAGCTCCTTCTGTAGTGAGGAAAGAAAGAGAAGCTCCTGTGGAGGTCAAGTCAAAGCTCTGTACAGCCCTTGCTCTGAACCAAACCCCCAAGAGGCCTCTTACTCCCCACTGGTAACAACGGGATCACACAGGATGATCAGCCCCAACAGACTGAAGTTTGTCTTCTTGGTTATACTTCTCCCACCTCACTAGCTGTTAGAGTAAAAACTTAAATGAACTGTGCTTGCCACAAACCTAGAGTCTTTTTTTCCCCTCTCAAATCCCCCCTCAAGTGCAATCAAAGGTTAGTCAAAGAACAAAACAGAGCACAGTAGTTAAATGATGTTGGGAGACTGATTAACTGAAGAAACAGCAGGTTCCACAGGTTTCTAATCATCTTGCTTTACAAGAGAAAACAAACAAGGTAAAATCCCCCCCAACCGGGAAGCAAAATAGACACACAGGACACACAGCAAAATGTTAAAAGTCTTTGAAGACACTTAGGTACAGAACTGCAGAAGACCATCCCACTGTTTATGCTGTTTGAAAACTAACGGTGGAAAAAAGACTTTCACACACTATTAGACTAGAAGTGGCAAAGTTAGTACACCCAAAGAAGGATCAGGATGGGAAGGAGGAAAAGTGGAAAAGCTCACGTAGTTTCACTCTCCTTTCTCTTTCTTTTTTATTTAAAAATACTACCCTGGATTTTCTCTACTTCCCAGTTACATCAAAGTTGCCCTGGACATGATATCTTGCTTATGACAAGCAGTCCAATGATAAGGACCTAAAGATGGAAAAAAAAAAGATAACCCAGACAACAAGGGACTTTGAACATTTGATTTGTTTCCATGAAAACCACCTCCCTGTCCTCCAGTGCAAAAAATTAAAATCAGTCATGCTCCACCTCTTCTGCTCTCCAATCACCAGGGCCCCCCACGAGTTTTGTTCTGCCTGGTGATGTTGACTGAGCGTCAGTGAAACTGTTTCTCAGCAACTCCAATTTTGTTACTGCAACTAAATGCATGTGAAAACTCCTAGTGCCTGGGTGTCCAGCATGAAAGTCATGAAATCAGCTTTTATTAAGCTCAGTCCAATTCCTAAACAAAGCAACAGTACCTGCTACGTATCTCATACTCTAGATAAAAAAATATTTTCTTTACCTTTGATAATATCTGTTCCTGTGCTGATTTTCTATTCTTCCTTTCTGTTACTCTACACACTCTACATTTGTCTAGTTCCTGACAAATAACCCAATTGTCCTGGGTACCATTCAAACTTGAAACAAAGTTATTACGCATTACTAGACAGCGACCATGTGTTCTTCGCCTAGCCCTTACTGTTGTAGCATGCTTTTCTGTCTGACAGCAGACTCTTTAACCTCTGAAATTCTAGCATGTTTCTGCTATTACTTCATTTCTGCTTCCTCCTCCAAAAACATATATAAGAATGACAAATACAATAAACAGTGGACTATCCCATCCTTAATTACAGAATTAAGCCACTTGGATTAGTTATCCCAATGAAAATTCTTATTCATTTAGAAAAAACTATATAGATATAAGTAGCTTTACAAAGACTATACAGTACCTAATCCACCTTCCATGCACCTAAACAGGAATTCGTAAAGCAAACAACATACCACTATTTCAATCTCTTATCCTTTGTTCATTACGCATTAGCTCCATCTCTCACAAGTTGCAGGAAGATGCTACACAGTCTGAATCACACATCAGTATGATTGCCTTTCCATAACAGTAACTGCGCAATTTTTCCAAATCAACAAGAACATTAATACTGCTTCAGACATCTCAGTTCCTCCAGGAATCTCTTCAGATTCCAGCTGGTTTACTCTATAAGCACCAAGTAACAGTTTATGATCAGCACACGTTCTCAACAGTGCTCTTTCCTCTATGCCCCGTATAAAACAAAACAAAAACCTCACTATTCAACTCATATTTACAGATCTTCCAACTACTAGTTTTCCTAGACATACCCTCAATTATTCCAAACAAATAACACAGCCAAGCAAGCTCTAACAGAACGGAACCAACATTTTCAGGACAAGTTCTACTTGTTTACATTGTCCAAGCAAGGCCACGTACCTGGAAGCACTATTTCTACAGCCAGGTCTCACCACCTCGTTCACGCAAACCCAAGGGTCACCTGTCGCCAACCTTCATTTCCCCACACTCAGAGTATAATCCCTTCAGTGCTGCGCTAAACCCAGCTGGTAATGCCACAATGGAGTTTGCGAGGTTATGCCCCACAATCCCAAAATTTAAGGAACTGCATTTTGGTTTTGACACCATCATTGCTCACTGTGGGTCTTCCCATGCATCCAAAAGAACACAAATGCCTGCAGGTGGCAGCTACCGTTTGGGCCCTATGGAATGAGTACATGCCCGCAACGACACAGAATAGCTTTGTGGAAAGCAAGACAGTCCATGTTACTTACAAAAGACTAGGATTCTTGGATTAGGCTGATAAAGCACAGTTCACATATACGAACATGCCGGCAGCATTACCTGCCTCCCTGGACTAAAGCGTTCAGCATTCCACTCCTCCCCCTGTGCTAGACAGGAGATTTAGCATCAGTGCCCCAGCACCTCAGTTTCACCCTCCGTCATACTGTTTTTGCATCTCTTTCTCTTCGACCTACAGAATCATTAGATGATCATACACAGTTGTTGGTCTTCCATTACACGGATGTGATAAATCCATTTGCATGTTGCTACGTTTTGTTACGTTATGCTAAGCCTGACAGGCTCACATGACAAATATCCATCTTGTTTCCATCTTAGATGAAAAGTTAACTCAGTGTTAAATAAGACACAGGAAAGAATGAGTCAACTGCACTGTGTGCATGCTATGTTACATTGTGAAACAAAAATCCATGTGACAGATTTTTTTTTTCCCCAGTTTTAACAACTCTCAGGTCAAAAACCACTGTCTCACTATAGCAATTTACTACCACAGCCACTTTGCCTTTGTTTTACGCCTGGATACGTAATTCTTGGTATTAAATACTACATTAACACTTCCATCTAGCACCATGAATGACAGGTCATCCTACTCAGTAGGTGCCCAACAAAACCCGTCTGGATAAGCCTCATTAAAAGGTGTTGTAATTGAATCTCTCCTCGTGCAAATTTATATTAAAAACATCACCTCTTTTTCATTTTTCAACTTCACCATCAGCCTCACATTTTGAAGGTGAGACAACAGTATATGCCCCAGATCAAGACCATATTAATTCCAATTGTACATCAGCTGAAGTCCCTTTAGAGCAAAAATTTATGTTGGAAACTCAAACTGTAATAGTATTTCATAAAGCTGTTAGTTGTAAGAAGAGAAGCAGTACCAGTTATCACAGTTTTTTCTAGACACAGGAAAATGACATACTACAACAGAAAGGATCCTTGGGCAAAATAAACACAATTGACAAACTGTAGAAGTTTATGGTAAAGTACTGAACATGAAAACATCCTCTTACTTACCAAAAATTTCTCCATTTTTGGCAAATTCTGTCACAAGGTACAGCATGCTTTTGGTCTCCATCACCTGTTGATGGAGAAATTGCACATAAAATAATTTGCAGGAAGAGCAAAAAGCAAACAAACCCACACGAACGCTTATTTGCAGCTTTTTTCTGGTAAAGAAGAGGTGAAAGTCTGTCTTGCACATACAGTTGTCTCTGTTTTTCGCTTTGTTTCTTCAAGTTACCTCAACAATTTCAAGGGGAGCATTTGCACAACAGAAACAAACCCACCAAAGAACTAGTTACCTGTCTTCTAGTAAATGCACTTCAAAATAACACGTTTGCGTAGCTCTCGCTTCGTACATGCATTTACATCACAAGCACATTTGCAGAGTATGGATTTACATATTCTCATGTCGTCTTACACAAAGATAAGAAGAAAAGCTGCAAGTACTTCTCAGTTTGCTCTCTCAGGCAAGACTCGACCAAAGAAAACCACTACATCCACAGAGATCCTTCCAGCTAGCGCTCATTGTGGACACTCTGCTGAATATTCCTACCCTGCTCTGCCTTACACGGTGCCTTGTCTACTAACATGCAGCAAAGTTTCATCACCAGGTATTTCAAATGCAGGTCTTTTACTAACATTGCGTTTGCAACTTTCTGTGTATTTTAAGCAGATTTCAGATACATTTGAGTATCTAACATGGCCAGCCTAATTGCTGCTATAGAATGAACAAGACTACAATTGATGTGCTTCCAAAAATGTTAAACGTGTATCCAGTGCAAATCAATTCCAGAAAAGCTGAGCTCATCTTGGACTGCTGATCTGCACAAGTGACCAGTGTACAGTGAACTCTTCAAACGAGAGCCCAGAGAGGAGGAGAAGGGAAAAGACACTGCTAACCGTACCTGGTAGAGCTTTATAATGTGTGGGTGATCGAGCATTTTCATTATCTGCACTTCTCGGTAGATCTTCTCCAGATTCACAGCATCCAGCTGAGATTTGTCAATGATTTTTATTGCCACCTGCAGCCAAATAGCAAAAGTGAGATTAAAACTCTCCCCAACATTTTCCTTATTAGTTCATCCTCATTATTAAGAGAATACCACGACCCCAGATAACTGGGGCCTTTCTTCTAAGCTCTGAAATACACATCCCATGCTTCAGCATTTAGAAATACAGCAACACAAGATCAAACATGTCCATAGTCCCACTAAGTGGCTGCGGGACTACCACCCACATCTGCACGTCAGCAACTGGAAGTCTCACTGGAAATGGAAGAGGCAGGACAGGTGGAGGCCACTGCTCCAACAAGCACAGGTGCAGAATTCTCTTATAGCAGCAGCAGGTGGGAACAACTGAGGACCTTTAAAACACTTCTGTGTTTTAAATTGTTAAGAGAGAAAAAACTTTTTAGAAAGCCTAATGATATCCATTTCTGGGGTCTAGGTAGTCAATTTGAATTCCACAAATGCAAAAATGATATTTGAAAAGAGAATCCATCGGCTCAACACAAAGAATCAAAAAACAGTGCATCCATGTAGTTTCAACTGTTACTTGCTTCTTTTAACTTTACTTAATACGCTATTACATAGGGATGTCTGCAAGTCATCCGCTCAGGGGAAAAAACTATGGATATGTCTGTCAGTCAAACCTCACAAATAGATCTCAATTAGTTTAGAAAACAGATCTGGGTCTTACTGACTGTATTTTTAGCCAGTATCTGCAAAGTGAATTACAGAGAGCTACACTTGCTTAGGAGACTAAAAATTTTAAACACGAAAGGGCAAGAATTTTTTTTTTTAAACCAAGAAGTAACAAAAATATGGCTGCTAAAAACCACACAAAGGATAACAATACTAAGAAGTACTAAATGCAGAATGGTGTTTATTCACCCTGAATATCACATTATTAATGCTAAAGCAGGAGCAAACAATGTAAATCACACAAATGCTTCCAATTATAACTGCATTTCACAAAGTATTGAACTATAGGAGACAGCTGTTATGCAGGAGACAAAAAATCCACAGGAGGTGAACCTCATTATCTCCAGTAAGGCTGATTACGGACCCACCTGAATTCAGGATTAACTCTCTACTGACTTCATTTCAGTATGCTTTTCCTTGGTAGCCTCTTCAGAGGTATACGTCTTCCCTAACCACCAGAAAAATAAGATTCTGCTGTGAGTGAATAAACTGATCTAGCCGTGTAGTCAATGAAAAGTTTTTGTTTTTAAGATGCAGGATGCACTCTTACATAGATGAGGCAGAACAAGATTCTGTTTTTCAAATCAAATACATATAAATATATTTAATAGAATTTTTAAAAACTAGGACTGATTAATGTAGAATTCACTGCCACTCAGTAAAACTAGATTTATCAAAAAACAATGTTTTTATATGAATAACAGCCATTAAAGATAAAACAAGGAAACCTAAAGGTTCATATCCCACAGCATTTTCACCATTAAACACAAAATTATTCCATGGCCTTTATTTTTCAAAGCTTAACAGTGGACACTTTGGAAGAAGCGGCACTGCAAGTGCTCTTCAAGCACTCCATACCATCCTCCTCCTCCTCCTCCCCAGCTCTCTTCTTCTGTCCCGGTACGACATACAGCGACTTAGAGAATCCTGATGCCTGATCTTGTCAAAACATGCTTCCCTGTTGCCTTCTGCTAGCTACTTATATTTACAGCACTCTCCACAACGCGTCTGCTCTGCCCTCTTTTGCGTGACGTTACGCTGCGCACTGAGAAGCGCACAGGAACAGTAATGCCCAGGACGGGTCCTAAGAGATTACAGTCTCCCTTTGAAAGTTTCTGTCTTTCGACTATGAAGACGATACCTCTAAACCATGCAGGTAAAACGTGGATCACCTGCTTCTGCTCTGATCTGTTACCCTCCCATCCTACTCCCCTTCCTTCCAAGTACAACACCCATTTGCTGTCTCACACTCGGTATATGTGCAAAGCTCAATAATAAAGGCCTGGCCTCGCACACACACGGGAGTAGGGGACAGGAGAGGAGGAACAGTAGCGTGCGCTGGACGGGGCTACCCAGAGGCACAGTTCCCGCTCGGTGCCAGGTCTGCGCTCGGACTACTCGCCCCACAAGTGCTCGTGCTCTCAGCAGGTCCCGCTCGCTCGCTTCCAGGGGCAGAGCTGCAAGCTGCTTCCCTATTTGGTCTGATTACATGCTGTGTGGCAGCTGAGGGTGCACACAGTCCTTCGTGCAGCTTACAAACCACCAAAAAGCACACACAACTCTTTAAATCTCCCTAGCCTAATGGAAGGTCACACCTAATAAACTGACATTTTTTCCAGGCACAATTTATTAGCCCTAAGAAGAAATCCCTTTGCTAGAAAGTTACAAAATATCAAAGTAATCAAAGCAAACCACTAAACTCAGACCAAACTCTTAAACATACATCAGGAAATATTTATTAAAAAACAACCCATGTGTCCTATTTCCCCACTTCCTCCAATTTATTTTTTGCTGCCTCTCTGGAATCAGCCAGAGACACAAGATGGTTTCTTATTCATTCCCCACATCTGTCCTGATTTGCACCTGTTATTTGGGTGACCTCCAAATGTAAGAGAAATGGAAACCACTCTTATTTGCTAGATTCATCTCTTCATTGGTTTGCAATCTTGCATTCCTATCACAAACCGGTAATACGTCTTTTAGCCGAGCAGCAAGATGTCTCCGATCTGGGCTAGATCAGGTGTTCAGGGCCGGCCGAGCGCCGCCTTCATCGGCCTAGTGTAATGCAATAAAATCTTGCTGCCTTGTTTGGCATTTAAAAGTTTAGCGGCAACCCAATTAGTGATTTACGCAGCATCAGTCTCCCGCTAACCTGAGGTATTTACAGCAGCTTTTCTCTTCGCCTCCTTCCTCACGCAGACACCTTGCTCAAAGCCTGCAGCCCTTAGCCCCTGGACTGCCCCGCTCCCTTGCTCTGGTCCATTTATTTTCTCCTTCCCCTCACTGAGCCTTTTCTCCTCGTAGTTAGCTGTTTCATGAAGCTGTCCTAAAGAGCAAGCAAAAAAAAAAACAAAAAAACCACTTTCTCCTATTTATTCTTCTTGCACATAGGAAATGCATGCAGTGCGGAGGAGCTAATAAAAGCAAAGCTATACAGGACTTCAAAGGAAAGAGGTTTGGTCTAGCATAGAGGAGAAAAAAACAGAACAGTGAGACTGCAGCAAAGCAATAAATAAGGGGTCTTTTTTGGACAATTTCAAGGAAATAGCAGCAGCCCACCCCCTAGGGCTCTTGCTGAACCTTTCTCTCTCCATCATACCATCATGTGTTTGATTAACACAAACATTTACACTTCCTTCTCCTGTACTTCTCGCCCCTCCGAACGAGGCTGAGGGGGGATTCTGCAGCTGCATGGCTTGCTGTTGCTTCTTTTTCCAATGAAGCCTGACTCCCATCACCTCCTCCTATTGAAAAAAATCTAGCTTTACAAGTCCACAGACTCTTGGCGTTTTTTTCCAGTATAGTTTGGCACTTCCACAGTTTGCTCTTAAATTTAAAGTATTCCTTTTACTGAAAGTATAAATATTTCAAATACAGCCTGTTACCACTTCCAAGCCGATCTACAAATGTTTGTTGCCAGCTTTCTCCGGAGATACTAGGCACAACTGCACACTGCAGTTCCTAGCGTCTAACATCCACAAGGAGTTCCAATTGGTTTTTAACTTTGTTGTCCCAGATTACAAAAGGATCCATTGCTCCAGATTAAATTTAAAATTAAAAAAAACTTAAATTTAAAAACATCAAATACTTCCACTTGACAGCTATCTCTAGTATATACACAACACACCTATGCCTTTATGTAACCACCTTAGTTCAATCTCTCAAATATCTGAAATAATTCTAAGCACAGGTCTCCACTAATCAAGAATATCTTATTTGAGAGGCAAGAGATCAGGCAAAATAACGAAGCATAAGCTATATTTCCAGCTTAAATAGGGTTTTAATTAAAAAACAACACATTAGATCAAAGCATATTTTGTCTTATAATGTGGAGTTATTTGGTACTACTAAGCAGTTGTTTTTTGAACACAGAGTAAAAGCGTGTGGCTACGTGAAAGAAAAAAATAGCTATTTGCAATCCTTGTACAACTCTCAATGTGTACATTATGTATGTGCATACAGTGGCAGAAGCACAGCAGCAGCTGGCACCACTGCTTCTGCAGTCAAATGCAGATTAGTTATCTCAGTCTATTCTGAATCTTCAGTTCTCACGCATCTTGCCAGGTCCCAAGGAGGTTTAGAGAAAAACCACTTGGAAATACTTAAAATCCAGCAACTTCTTCACCACAGTATGAGAAGGAACAGTGCATTCAGCAGCAACAGCTCATTTTTGTCCATGATCTCAGCTGTGTCATGATGACAGGAAAAGGGGAAGTAATTCTTAGAGGTGGAGAAGCTGCTTCAGGATGGGGAAGAGTTTCCTATCTGAAAAGTATGTTTTGGTTTTGTTCCTGAATATGCAGCTTGCTAACAACTACTAATGTCTTACAGAGATGTTGTAGCATCACTTTAATCTTTTGAAAACAGTGCATAGAGACTGACTGCAAACATCAGTGCATCCTCATTTCTCTAGTATGCTCAGCCATTACCAGAGCACAAACTGACTTTAACTTGGCACATGCCAGATTAAGTATACAGATTCTGTGATTCTAGTGTTTCTTGTTATTTTTTTTTTTTTAAATAAAGGTTATCACTTCTCCTAAAAAGAAAACAAAAAAACCCAACCAAAGTATGAATATATACTTCAAGACAACTTCAAGGTCACTAAAGAAGAAAAGAAAAACAGAAAATCTGTTACTCTTACTCTGTTCCTTCCCTTCTCTTCCCCCCTTGCCCGTTTTTGCTGCTTAAAGACTTATGAAAGCTGCAAAGATATTTTTGAACATTATTTATTTTTAATTTTAAAAAAAAATATTAGGAATAGCACACACTTCCTTCCCTCTTTTGCTAGAGAGCTAGAGAACTGGAGTTTGCTCAAGCCGCATCTGGGAACTGAAACTGTCAAGCAGCAAAGCTGAAATGCTTGTTAAAAGAAGAAGAAAGTTATTCTATCCCTCAGCTACTCCAGCTTTCAACTTCCATTGTTTTTATATCATCCACTTAATTTTCTGACCAGTCTTTCCAAAAACATTCCCCCCCAACTCCAGCATGGCCCGACAACATACAAGAAGAAGTTTGTCTGCGTCAGTGTAAGCTTTAAGGTTTCACCCAGGTTAGAGAAATTCAGATTTGCTAACCCAATACATCTGAACAGTAGATACGAGGCATTAAAAGTTAGCAACATCTTTCTGCAATCTGGAGCAACTCCAATTTGCAACAGCGAAGCGTTTGGCTATCACAGCTTTGTAAAAGCTGTACCTGCTGTAGGCTGCGCTCTCACGTTAGCCCAGCCTGATCTACCTGGGGGCTGCTCTGCTCTCAGCGTCTCCAGAAGTGTGCTCCTCCTCTGCCCCTTGCGACACGTCTAGAGAGCCCATGGCCACAAGCAGAGTTAGATCAGCACCCGGAGTCTTTCAGCAATAGCTTAGTTTTCCCACTGAATTACTCCACTAAGCCAAACCGCTGGCTACACAGCACAGGGAGCTGCTCGTTGTACTTTGTCGCTCACTTTTACACGTACCTAAGCACGGGCACTCGCATGTAAACCAGGATCCCGTCTCCTACCAGCAGCTAGGACTTTCCAGAGAAAAGTACGAATCACCTGCAACATAACAGCTAAAAGCGTAACTATGAACCATAAGGACGTATTAGTCGGAAGGGTTTAGTTTTCATTTGAGGAGCAGTGGCTAATATTCTTCTGCGATGACTAGCCCTTAGGGGCTATCCCTTAGAGTCTTGGGGGTGGGAGGGACGTGATTCTTTCACACAGACTATTCACGAAGACATTCCATCACCTGTGAAATGCACTGCTTTTTTCCAGGTGTTACCTTCATCTATTCTGAACAGCAAGCAAAAGCTAATCACTGCCATTCATATTTTACACCTCCTGATGTTTCACTAGAAGCAAACAAACACCTTCTTAAACTTTATGTTCCCAGTTACTCTTGTTGTCTTCTCTTAGCCTCTTCTCCTGCCAAGGAAAAATTTTGCTTATTTGTGCATGTTTCACTAACAAAAGTTACCCTGAGATCACCGGATTTCTTGGCAACATGATAAATAAGCATGGCAGGAAGATGTGTCATTAACTTAAATGGCAACAAACACACAAACAAGAAGCAAAGCAAAGGTCACATTCAGCCATGCGTTCCCCTCCGAGGCACCCTGTATGGTCTGTCGTTAAAGAGGGTCATGGACTAGCCCTGTCACCACAAATACGTATCAAATCCCCCATTTTTGTCAACTCTTTACACTTCTTTCTGTTTGGCTATTTAATCATGCAATTTTAGTGTTGCATTAACGTAGGATTCAACCTACGATTTCTGAGTTTGCTTGCATACACATAAGACAGGGTAGTAGACGGAGTATCTTTTGCTTCATGCCTGGTTTCTTTTTATTTTGATCTATATTTTGATAACAGTTTATGGCCACTATATTTACTGTTTTCAGTTCAAGGTACAGTTTCATATTCTGGTACGTAGGATTTCCATAAAAAGGATGAATTCTGGACATACTCCCTAAATGCCAGCCTTCCAAGATAGTAAGATGCTATCTTTTTTTTTTTGTTTGACAACTACTGGCTAGTCATAGTTATGTAAAAAAAAAAAAAAAAAGCAAGCAAATATTTTCATAGGTCAAAGCCATCTAAAATATGGTTTAAAAGTACCAAAGAACTTTGAGAGTTCAAACAGGAAGATTCAGGACAAACTCAGACAAGGAAAGAGTTCTTTTAAAAGGACTTTCTGAGCAAGTCTCCGGAACAGCACCCCGCAGATCTTCCTGCAGTACAGAGCTGATGGTGAGATGGCGAGTTCTTTCCAGATCCTAATAGGCTGAATATTCTTCAATTGGAAGTTTAATGGAAGCATTCCTACTCTGCACACAGAGGAACTGAAAAATTAGCAACTCAAGAAATTTAAACTACAGTTTAGAGCAAGCTTGAAATACGAACAGTCTTCCATCTAGAAACAATACAAGCAGGACCTTTACTTTCTCACGCATAGTCAGCTAACACTAAATCAAGAGAGGTTGGTCCAAACTTGAAGTGCTTATTTGAAGTAGTACTTGGCTAGAATTAGTTTCCCCTGACATCACTACAAGTGATCTTGATAGGGTTCCTCTTCCTCAAAGACCACGTAAATACTTCCAGCAACTAACTCAGCAGTTAAGTTCCAGACAAACATTCTTGCATCTCTTGCTGCAGAAAGTCAACGTAGCTGTACTGAAAAATAGAAGACCTTGCTACAAACCTATAAATAGGCAAATCTGCTGTGAAAATTGTGCAGAAGATAAAAAAGGCTCCAGACAGGACACGAGGCTCCTCAGAAGAGGAAAGCTGGTTAACAAAAGATTGCATCGATCAGAATGTACTGGAATTTAGTAGTTTCTTAAGGCACGGGTGGAAGAGTCACACCAGAGCTGGGGAGCTGTCTTCTGTAATCTTTGCTATTTCGAACAACACCAAACAACTATACATTCTAAAAAGGCAATTAAAAAAAAATCAAGATTAAAGTTTTTATCCCCATTGCAAAGTCTGCCAAAGAAATGAGAACTCCGAAGTAAACAACCACGTACAGTCTGCAAGCGAAGCATTTAGATGTTTGGCATGTGGCACCAAACTTGGGAACAGAACACTTGAACGTTGCAAGGTCTTTGCTCAACTCTTCGGTAACGGCACCGAAGGATTTAAGAATGATTACCGGTTCATTAGGCAACTGAAGAAATAAGATAGTAAGAAAAATTTAATATTTGGGGTGCAAAGCTCATCCACCACAGCATGGCAAGAACAATGTTAGCATTGCACATTTGTTCTCCTTAACAGAAGTCCAAGCTAAGGGCATTTTTCATTCCTGCAAGGAATGAGTTTACCATATAAGACCACGGTAACTGACTAATTCCAGGTCTTTTCAGTTTGTTTACCTTGTACTTTGTACAATTTTTTTTTTTTTTTTCAGTTAGTTCCCTCACCGTTGCCTGGTACAGAGCAGCACAGTCAGCTCTTCTTCAGTAAGCAACGCGAACGGCGGTAACGGACCGGCGAAGGGCTCACGTCCCGGCGCAGGACCAGGGCTCCCTACGGCGAATACCGGAGGGGCAGCCGGTGGCGCAGAGCCGCTGCGCCCAGCGGACGCCCGGCTTTAGGGGCAGCGAGCACGGCTCCTCCAAGCAGCCTGCCCTCGCGTTCGTCTCGGGTGAAGCGCAGGCTATCCAGCGTTTGCAGGCCAGTCGTTCCCGGGTGCCACGCGCGAGGGGGGCGGCCAGAGACCGAAAATGGTTGAGCTGGCCCCAGCGGCGGGGCTCGGCGCGGGGCAGCCCGGGACAGGCGCGGAGCTCCTGCCCAGGGCGGGCACCGAGCGGCAGCGGGGCTCGGCTGCGGGCAGCGGCCGGGCACCGGGG
>VXAL01003790.1:32358-48983 GCA_013399475.1 Chauna torquata | reverse complement strand
CCCGGGGCCTCGAGGACGCGATCGGAGCCCCGGTGGCCTCCGCCAGGCCAGAGCCGCCGTAAGTACTCCCCGTGGCTTCCTGAAGGAGGTGGCCCCTCCGCCGCAGGGAGCCGCCTTCCCCTGGGGTCGCCCCGGGCCAGAACGATGCCTCGCCCGGCGGCAGCCGCCGCCCCGAGTCCCGGTCAGCGTTTGCCGCAACCCCGGAACGAGAGACGGGGAAGCCGCCGGGCCCTTTGTCGCAAAACGGTCGGAGGCCCCGCGGAGCTGGCGCTGGCAGCGTGACCGAAGTTGCCGGGGCCTCGGTGCCGAGCCGCCCCCGCGCCGCCCAGCCCGCCCGGGGCCTGCTCTCGTTTCAAACCCGCCGGGCCCGCTCCTCTGCTCGCCCCGGGCTCGCTGGCTGCGTGCCCCCCCCGGCGGCAGGAGCGGTACCCCCGGGTACCGCAGCGGCTGCGGACACGGCCCGGCCCAGCGCCTGGGCGCAAAGAGCGCACGAAACGAGAGGTCTGCGCCCTGCGTTCCCCTGCAGGGCTTCCGCTGCCTGGTGCGGAGGTTGGGTAACGGCGTTAACTGTCAGACGGCAGTGACCGTTCTGCAGAGGGAACCCGCGTGAGGGGGGTTCACGCTTGTCCTTCACTGCGCTCGCACTTCATGAGATTCCTCTAGGGAATGACATTTTGAGATGACGCTGCTGACTTAGACTGCTGTGGATAATAACCGCGCTGTTAGCGCTCTATCCGTCCCCCTAAGAAGTTCTGGCAATGACTAACTGGTGACTTGACTTAGTCAGACATTCACCCTTTTAAATGATTGATAGGTGCATGAGCAAGTTCCCCATAATCCTACTTGGATAGAAACTGATGTCATCCCGAGCTGCTACCTGTGAAATTTCACTCCTGCTTCATCCCATCTGATGCTTCATTTTTGTTTCAGAAATCTGAAACACTGACCAAACAACAATTCTAGCATGATGCAAGCTCCGTATGTTAAAAGTAGCTTTTTCTAAGTCCCTACATTGTACAAAATGTTGCCTAATGCTTGTTCTCAGTCACTTTATTATAAATAAGAACTTCGGTAGTCAAAAATTAATTTTTATTGCTCTCATCCACGTAAAACCTCACAACATTCGTCCAAAATCAACTAAGTGTTTTTTTGTTTGTTTGCAATAGAAAACTTCATTTGCAGAAACTTTCTTGTGCTGCACGGCATAATATCATTATTGGCCCAAAAATTCAGGTTACAAAAGCATTTCTTAATGACGCTGCTAGAGGAACTGCAGTCACAAAAACACTTTGTACGGCAGCCGTTAGCAGCCATTGATGGCTTTTGGTGTGCTTCAAGGAAGGTGAATTCAAGTGCTTCTCAGAAACACTGGTGTTTTCTTGGAAAAAGTAGAGGAGCATTTCCAGGCGATTTTCAACAGCCGTGTGACACCAACTGTGGAGCACCCATGCCCTCTAGTGGTCACTGCTGCTGCACATAATACTACAGCTGTGATGCTCTACTAAACCTAGATGTCAAAGAAAGATCAGCGAATTACCTCGCCCTATCGCAGGTATTTTCATTAGAACAAACGCACTGTAGACAGATAAGTGAAGTAACACACACTTGTCTGTCCAGTAAGATTATAAAGTGTGAGCAAAAAAAGATAAAGGTTTGAGACAAATCTCCAGTGGGGATTAGGCACATAACCCAACACTATCCTTTAAAGCTAACTTTAAATTCTCTTAGCTGGCTTATCCTTAGAGTGATTTTAGGGCAGGATTTCAGCAATGAGCATGAAAATTTAATACAATAAGGGTTAAACAGAGAAGCGGTTTCCTTGTGTATCCTGCTAGGGCTGTTTCATGGTAGATTTTCCTTTTATCAGGATTCAGCTTGTAAACTCGATTCCCATTCTTGCAGACCCACCTCCGGCAGGCACTCAACAAGCACTCAGAGCCAAGGAGGTGAAGAGAGAGCCCGCTATTTATATTTGTACAGGCAGATGCTTTTAATTTCTTGTTCTCCCTTGTGCACAAGGTTATGTGCCTAATACAGGTTATAGTGGCCTGTGATACAAGGAAGCAAAGCCAGGTTAAGAAGCAGCACTGCCATCAATATCTGAAGGGGTGGATTAGGTGCACACAATCTTATTTACTCCTGACTCCAGTTCAGTCACTGCGTGGCATCACTTCTGGCAGAGCTCGTAACCTGGGGCTATCTTTCCACTTTGTAAAATGGGGATAAGACACAGTGCTAAGGGGTGCTAAAGTACTAAATTTTCTCTCTAGGGCCAAACTGGTAGAAGACATCAGATATGAAGCAATGAAACTTCAGTGTGTTAGACTGTTGAATAACCTCCACAATGACTCAGTGGATGAGCCACTTCTTGGTGCTTAAAATCAGCATAAGAATGCTTCACCATTGGTAAGACATGTTCCAGGCAGAGAAACTGCTGTGAGAAGGTCACGTGCATGTTTAAGATTTGAAAAGTAGAGAAATCTGGGAGACAGACTTCCATGGTAAGTTAAGAGCGCTGGAGTATCCAACAGCTGATCTTAAAAGCTTTCTTGTTTTGTATTTTAGTTTTGGTGTCAATTTTCCTTGCTACCAATACTGGGCTGCATAGGGGATTAAGCTACTGACAATAATAAGAGTTGCATTCAAGGAACTGCAATTTATTACAAGCTGCTTCGTAACAGATTAAGGCAAAATTGTTCCAGATGGGAAAAGTAAAGCTAGCCAGAAAAGTTTACGGCACCATGTAAAGAAGAGAGGAAATTTCTCCCTACAATAACTCAAAAGCTATGCAGTTTCCAATTACCAAAGCACACTTTCTCAAGAAGTTACTATGAACGCATTTCAAAAAGAGATAAATATTAGACAGTTAATTCCTCAAATTTTAGAAGCACTGGCAATAGCTAAATTTTGGAGGAATGCTAGGTTTTGCATATCTTTCACTCCCTAGCCATCTCTTTTCACCAGATGTGTTCTGTGGTACAATCTGATCACAGCCATGTAAAAACAATATTCCTGGAGAAACAACAATGGCACATGGGTATTTCCAAAGAATTTCAATTACCCTCATTTCAAAAAGAATTTAAATTTTGTTTCTAATCACAATAAGCTCTTTTGCACAGAAAATAGATGTTTTTTTCAATGAATTCAGATAGAAGGGAGAGCTTGTGAAAACATACTCATGTACTTCTGCTTACCTTCCTAATCAAAAAGAGTCAGACAAGATTCTTGAGGGGAGAAAAGTTGTGGCTGTGATTGGACACCATGGATATTAACTTCCAGCCCAACACAATTTAAACCAAAAACACTACGAAATGCAAGATGGGTGCACAAAATGAGGAAGAACATAAATACCCTTACTCAGCCCCATTACTAATAAATCACTGATTTGGGTCACTTATGCATGACTTTAATAGTCACTTAAATCCATCTCTGCAGTGAAGTAGCTGACCTGACTTTCAGGGATACTGAGCACGTGCAGCTGACTTTGCCTGACTTCAGTAAGTCAGCAGCTCAAAAGAAGAGGGCACACAGTTGCCAAAATATGGCTTTACATGTTTACACACCTAAGCTCCAACATCTGGCTTGAGCTTTTTTCTCTCATTTCCTGTTTTTCAATGCCTAAAAGATGCTTAGAGGCTGCCCAAAGGGGGAAAGAAAAAAAGAAAAAAGAACACAGCAAAGGCTGCAGGACTTGCAATTGCTTGATAAAAAAAACAGATTACTGCTTTAGAAAACCAGGACATTGCTAGCACCCAGCAACTCCCCTCCACCAGGATTTTGGTGTTCAGGAGGCATGGTTACCTGGGTATTATTTTCAAAACAGGCAGAAGACTTTTTTTGAGGGATTACTTCTTTGTTTCGAGGCTTGATGCTGCACCACTGACTGCTGAAGGAGCAGCTTGAGATTGGCAGACACTGTCATACTGCAGGTATGCAGAACAGTGTTGTTGTGCACAACGACCTTGCCTATAACGTTCAGGAAGCGAGAGAAGCAGTTGTGGCAAACGACCGAAATATTTCCACGCTTGCAATACACAGCAATAGCACGCAGACCCAAAAATGTCTCCCTGAATATTTTTGTTGGCAGAGCATGCTCATAGCCATGTCCTGCACTCAGTTCTGCTGTTGTTTCAGTCTCACAAAACACTTTCTGCCAAAGCCTTTGGCACATCTTTGCTTCCCGGTGGCCTATGCAAATCAATTTTGCTTCATTTTCCTATTTGTTTCCATGCAGTGAAGGAGAGCAAACTTTGAGTGAACCCTGTCAAGAGCTAAACTCATTTGAGATGCTTCATAGCCAGACTTGTTTGGAAGCAAAACTTTACCCTCTCAGAGTTGGAAATCTCACCTGCAGAGCAATAAGTGAATAATATTTGTGTTCCTGCTTCGCATGCTTTATTTGCCTGGTCATTCTCCATTACCTGGTCTCTGATGAAAGAAAACAAACAAAACAAAACCAAAAACCAGACTGATGCAAAACCTAGAGTTTAGAAAGTCTCTGGAATTTCTTGGTGTAAAGCAAGACAAAGCAGCTGCAATGCTTTATGATCTGAGCCGTGTATTCTGAAGAGTTCCAGCGTCAGTAACCGTTTCAAAGTGTCCAGATTGCCTCAACCTGCACCTTTCTTTTAGCACTGCATTACATCCTTTATGCCTTCAGACCGAACTCATCCCGTAAAAGCTTGGCACTTCACTACCACATCATATTTACTGTCCATCACTGTGTACACAAGGTATCCTAAGCAAAGGAAATAGTCTTAATGAAAACATTCAACCAGAAAAAAGAGATTAACGGAAATCTTTCCTTGCCACACTATTGCACACTCCTAAGGAGGAGTGTTTGGTTGAGAAATGACCAAGAGTTACATGACAATCTCCATGATTGCTTAAGACTCCACTCAGTAAATCTGAACCAAAGATTTAACAGGGCTATAAAGCTTGAAAACTTCCCTTGACTGTTTAAATCATAACACTAAGGACAAACTTCAGTGACTAGTAGTTCTTACTGCAGTAAATACTGTGTTCAGAAGTTGTATGAAATCTATAGAAAGAGGTTTTGTTGAAAAGTCGATATAATTGCAACCAATACCGAATGGCAGAACTTGGGATTTTTTTTTTCCTTTTTTTTTTTTTTTTTAAATCTACATAGATAACCAGGAATTTACTATTTGGCTTGTGAAAAGATTGAACATGATCCAACGGAATAAAAACATTACTTCCTATACACAGGGCCAGGTACCAGAACCGTTCCATCAAACTGTATCTTTAATCAAAAGTTTTTATACATAACTTAGTCCAGATATGCTTCAAAATTGCTCCACAGATCTGCTGGACAAGAACATTAAAGTTCCCGCAATTACAAGGCCTCATTAGTGTAGTCTCAAAATCAGTTTAGAGTCACTCATTTTTAGATTCTGAGCATCCCTGGAAGTCTGTGAAATGCTGTTTTTTCCATTTTTCACATAGGACTGAGGCACTGGGTGGTTAAGATCAGACAGAGTATAGAACTGAATCCAAGTGGCTCCAAATACATGAGAATGCTCTAACTGCTTTTTCTTCCCCGTGTTTGACATACTTGGTTCTGTGTGACACTCCCACTTCTTTCTCAGTCCAATGGGATATACTTAAATAAAACACCAGTTAAGAAACAGCTCCATTGCTGGAATAATTGGAAACAGAGTAAGTGCAGACAAAGCAAATGTGCTGGTTTACTCAAAGCTTATTTGCCTTGACAATATATTAAAAATGTATGAAACAGCTGAGACATCAGAACAGACAGAACAGAAACGTTAACGGCCTAACCTCACAGAGCTTTCTGCACACACAGACAACTAGGAACATGCAAAGACTCCCAGCAAGAGTCTGTACAGCTCTGATGCAAGCCTCCAAGCCTATTCCTGACTTCAGTATTAACAGCTGGGCTCAATTCACATGAGAAACTCAGACTAGTTCTGTACTTAAAAAAAAATCCAGCCACACTGCTGCTATCAGTACATCATGGCCACTGACTTGGCCTCAAAATCTGCCCCTTGCTGCAGAACTTGTGCTCTAGACTCCATGCTTTCATTTAGCACCAGTGTGTTCAGGTAAGGACAAACATCTTTAAAAAGCAGAAGAACAAAACAACGCTGTGTTGTCTGTCGATAGCCTGAAGCAGCTGGGGTGCACAGGAATGGATTGTGCCTATTCGTTTCAGTGGGGGAGTCTTACATTTGTAAATGTATTTTCAGTTTTGCAAGTCTCATACTAACATCAAACATTTTACAGAAAAATGTTTCTATTTTTTACAGAAAAATGTTTTCTTCTATGCAACTAGTGTGCTTATCTGATAAATCTGAATTCCCTTCCCATTCTTTCCAAAAGCCTTGAAAATTACAAGTACCTCTGACTTCCCACGGGCTAACTTTTACAGCAGAATTCAGCTAAAGCAAGCCCGTATCCAGCAGCATGTGGGATTTTGCCCTGAATGTATTCAGCTCAATATGTTGAGTTGAACCTATGTTTTTATCCAAACTCCTGTTCTACTTAGCTGTACTGACAAATGTGACAGTGCAGAGACCTTGCCACAGGAATTAGCTGCAAGTTCCTATGAAGGGCATTATAATAAGGCCTTCTTACTGAGACACAAAGATTGATCTGATCATGTCTCATGAATGACATGTGTCAGAAAGACCTCACAAAAAAGAAGTTAATCGTGACCCCAGGTTGTCAGCACTGCTCCTGAGCCCCCATTCAGTGTTTCTTCTCAGCAAACATATACAGTGATGCTCTCCTTACTACATAGCATCACAAATTACAGGCTTATATGGGACATGCTGGTATGTCCTCTTCCTAATGCATTGAAGATGAATGCTTGACTTTGAACTTTTTAAAGACACCCAGTTCCTTAACAATACATGCTGATGGGCAAATTCTGTGCCTTTTCAGTTCCAAGTAAATCTGTGTGGTATTCAACTTGCTAGGGGTAACTCTGGGTACCTCTCTTCACCAAACCAGAGCTAGGCAAGCACAATTTAAAGAAAGTGCCAGACACTCAACTTTTCATTTAGTTGCCTTTCTGCATTCTCTGCAACATATGACATTATCTTCCCGAGAAGAAAAGACAAGTTGTGTGAGGAAAGATGCATGGTATTACCCTTCTCTTTTCCAGTTTCTCTTCTGTGTGCCTGTGACACAAGCAATCTCTTGAAGTGTGTACTTCAAGAAGGCCCTAAAACATACCAATGACCAAGTAAATTCGTTTTATCTTGGAATAGCTTATCCCAGCTGTTTAGTTTCATACACCAGAAATATCACATTTATGTATATTTGGCTAAAATAATTACACATTTTCTGTTCAGATAAAGAAGAATTAAATTCAGGTCCTGTTACCCTGCTCTGGCTCCTTATGTGCCTTGGAGAAGATAAAACTCCAGCCTGAAGTTGTTTCCGCAGACTTTTGGACAGTTCCTTCACACAACTTCCATGGCAAATGCATACTCTTGATTTCTCCTACGTCATTATCAAAATTATTAAATGTACTGCAAATAATAGAGAAACAGAGATGATCTAAAAAAAACCAACAAAACCCTGTGTGAAGGGTTGTCTCTTGTCTCTTTCTCTTAGAGTTCAATATGAATATATAGACCATGAAATCTTTCAGGTAAATGGTGTTGCTTCATATCCTTGCTTGTTCCCAGTACATAACAGGAAAATTCTCATCGCACCTGAATTTATATTTAGTTGTATGGCAGCTATACCCTACTGTTATTCATTTCTAATTCTCTAAAGGTGCAGGAAAATAGGTATCAAATGTGGCTTCAAACAAATGCCTTAAAAACTATGTTAAAATAAGGTATCATTCCCTCTCCCACTGTCAGAGGGGAAATTCCACTAACCATCTCCTCAGTACCTCACCTTGATACTTATTTAATATATGTACTGGAATATATGAAGTCCCTGTAAATAGACAACAGATCATTTATTATTACTGACTACCATGATACTGTAGTTTGCCTGTTAAAATGCTGTTTTTAATCCAATTTCCTATGTTCACCTACCTCTTCAAAAATTCTATCTCTATGGAGATTAACATCAGGATATCAGTCTTCATGGAATTCAGTATAGGTCTCAGGCCCAAGGAGAAAAAAAAATATACAAAAAAATTGCAACTGGCTATTCCTTCTACAAGAAAGGAACTGCTATTTGTCACTTAAGCCAAATTAGCACATCTCTGGACAGCTAAGCAGACTGCAGTAATTTCCAAGACCGATTTCCAAGACCAGAAAGCTTTGGAGTACACCATTCTCTTCCTTTAGCTTTGGAGAGAAGTCCTTTGTTGCTTGCTTTGCAATTCCTTTTTCCACAAGGGTAAGTGAGGGGACAGTTAGCCTTGCACTTACTGAGATTCTTTAAAAACCAACTTAAAGGTGCAAGTAACACAGTTATGTGCTATACTCACATACGCTACCTTGGCAGTAAGAACTAGGAGGGAAAGGAGTAGAAACCACAGTACTCTCCTTGTCAAGTGCCTGTCAGTGTCACAGGGAGGCCACACAGCTGGCACAGAAAGAAGGACCACTCTGCAATCACGGCAGCTTCCTTTGGGCCACCTATGAAAAAAGCAAGTGTGCCCAATGATTGACTTTTGACTTTCAACGCCCTTGAAGATGAGTGGGTCAGTTTAAATAAATAGGTATTTTGGATTGTTCTTTAATTTCAAGGATATTAATATTTTCTTTGTTGGAGTGCAAAAAGTAATCAAGACTTAAACTATTCCTGGGGCAAAAGGGTTGTTTGATGCAAAGCAAGACACAAATTCTTTTCAGTTTGGATCTTTAAAAACCCATACTCTTTCAAACAAAAAGAAGAACACAGGGATGATGCAAAACCTGGATACAACATCACATATGCTATTACTCCAACAAGTGCATGGGGAGGGCAGATTAACTTGCATTGATATGCACTTTGTCATCCACATTCCAGGCTTTTCTATCCATTTCCTTAATATCCATAAATCTCATTCTCCACCCAGGCTGATTCCTTGCTCCTCCCTACATGATCTCCACACAGTTCATAGATATCATTGGTCACAAAGCCACTTTCAGTGCTAGCCAATGTCACAAAGCCACTCGATGTATTCATTGCCACGTCGTCATAATCCCTGGAGGGGCTGTCAAGCACCTTTTCTTGTGTGCGGAAGGAAGAATTCTTAATGTCAGGCCTGGTTCCAGCCAGATCTGCTTCAGATTGCTTCTTGATTACTTTGTAAATCTCCAGATTTGGACTGTTCCTCCTGTGGTTAGAGAGCCAGGCGTCTTCCTCCTTTGGGCTTGCTTCCATTTGCTCCTGTCTCCTTAGGGATGAAGAGGACAAGTCTAATATGTTCTTTTACAGAGGCAAACAAAACAATACCACACCTCTCAAAAATAATCTAACGATGACCCTTGAGGAAAGCTGACATTCAGAGCCTGGACTCAGGATGACATTTGTTACTGCTTGCAGTTCCAGGCATGTGGCAGTGGGCAGCAGGACCTGCTGAGGCACTCTTGCACACTGCTGCCCACTGAGATGCTGAGGCAGCAAAGCTCAACACGGACACCCCCAACACCACAGCCACCATCCCCACCAAAGTACGATGCACCCAGGGAAAGCAAGGAGAAGAAATTGATAAGTTATTTGCTCCAGACACACATTCTGTTATTTCTATTATATTTTTCACTTTTGAAGGGATCTTCTGACATTTCACATCCCTTTAATAAAGAAGCTTAAACGCTAACCCTTCAAAATCACCTTGTTCTACATTATTCCCTAACTACTGAATGTCTGTGAATACAATAAAATAACACAATCTACTTAAAATTTTACTTCACAACAAGTAACTCAGCCTGGAGAATCCATGCTACTTTTTAAACATTTGGCTGAAAGCAGTCATCTCCAGAGCATCTTACAGGATCCTGTAGCTAGCCGTAAAATTATTGTCAGGACAAGATATCACAGGTTCACTTATTACACAACAGTGTCACTTGCCTCTTTGCAAAAAGCCAAAAACAGAAGATGGCTGTAACGACCATCAGGAGAAGCAGCACAGGAATGCTGGGAATAAGGATGTAGGCAAGACTCTGAACAGGTTCTAGGGGTAAAAATGAGATTCCAGCTTTTATTCACTTCCAGTTGCATTTGACATGCACAGAACTTCATAGAAAAAGGCAGCACCATCACACCTCAATGGATTTCTAGTCTTGTTCATAATCTAGCAGCATCTACTCCCTCGCAGAGGCAGCAACTCCAACAGACTGATCATCCAATTAAGCAGCTTAAAGTAAAATAAGCGCAGACCCCCAGGATGAGGAACTAACCCTTATTCTGTGTCACTGCAACAAGGCAACAGCAGTACAAGTTAGGGATATGCTCTTTTAAAGGCTTATGAACCAAAAGATTTCAGAGAGTGAAATGCCTTATGATCTGTGAATTTGTAGGGGGAAGTCAGTGTGGTAAGAAGGAGTAGAAAGTTTTTAATTGTTAATAATAAATTTACTAACAAAATATTAACAATTCTGATGTTCAAGAGTGATTCAATAAATTTTGAAGTACCTTTTTCAGACCCAAAGTACTTTGCGCTGCTTTAGACTTGGAACATTTTGGTAGTCAAAGCAATTATTTAAGGTTTGTACTGGAAAAGATTTGCAGATTTGCGGGAAGTTTTTTTTTTTTTTTTTCTTCAGATGCAGTTGCCTAAATTCAGTCTTCTACATTTAAGGTCAAACACTTCAAACTGAAGTGTTGAGTGTTTGCAGCCACACGTGAGATGTGGGCCTGCAGAGTTAGAGAGAGAACAGGCCAGCTGTTGAACGCACAGCATACCTTTGGCTTCTATAACTGTTACATTAGCATCTTTCTTATGCCGTTCTTCTGGGAATACGGGATTCAAGGGCTCTGTTGTGACATCTGGAAAGAAGCAGCTTAGTTAATATTGCAGATGTTGCTTGCAAGAGTTAAGAACCATACACGATGAGGGCGAGAGGAGATTGAAGAGATTGCCACCTGCAAAGAGGTGTAAGGTCTACCAGTACCCTTCTGCTTAGATTTCTGCAGCATGACCAGCAGTCCCAGATACTGCATCAACAGGCAGGACTGCGCTCCTGCAGACTGGGTAACAGAATAGTTGGAGGGAGACGCAAACTGCAGGGAAGCCTCTTGCTCATGAAGTTTTCAGTCTGTGAGAGTCTTTGACAATGAACGTTAACAGAGGATTTCTACTGAAAGTTAGCATATTGTTAAGAAAAGCCCTGTAACTTACCTCTCTGAGAGTTCCCTATTGGAGCATTCGTGGGCTTCTCTAAAAGAGAAAAGATACACACAGTTTCCTTATAAGTTTGAGTAGGGAGACCAAGTGTACTGAATATAGTCCAAGTGAGCACCCTTCTTTAGTGTTCTCTCCCCCTCAGGCCCCAGTATTTGAGATCTCAAATACTTTATAAAAATCCTCCGAGAATTCTACGTCAAAAGGCAAGTAGCTACAGATATTAGATACTGAGATTCTTTTGCGTAGATGCCATAATCTCCTCATACCTCCTCTTGGGGACTGGGAGCAGGTTGTTTTTTTAAAGTTACAGAATGACTCATTACCAAGAGAATATTTGCAAATGAAGTTATTTTTCATGTTGCATCTGTCGTCATTCCACTGAAACATGTAAGGACCTCCGACACCTGGTGGGGCAGATGGCTGGTGGTACATCACAACACAGATTTCACTCCCACAGGACGGCTCATCTACATACCAGTTCCTAAGAAAATACAACAAATGTGTCAAGTAAGACTTATATCACGGAAAGTGACTTCTGCAGAAGCTCAGATAGGAATACAGCATACAGGGCACCGCAGAGGGCAGAATCAAAGAGAATTACAGCTCAGCACACCTCTCCCCCAGCTTCCACTGTGTAAAAATACGAACAATAACAATTACTCAGTGCATCTTTTTTTGACTGATTTTCAAAGAAAACTCGGAGAACAAGGCATTCAGCATACATTAGGGAATGAAGGGCTGAGTACCTCACTGCCTGAATCTCCTCTACGAGGCTGATGAAAGCACAGAACTTTGCTTTTCACTGCACACTGTCAAAATGTTCTGGCCTCAGTGCCCAACGCTTGCAAAATTTTGACACCCATTTAATAAGGAAATGAAATAGCTAAACCAGAATCTGTTCTTTTCTGACTAGAAAACCACTAACATAAAAAAACCCTTCTTGTAGATGTTTGTTGCAGTAGTAACAAACTTCATCACCGGAAAACTATGTAGGCCTTTCCAAGTGGGACACAGGAAGTAGGCTTCACTATTTAACACTCTATAATATAATCATTACTGAAAAGGCATTTAAGCATCTCTAAGAAGCACTTCAAAGATTATATATCCTGATTTTGAAAAATGTTCAATACCCAGTAATTTTGGAACAAGCAACATTTTGCATGCCAAGCACTTTTTGGAGACTGATCTGTACAATATAAATAATTCCAGATATACCAAGGTATTCAACATGGGGGAAAAAAACCACACATGCTAAAGCAATAATCTTTCAATCGTTACATCCCTGTACCCCTCTCTCATTTCCTCCCAACACAACCCTACCCCCTCTCACCTCCCCCCACCAAGAAAACAGATCTTTTCCTTGGCTCTGTCGCTTCACGCAAATAAGCTGTGCCTCACCACTGAAAGGCAATGAAGCTCTCTTGTTTCTTAGCAGCAGCAGGTCTGACTGTAGCTAATATCTAGCCCCAGTCTCTGAACCACAGGATAAACTTTAGTAAGTTGAACAGGACTAATAACAGTTCTGTTTTATTCAGTCCTGCACAAAGCAACTAAAATCTCTTATGGGCTCCCAAAGCATAAAGTTCACAATAGCAAGGTATTTCTGTGCATTCCATTGTGAAGAAGAATGCAAAGGCAGACTTGTCATACATACGACATGTTGCTGTAAAACATTTAATAACATTTGGGTTATTTCATGGAGTTCATTGTGCAATCACTAAATGCAGCATAAAATTCAGGATAATTAGTGAACAGCGTATAGGTGTTTTTGTTTGGTTGTTATTGATGACTAATTACAAGTTCAGCAGTAAATATCTACTAGGCAAAACCCTTGAACCTGAAGTTCACTGTAGGGCTGGCACCTGGTTGCTAAGGCTTTCATCAACCTGGCAATGTTTAGAGCAGATTCTCCTCTTCTTCTGTACCACAAAGGCAGGCCTTGTGTGCCTGGATCTAAGAATATCTTTTGTCTAGAAAACTGTGACTTATAGTTGAAATCAAATCATAACTTAACAGAACTTTTGAGGCTGAACACATTGTGGTCCAATGCTGAACAGAAATGTGAAAGCAGTGAAAACAACTCCAGCAAACTTGTATTAGTTATGCATGTTGAAGCCTTTATATTTTAATTACAGCAAACGCTGTGGTTGTACAAGACAAGGAGGCAGAAATCTAACAAACATTGTGAAAATTTTAATTTCTCATGCCTACGATGAATACTGCAGCTCTTCAACAGTACTGTCCCATGGGAAAAAATGTTATTCCCTCAGCAGGGAGGAGGGCCCATCATGCAGGACATCCGGGACAAAACTTCAGGGCATCTGAAGTTCAGGAATCTTCAGGTCAAAGCACGTACTCTGTACGTGCCTAATCAGAGATTTTTAAGACTAGATCACTTCTACCTTGTTTTAGCCACCAAAAATTATCAGTCTAACCTCAAACTAGACACTCTAAGTGTCTTTTATACAGTAACAAAGACAGAAAGTGTCTCTAGAGGGTCATTTGTCTACCCCTTACATCTGGATAGGATGAACTGCTCTCTGGAGATACTACCCCTCTTCAGTGACTGCGAAAGAAACATATGACAGCTGGGACAACACTGCTTGATTCTTTTGAAAGAATCCTTTCTGATTGCTAAAGGCAAGTGACAGTCCCTGACCAGGATGCTGCCCAGTCAGTCTCACTCCCCAGTACCTACCGGAACTTGGACGGGCTGCCATCTGACCAGGAATAGAGGTTCTGACACTCTGTACTGTTGTCTACCTCCACCTTTTTCCTCCTAAGCCCTATCCAAAAATCTCCATCAGAAGCTAAGAGACTCCCAATAAATTTTTCAATCAGTCCTTGCTCTGCTTCTGTTTCAATACTGACTAAGTGTCCACCATCAGCTCTGCAGGCACGGTGCGCTTCTTCATAGCTGACCCTGCGTGAAGCATCATGAAAATAAACTGTTTTGTAGCATGGTCGCTGTGTTCCGCCCCGGCACACTGTCTGTCCTGCAGAAATGGAAGGAAACCTGTTACATGCCTGGTAGTACCAAAAGTGAACACTAATGCTTTTATTTCGTTGAGCTTTGCACTTTGTGACCGTTCATATGAGAATACAACGGAGTTAAAGCGCCTCTTGCATTACTGGAATGGCAAATGGCATCCTCAAACTTTCCTTACTGAACATAACAGCTTAGGTCATTCTGCACAGCAGTGCTCACGTCCTGCGCTTCTCAGCTCCTCCATGGATTTCCTGCAATTTGAAGACCCTAGGAGTTCCTTACAAAGAAGCAATGTTGTGCCAAAGAGCAAGCTGACGCACAGCCTTTTTTTTAAGAAGGATCCTTTACAAGAGTTCAAGGATGCTTCTTCCATCCCTTACCCCCCCAAAAGGGGGTTTAAGTGGCTAAAATTAGAGACCCCCTTACACACGCAGAAATAACAATCATTTAGCTTCTGGGGTGTAGTAGTTTCATGGAGTCCGCTGCAGTGTATCCAGATGCATTCACAGTCTGATTTGTAGGCATTGCTCTGCATTGTAATGTTGCTGACTGCCCAGGAAGTAAACAGTGTCTGTTTTCATACTGCCAGAAGCCAAGGACTCTCATGCACAAAGCAGCATGGCTTATGTTGATTATAAGGAAAGCAAAGATCAAAGTGAAAAGATACATAATCTAAAAATTATAGGAAGAGTCCCAATATTTAGACTAAGGAAACCGAGTTTTGTTTTGCTTAGTAAATATTTATTTTCAAACACCACAGACACAAACTGCTAACCTATGTGCTTTTACAGAAGGAAAACATTTAGCAACATTTAGCAAGCAGAAAAGCAACATTTGTCATGTACTCAAGAACATGTGCAGACAGGTCATTATAAACCCCTCCACGGGATATATGCTGGCTTTCCTTTACTCTTCTGTGTTCCGGCATGACTACTCTAAGATTGGGAGTTCAAATACCTTTCAAACTGGAGTTTTTAAACAGTTAAGTACTCAATCACTGAGTCTGCTAACATCTTGTACAGAAATTAAAACTGGCTGTACTGCAAAAGCGGTATTTAAAAATGTGTCTTTAGGCAGAACCTGTGTTTCTCTTGGTAATTTTACGTTCATGCATGCTCAGTGAAAAAGGCAAGAAACCTTACCTCTTCTGAGGGATATGTCCGCTGCCATTGAGAAAGCCAGAAGGAAAATACAGATGGCACATTGTTACTATAGATCTGCAGCAACTGTCTAGAAATAGTGTCACAAACTACACTCGGGTTCTTTTCCGATACACAAACTTTTTTCTCCGTTAACTGTCAGAACATCTGTGTCTTATTAGCCAAACTTGCCATTGCTTTCAGCTAAGGAAAAAATTAATGTAGTTGATCACTGTCCAGACTTCATTCCTAGTTAACTTTCCAAATACGGATTAGGTAACAGAACAATTGGATATGTAGTCCTAACTGGTGCTAAAAAGGGTCCTCGTATTTTCCCCTTACCTCCTCACTGCTAACATGGGATGTGGCTCCAAGCCTGCTGGCTTCAGTGAGCCATGGTAGTGCAGGACTAGGAAAGCATCAGTTACACCAAAAAGCAAAAACTCATGAAAGGAAATAAATCTGCAATCCACCGCCGGCAGCTGAGCCCCGGAGCTCACTCCCACAGAAGTCCTTCTGCAGACAAGGGCATGGCAGAATTAACAACAACAACAAAGTATTTATTTCTAGGCATAAGAAGATTTGCCTTACGTGGGACTAACGTGAGCATTTCACTGGTGACAGTGCTCAGGCTTTGTGCTGAATACACTAACCTAAGGCCAGGCAAGCTTCCCCCAGACCGGCAGTTCCATACTCTAAAGCCAGATTACACTGCTTAGTTTGGGAACCAAATCGAAAAACACGGCTGGTCCAACCCTGAGCTGCCACCTATCTACTCCTGTGAAAGGAGAAGATTAATAAATTAACAGGCAACATTACTGTACCCGGAGCCGGGAGGCCAGGCTGAGAAAAATCAAAAGAGACTTTGTAGCGGAGGAATAAGACAGCCCAGTGTTGGCTGGAAATTCGGCCAGGCTAGCAGTTCCCACTGCGGGCCGGCCGACAAGAGCAGCTCTGTTACCCGGCACAGCACGTAAACTGCCTGGAGCTGAGGCGGAAAAGCAGCGGGGCGGCGAGGGAGGCGAGACCGGCCCTCGGGGCGCCGGCTCCGCAGCCGCCGGGCGGCTCCCACCCGACGCGGAGCTCCCGAGCTCCCGCAGCTCGGAGGCGAAGTCTCTGCGCAGCGCAGCTCCCGCCCGCCCTCGCCTGTTCCGCGCCGGCCAAAGCCCCGCGGCCAAAGCCCCGGTGAAAGGGGCCGGCTCGTCCAGCGGGG
>VXAL01003790.1:20523-32289 GCA_013399475.1 Chauna torquata | reverse complement strand
TGCGGGCCAGGCGCAGCCCCTACGCCCCGGGCCGGGCGCCCGCCCCCGCTGCTGGTCGCCCCGCCGGGGCTCGCTGCCCTCCCGGGGCACACGGCCGCCCCGCGCCCCCCTTACAGCTCCGCTGCCCGCGGGGGAGGAGACGCCTCCACCCGCTACCCCTGCGGTCCCCAACCAAAGGGGGCCCCCCTCCTACTGATGCGCAGCTCCCTTTAAGAAACTGTTTGAAGAGTGGAAAGAGAAGAGAACTTCGCTTCCAGCGGCGGTTAATAAGCGCCGAGCCGGCATTTCCCATGGCTGTTTCCTGGTGGCTGGGAAGCTGGTGCGCACCTGTTTCCGGCAGCGCTTGCTCTCCAGCTGAGATTTTAACGGCTCAGTCCGCAAGAGCCTTCTGCAGGCTGCTGAAAGGGGCTGAGCACCAAGAACGAATACAGGAGCTTTAAGGGCTACAGTTCCTGCTCTGACAGATACTAGCTGGTGTCGATATTTTAAAACAGGAGTTTAGCGGTTTTATGAAAGATTTCAAACCTATACCAACCAGCTCTTGGGAGTTCAGTTGCAGAAGCTATTTCTGAGATCAGTACCTTAAACAGAGAAAGATCCTTGAAAACACCATGAAAACATTCCAGTCCAGGTCACCAGGAGTCAGGAACATCAGAGGTAGTTGCTGGAGCTGAACTGAGACCGTGGCTTTGCACAGTCTATCATGTCTCTAGACATGCACGTCAGTGGTATTCCAGGACCTAGCTTTTGCATTTCCTAAGTCCTTGGTGATTACGGTCAGGGTTTAGTAAATACCTAAGCACTTAAGCAACTTTACGGACAGAAGCAATTTAACTGATTTCATGAACTTGAATCTTAGCAGAATTGGTCTAATTAACATTTAATTTCACGTCTTTCAGAAGACAAAAGACCTCAAAGTGAGGCACGTCCATAAAACTGACATACATTTAACTGTTTCCAAACTATTGGGTAATATAATTAGAAATGCATCAAATACAGGGAAGAACTGAGCATCTGTACTGGAAGTAGCCTGGGCTTAAGACTGAACTCAAGCCTTTATCAGCCAAAGCTTCATTATCTTGAATCTCCACTAGTACACTAGTTCTTTGAAGAACGCTTGACACAAAGGAAATCCTGTTTACGGAGCTTTTTTCTTGAATCGCAGAAAGTAACCAAAGTACCCCCAAATAATAAGAGTTTCTAGAAACTAAACAAAAACTCACTTTCTTTACAGCTGCAGATATTTTCAGAACACAGCTTAAAACCCCTGCACATCATTTTAGAAGTCTATCCTTTTTCTAGCCTATATATATATATATATATATGAAATCCATTGAAAAACATTTCAGTAATGGCTCTGAAGGAAAAAAAACATCAGAATATATCAATGGCAAGAAGTAGCAGCATTATCAATGTTTTCTTGAATTAATGAATAAATATTCTGCCACTTGCATCTAGTCTCTTCTAGTCTCTCCCACATCAAGAGCACAACTGGACAATACAGTGCCATAGGACACCAAAGTGATTACTAAAGACTTCACACTTTTCAGCCGGAAAGTGCAGTAGCTGACAGAAGCCTTTGTTGATTTATAAAAAGAGGTCAGCTGCAAGCATTCAAACACTACACACTTGATAACACACTTGATAACAATGCTTACTGTCTTTATTGTGCAACCCTAATGCTATTACTAGCCACAGACTCTTCCTTTTGACCTGTTTTCTACTTTTAAAGAGCAATTTCCTAACAAAGGCAGAACAGTTGCTCTCCGTTTATAACTTTGGTAAATTGAGCACACAAAATGCATATATTCAATTTAACAGCCCTTCATATCCTAGAAGTGTGCCGTTTGAAAGCTGGCTAGTAAAATACATAAGACTTCAAAGCCCACAAGTCAAAAATCCCAGAACCATTGCAGTCCATGGAATACAAGTCTACTGGATTTTATTATACCAGTGCTTTGAATTACCTTTGGCAGCAGCTTGGACAGGGACTCTGAAGATTGACAAGCAGCTATTGGCATACATTGTTCACTGCTGTAGTGCCAAGGCAACAGAAAAACATGAGGACAATAAACAGGGCTTCCAAAACCACCACCACCACATTAGGACCTAACGGTTTAGTAAGTAAAGAAATCATGTTGCTGAAAATGTTTCTGAATTAGGCATTTATTTTAACTTCAGCAAAACAAAAATTTATGGATAGGTTGACAACTTGCTGCAAGCCTATCCACAGCTTTTGTCAGTCATGCCATGTCTGGCTATAAGCGACTAGAAGTGTAATCAAATTAGAAATATACATGGCTTGAAGTCCAGAGCAGCGTGGTCTGATAACGGGATATTTTTTCTGGAGCAAAGAAACATTTCATTGTCTCCATCAGAATTTAGCTGAACTATTTGAGGGCCTTTACTGCTTCTTGATCCTTAAGGTCTGCTTCAAACACCTTCTGCCTGCTGGAAATAACAGCACCTTGTCAGAAAGCAAATTGTGAGTGAGGAAGCTGCAGCTAATGTGCAAGAAACATCAACTGATTACAGGCACATTAATGTCCTGAAAGCATGCGACTTTTTGGCCAGTTCTACAGAGAACAGACAGTGCAAGATGGCTGCCAGGCTGCAGAGCTCTTTAACCCAGTCTGTGTCGTCATGTCACGTACATATATTTCTCTCTAAACACAGAGATTCCTTGTAAATGCCTAACTATACGTACAAAGCACATTTACAGAGCACTAATTCAGAGAATCCACACAACAGAATGCCCATACAAATATCAAAACTTACAGAAAAGTTCCTTAAGAAAAACCAAAGGTAACATACAAACTAACAGAAAAATCACATTCCATCAGGTGAACTACTGCACAGGATTCATATTCCAGATTTTAAAAAGCTTTTTGTCAAACTGAGTTCTATTTAAATCTATGTAAGCACAAGAAAACACAGTACCCAAGCCTCACATGCAAAAGACTGCTCTGAAGATTTCACAGCTTAGATGGAACTTGACAGCTAGAAGTTTGACAGTAATGGCAGTGAGTGGAGTTCCCTGACACTGATGGAAAAAGAGGGCTAGAAAGAAATGTGCGAAGTTAAGTTCTTGCCACATTTAAAGAAGTGGTGAGGCACATAGTAGTTTCTAGTAGGCAGGAAAAGAAACAAGTCTAGACAAAGGGGAAATGCAGACAGCCGGTGTGCAAAGGCAACAGGGCAGTCTGCTGAAAGCAATTCCTCCTCAGTCATTGTACAAGTCAGTGCGATTGAACCTGAATGATCACATCCTCCCAAACAGCTGCGCTCCTGTAGCACCCTGAAATCAGCCCTCTGAGCCAGAGGACCACAGCAGGCAGAACCTTCTCTGACCTATACCAAAACAATACAAAATTTGACTTGTCAGATGTGCTCATAGAAGACAGAATAAATACATGCCTTGGAATATTACATTCTCATTTTGCAACCCTCAGGACTTTCTATACTCAGGTTGGAAGAAAACCTTTCAACACATCTGTGCAGTGTGTGTGTGATTACATTGCTAAAGATACATAGTTTACTGGGACATTTTTTGAAAGCTATTCCAATAATTCAAAATAGGGTTGCAGTTATATATATATATCAGTATAGAGGTGCCTTATACTAGCTTAATGCCTTTCTCTACAGCAATGTTTTTTCATCAGTACACACAACTTTACATTGATAAATCTGTATCCACTTGAGAGGATTAATTGTGCATTTAAAGCAATACAAATTCAGTACAAAAAACCCAAGCTGCTAGTTAAACAAAGCACTGAACCATTTAAGCAATTTCCCCTGAACACTGGGAAGGAAGAAATCAGTATTTCTATTCTTAACACTTGGAAAGTGAAGGTCTATGAAAATACATGCACAAATCACAAGTCTGCTGAAATCAGGAAAAGGATGAGAAACAAGAAAAAAGAAGCTACTGGAGGAAGAAAGAATCAGGAACAGTGTATTCCGTCTGTTGAACATTTCGACAAATGTAGCTCTTCTAGAAATATTAAATATTTTCTCAGCCATTTGTTGGGTTGCCTCTGGAAACAGGAATCCTCTTGGTCAATACAGGCTATAAATATCTTACAAGACATTAGTAAAATTGGTATGATCATATTTCCTAGTAATGAGTGCTAACAGACCATTACAAAAATACAATTATTCTAATTAAGTACAGCACTAATCAATACCCTGTGCTCTGGGTGAGTTTGCTTGAGTAAATAGTGATGCATATTTTTCAAACATTAAAATACGTTTTAAAGAAAAAAATATAATAGGGTAATAGGCCAGAGTAGTTTTCTTCACAGGCCATAAGCTGCTATCTAAAACACGAACCTCAAGTCTACCCACACAATTAAGTATCACTTCAGGTAAAGAGCTCCAACGTTGTCCTAGGCACAGTCTCAAGACAGCTTAAGCTTTCCTTCAGTACATATCCTATGATGGTTGGAAGGACTCTGTAGGTTGTTCCCTTATACCTACTCCACCAGCTGCTCACCTCAGCAGACATTACACCTGCAGCCTTTTCACTTGTTCCAGATACTTCTATTTTTCCTTTATAGCTAACTCCAGAGGTAATTGTCTTGCTAAAAATTAATTCCACCTAATGACCAGTGCTTACCTGAGGCATGTGCTTTCAAAATGAATTGCTATCAGTCATTTCTCAGCTTTCATATCCACATGTTAAGTTGGAAGGAAGATGTAAGCTGCAAATTCATTGCTTAGTCTGTACATTGTGGATATTCAATGACACCATCTTGCTTTAACTGGTGCAGTGTGAGAAAAATGGCCTCACTTAAATTATTTAAATGCCATTCATTAAAAGCAAGAAATTGCTAAATCAAGGGCTGTGAGGTACCTTGTCAGCATTTTCAAAGACAAGATGGTTTTTAGGAATAAAGAGCAGCATCATAAAAAAGCGTAGCTATTTTCTTTAACGCTTAACACTGTAGTTTAGCCCATGATGCAACTGCGTATTTAGGACTGCCTTCATAGCTCCCACCTGACTGGCCCAACTATGTCTGGGGAAGGAGAATAAGATTTTGGGATAGACAGGGCAGTTAAGGGCAAAAGTAACTGCCTCAACTTCACCGTACAGAGAGAAAAGTATTAGTGGTAAATGTGAAAAGAATCAACTAACCACTAGTAAAAAATGCTAATCCTGCCTATTGCAAATTAAGAAGTGACTTGTATACACAAAGCCGATTAAACCGTCTTGTAGTCTGAAAAAAGGAGAATCCCTTTCATGAAGACTGCATAAAGGGAAAGCACCCACAACACCGCCGGTAGACAAAACACGCTAGTTCTGCAGGGGCAGTTCTCCAGTCCTTCTCAATCTCAGACTCACAGCAATGGCAGATGACCTTAAACTTGAGTTTCTGCTTGCAGAGTACCTACCTGTCAGTTGCAGGGATCCTGTTTATTTTAACAGATACTTATTGACACTGGAAAATAACAGTATTTACATCATCCAGGAGGTCACAGCCAAATGCCAGAAAGGGAACTGGCTGACCTAAGATAAACAGATTGTGAGCAACTTCAGGCCTCGTGTCTGTTATAAATTAAAAGAATCCTTCACCACCTGGTTTAGCAACAGTTGCATCTACATCACTGGCCTCAAACTCTCACTCTGTATTTGTGCATTGGTAAGTCTGACTTTCCAAGTTCCTGATACTTTCCAAAGAATTTGAATCATCTCACATAATGTGAGATGATCATGTAACACACTATTATGGTGATCTTTCTTTGGATCTATAGCAGGGAAATAAACAAGGAAACTTCTTAAAATTTGCAAAATGTAACCAAAGAAAGCATCCGTAGTGTGATACAACTGACAAGGTCACACTGGTGCTTTTTCTTATTCAGCCAAGATATGTGTTGGAAATAAGCAGGCTTTCTGATATTTCCTGACCCTTTCAAAAATATGGAAACCACTTTGACAACTGATCTTTTTCCTGACTTTCTGCATTTGAACCAGAACAGCAAAATTGAACTATGACTTTGTGAGAAAAAAAAAGTCTAAGCTTCCACTTCCTTCCTTAACCTACAATCAAAAATAAATGGAAAATATGTAGTGAGTAAATAAGTATGGAACAATAGCAGTAGTCAGCCTTTCAGCCTTTCCATTGCTAAGTTTTATCATAACAGGTACTAACATAGGATAAAACTGAGTTATTTTCAAAATAGTAAGAGGAGTTAAAACAGCATCTTTTCTCCCAAAATAGAGCTTGACTATTTAGACAGAGAAACTTATTTTAATTATTTTCATTACCTTACTTGATCAGTTTTGATCTTTGGTTTATGTGGATGAGAAATCAGTTCTTTCTGAAAAGAGAAAGACTCATTGATTATCATTGATAAACTTACTGTTTATCCTGGAAGACTCCTTTATACAAACACTGAAAGAAAAGATTACACTAGCAATAGTAAAGAGTTTGGGAGGTTTTTATGTGCTAATACAATACCTGCGTAATCCAGAATAAAAAACTCATATGAGTTATTTTATCAGAAGAATGGAGTCTCATGTTCTGTTGCCGGCCTAGCTTTAATGCATGGAATTCGGATAAAGCAGATTTACTTGGTTCAGCTTTTTAATGAACTTTGAGAAGGGAAAGTGCTTAATATTTACCAATTTAAAAGCTTAAATGAAAAAATAATGCTTTTAATGTCCAAAATGAACACGTCATTTCTGAAAGTATCCTTTGAAATCTTGTTTTCCAAGTTATGTTTCAAATCACTACACTTATCAGCTTAAAAATTTCAGTTCTACTCTCTTCTATCAAGTGTAATTAAATTGTATTAATCAGGATATGTAGTTCTTCAAAAGGACAGATGTTTAACCTTATATGGGGGTAAAACCTCATCTATCTCTGCTTTGTATCTTGTGAATTACAACTGAAGGAAAGGATTGCCTTAATACAATACAGACCTCTTATTCCTGAATTTTCTTCTCCTGATAAACATCCGGCCATGCCAAGGAAAAACATTATAAATCAGTAAATCTACTGTTCACTACTGATAATAATAAAAATCCCTAATTGGAGTTCTTCCTTTTAATGCTCAAATTTGGTTTATGAAAGCTTTTTAGGGAGCAGAGCATGCCAAACCTACAGTCAATTTTATAGCTCTATTATAAACAGAGTTTTAGTGTTTCAGTGGAAAAAAGCTTGAGACAACAATGAAAAAAATCTAAGCAACTAAGTTTACAATAAACAGGCTGTAAAATTCTTTTTGCAAATTAAACTAAAACATTTAGCCACTTAAACATAAGTTTATTAAAGATGGAGTAATTTAAATAACTGAAGTCCATTCATTATGTACCTATATGGAAACCAGGGCCTTAAACAAAAATGCTGCCACAGTCCCTTTCCTCACCACCATTCTGACAGCACTAGTCACTCCTTCTGCTGTATTTCTGTCCTCCATTGTTCTAACTTTCAAGTTTCAGCACTTTTTCATATGTGCCCTGTTTCCTACCTGCCTCCACCAGTGAGGTCAGTTTCAGTTCCTTTCTGCTCCTCCCACAAGCATCTCCACATTTTCTGTGGAAATTTTGATGTACAGAGTTGTTCTTTTGAGATAGTTTGCAAGACCACACACAAGCCATTCTCAAAGACTCTTCTACTCTGTTGTCTTGGCGAAAGTAATTAAGGCAATCATGTTGTAGCTGACTAAATTACACATATACCCATACATAACCCAGCATCAAGTTATATCTTCAAACACTCTAAGGTATTTATAGTATCACTATCTTGCCCCTTGAGGTTTTCAGATTGTAAGCGGTCACAATAACCATATTCAGCTGCCTTAAATGTCATCTAGCTTCCACACCTATTGCTTCCTACTGTCTGGTCTAACACCTTCATAATCACACAGCTTACAGGGTCTTCTTTGCTTAGGGAATTTGTAGAATATAGCCAACTTCTCTACATGCTTAATCAGCTCAAACTGAGGTGCTTTTGCTATGCAAGACTGCTGCCACGGTACACCTTGCAACACCCCATGAGCCTGCATACACTGAATCATGATCCTTGCAATGCTGTCCGTGTTGTAAGGATGCACAAACCTTGAGATGCCTCTAGAGCATAATCAAAAGAAATCAGACTTACTGCAATCCTTTCTTCTCTCTGTTTTCTCAGTAAAGCTAGTATTTCGTCTCTTTTCTTGGCCTGAAAAGAAATATCTACCATAATAAGCTCAGAAAAATGAATTAAAAGCCCATGATACTTAGCTTCATTGGAAACTTGAAATTCCTCTTTGAAGCTGAGAACTAGTGTGAGCATCTTATGATTATAAGATTGGGGTAATTCAAGGACTTCCATCTGCATAATGATTCATTACAAACCCCTTTTCATCTGAAAGGTGCAACCAGAGATAACTCCTCTTCACTACGCAGTTTTAGATTAAGCCAGTCTGAGATTCTGTAGAAGTGATTTAAAATGGTGATAATTTCAAAAGTGCTAAAATTTCATCCAGTTTTGAACTACAAAATATTTAATGACTCCTTTCAATCAGTGGTGAAAGTTCTTCTCTCTACAAGAGAGGTACACATCCCAGAACTTGTTAAAGCTCCTCCCTTTATACAGTTGGAGGAGAAAATGATTTTCTAGGGAATAATGCTTCAATTCCTACTGAGAGTTTTTTAGTATTCTGATTCCCAGACATCTGAGCCCACCTGTATATTTTTGCTTTATGGAAGTGAATAGCTTTCAGACAGTGAGACATTCCCATTTAAGCGGAGTAAAAGCACATCAAGTTGTTTTCATAAATTCCTAGCAATATGTTATGAAACAGACACTGCAGGAAATATTTTGGGAAAACCCTCAACCAGTGCCAGAGAGGAGCACATCTCAGCATAGGATTAACAAGAAGTTTCTTATTTGCTCTTTTCCATTCATAAGTGATTAAGAAAAGATATAAAAATTAATGGGGTAAAAAAAGGCCCTTCTCTTCTCGTGGGGCCATGCCTCTGAGATTTCTTAGTGCAGCAGATCCTTTTATCTGATGACAGTTTCTTCCATACAATTTGACCTTAGAAATTAAGCAATCTTCAGCACTCAAACTCATTCGTTCAACAAACTCTTTTAAGTTTTAATCAGCTTTAAGCCTAATAAGAAGGTTACCAACTTCTTTTTTTCCCTCACAACAGATTAATGTAAATAACAGCATAAATACAAAGCCCAAACTTCAGATGTTTAGGTTTCCCAATTCTGAAACATAATATCTACCCAATATTCCGGAACTCTTACCTTTTCCTGTTACTGCCCTTTCACAAAAGGGAAGTAAAATACCTGAGTTGATTTAAAAAAAAAAAAAAAGCAAAACTGAGCCATACCCCAGATTACAAGAGGAAGCTGTATTTTTATTCGCTAGCCCGAGGAGTTAATGTAAATACAATACTCAAGTAAGGCAAGCAGTTCGTGCCCAGGAGTGGTAACCAGGCGCAGCTCACCAGGCAAGTTTGTGGTGATGAGATAGTACAGAGTCAAGTCAGGAAGGCCATCCACAGGTCTGGCTCACGGATGGTAGGCAGGGTCAGATACTACCCAGCAACCAGTCACCTCTTGAGGCACAACTGCGATAGAGCTGCAGACATACCTACAGACTAGCTCAGGAAAGGAATGAGAGCCCAGGCTGAGCTTAAATGGGCTCCTACCATGGGTGGAGGAGATCCCAAGGGAGGCTGCTCAGGGCCATTAAGGGCTATTAATGCCCTCAGGGCCCTGACCAGCACACCCAAACCACCTGATGATGAAATGCCCTGGTAGAGCATTACCTTAGCACTTAATAACTGAAGACAGCAAAGCAAGACCAATATCAGAAGAAGTGGCCAGAGTGGGAAACTGTCTAGCAATACAAAGATCTCTTCAGACAAGCTAGGCGTTCCTATTTTAAATGTATTAAACTGATTACTCAGATTTGCAGTGTTTATACTTTTGAAATTTCTTTCTTAATCATGAAATACACTGCAAAGCCTGTGAGAATTAATGGACTGCGGAGTAGCCTAGTGAAATTAATGTTCTAAAAGACAACAGCTATTTTGCCATGTGCCTCCGTCCTATTTCATATGAAATTAGATAATTAAAATAAGCATTCCTAGTAAATGAATACTCTGTCAGTTTGTAAAATAGCAGTGTTAATGCAGTGAAGTTTTCTTTCTAAAAAACTCTGACCCTGTTCCACAGTGGAGACAAAATTCACTTCCCGGATCTACAAAACAGAGCTTCCAGGTTTTACTCACTCAGGGTACATGCTGTAGGAACAGAATGTCTGAATCAAGACTGAAATCTGGATTTCAACATTAAATGACAGCTATGACTGATAATAATGTGAACATTATTCTTATTTCATTCAGTGCATTAATTTTCATTTTCTTAGAATATTTGAGGCTTACAGCATGTCCTGTAGTTATATAAAGCCATTTACTTACTGAAATTAATCAGTCATCCTTATGGCTGCCAGATGCCCAAAGCTGCAAAAACTTGCTATCATTTATTGTTACTGAATAAAAAAAAAAGAGTGGAAGAATCAGGGAACTGTTGCTAGCTTTAGCCAGAATTTAGAAAGAAGGCTAACTGATGATAATGGATGAGATGCATTATGGAGTTATTAATTGGAAAAGGAGGATTGCTGACTTGCAGGAAAGACTTGCAGACCTCAGCGCCTTTCTGCACCTCTTGCAGATTGCTCTCATCTGGCCTGCTTCCCAAATATAGGCTAGAGGCTTTTCAGTAAAAATATGGAACGTTTTGCTAAAATGAGAAAAATATAGTATAATAACAGTCAGGCTGGCAATGTTATTACATATGTAATACTAGTTGTCTTAGTTTCCACTACTTGTGTGAATTTTATTCTTGATATATATGTGGAACATTAATTCACGAATTAGATTAATGGTGGCTTCAGGAAAAATTTATATCTACAGACTACATCAGTGTCTTGAAAGCAAGAACAACTGTTGTGTGCATCTTCTTTTTCTTGGCAAAGTAGTAGGAGAAACCCCAGACTCTATATACTCAGTTCAACCTCAGTGTTTTGGAGGAGATGAACAGCAAAGATCTGGATACTGTGTCACTTATTATGCTTCTTTTCATGGTCAATTTAATGCTTGAGCAAATTTATAAACATGAATCCTGCCAGTCTGGTGTAAATGAAGAGTGTGTTTTATGAACACGAATATCAACTAGATAGATACTGATTTTTAAAAGGCTATCTACAAGAACCAATAACTAAAGTGCTGACTGGGTGATGCCAGGGCAGATTGATGTTAGCTTTTGTGAAATTCCACTTAAGTCAAAAACAGTCTGTGCAGTCCAGAAGGATCTAGCCTGAAAGGCTCTACACTATCCCAGCTGCGCCTTGCTTTGTAAAGGCAGTGTCATCTATAAACACAATTTTGATGTTGCTTCCTAAATTCTACAGTTTGTTCTGCAGCTGAGTAGTTTCTACAAAACTTGAAATGGCTTGGTCATGCAGTTCATGAATTATACCTCTCTAAAAATATCACCTAAACCTGTTCCTGAGTGACAGGCCAAGGCAGAAACATTCCTATGGAAGCTGATTTAATAACCATCCACTACCAAGTTTCCCGCATCTCTCAATGAACTCTTGGCACTAGCTGCTGCTGGGCACAGAGTAGTGGAGAGATCTATTAATAACTAAGACAACTAAGAAATAAACCTAAGCTTTTGAGCTGTGCTTCAATGTCTGTATGCCAGGATTTTGTGTGTGAAAGCGCATGCAGCAGTAGATTTCCCTGCCCCCCCCCCC
>VXAL01003789.1:31247-66843 GCA_013399475.1 Chauna torquata | reverse complement strand
CTATGATTCTACAATTCTATGAACATGATAGATGTGCAGAATTAATTGAGGTACATTTAGTAAGTATACAAATGTGACTGGGAGAGATCAATGAGAGATATTTCTGAAGGTAGGCCAAAAATTGCTTTTACAGATACATATTACCATTACGGCTCATTAGACGGAATTAAAGCTCAGGTGGTATTGCATCCATTATCCCATTGCAGAAAGATTCTTGCCCTAGATATAAGGATAGACTTAAGATGTTACTGTTCTGCCTCCTATGATCCCTGAGTACATTTGCCTCCAATTATACATAGCCCTAAAAATAAATGGACTGTTTTCTTTAGCCATCCTGACAAACAGCAACTCTACGTAAGCATGACCTTGAATATTTGCAACTGGGTTATTTCCTTAATCTACGTAACCAGACTAAAACATAGTGATTCTTCTATTTCTTTGAACATTTAGAGAGATTAATAATTATTGTACTATTAACTTCAGGTTCATCTATTTTGACCCCCTCCTACCATTCAGTTATAAATGTTTTGATTGTGTTAATGATATGATGTATGATTGTAATTCTCCCATTGTGACATTCAACTTAGCTACAAATTAGTGGTTGACTCCTTAAAAGCATTCCAGCATTTTCTTCAGCCTCAAAACATATGCTTCTTAGTGTTGCTAAAAAGCTACACACATGCTTCTGGAAATCTGCTCCAAAGAAGCCAAAGGGAGTGGGGATCACAAAGACTTTTGCAGAATTTTAAAAAGCATAGAATAAGTGAATTTTTGTTTGCTGAAAAATGATAATTATTAGAAAATAAATTTACTGCTGTCTGTCACAGAAGGACACTTGACAAAACTGGAATTTCACTCACTGTGCTATACCAAGCTTAGGTCTTCAAAGTGAATAGTTTTAATGGAACATCACGTGTCTCAATCTTCATATACATTCTGTTAACAACGTTGGTGCAGAGACCAGCAATAAGAGTGCTAGCTAATGCCAAAAGCAGTTGGTATTTAATGTCTTGAAAACCCATTTTGCAGCAGTCACCAAACACCCAGCAGATGGTAATAGCTTTTAATCACTAGTTACGAGAACTGTGAAAGTAGAGGTAAAAGTCTGGAGAGGACTTTAAATCCATATAAATGTAATAATATATTTTAAACATTTACACCTTAATATAAGTTTATAATCATCTGAATGTGAATATAGTGTAAACAAAGGGATTAGCAAAGCCATAAATATATGATCAATTTTAAATGTGAGTAGAATTCTGTATCAATAAAAAAATCAGTATTATGTTCTGAGGAAAAAAATGCAAAACAAACAAACAAACAGAAAAACACACATTCTAGTAAAGGGGACTATTTTAACCAATGTGTGTAAATTTCCCTGTCTACTGCATTTCACTGTGTAGGAATATTCATTGATTGCACTGAAAATATTACAAATAAAGGTTCCACGTCTTTAAAAAGATTCAAAATGTCATAGTTCTTTCTCTTCATAAGTATTACTGGTTCAGTGACATCTTGATTTCACAGGATCTTAATAATTTAGTGGAATAAATTCGGTAAAGAAATTGACTTAATAAAATCCTATATTTATTTCCAAAGTTAACACATAGGTTATTGTTACTCAAAATGAGGGATCAAAACACCCTCAAACATAGATGAGAACTAGTAACATGTCAGGGCTCCTTTTAAGCAAAATAATTTGGCTTATTCTGCTGAATTCTCGTCATTTCATTCTCCTCCAAATATATGGCTGGAATCAAGTAAGTACAAGTCACTTACAGCCAGTTGCAGAACTTGTACAACACACTGTTCAAGTTAACAAATCCCTCTCTTTTCCTTTTGAAACAAAGATCATAGTACTTTTCTCTGTCACAGATATACTATGAGAATAAAAATATATAGCAGGCTCACATACATTGCAGCTGAGGACAATAAACGTACTCACAGAAACAGAGAGAATAAGAAGATGGCATTAGGACAAAACCATTATTATTTAATATATTTGCTTGCTTGATGCTAGGGAAAAAAAAGTCATATACATTGCTATATCATTGTCAATAAAGTCAATGAAGTGCTATACATGGCTTGGCACATTTTAATACTGTTATGACAAATATAATCATGCATCTAATGTTATCAATGCACAAAGCATCTGTTTGTCCTTTCATGACTATGAAATTCATTCAGCAGCTATGAGCTTCTTTAAGTATGTTAGTGGTTTGAAGCAGCATGGTTGAATTCATATGATCATATACTGATTGAACAAAAGCAAGTTCCTTAAACTTCAGAGAGACCTTAATAAAGAGATAACTTCCATTGTTCTCTCTCAGAAGAGAACAATGCTGTGAGATCACAAACAGTGAATCCTTACAGTAATTTTGCTGAACTGATGAGGTTCCTTCTGATGAAGAAATAGGCTGCTCTGCATTGGTAATTTCAAGCAGCATTTGCACATTATAGTGCATGAGAATACCTAGAATAAACTAGAATAACCTAGAATATCATATCACACATGGCATGAATTTTTTTAAGTTTCTTATCTCAGCTGCAGCTCTGTAGAACCATAAAAATTCATCTTGCTGTTGTTCTTAAGCACACCATCTATCATAAACATTCTGAGGGACAGACTTGCAGAAAGCTTTCAAAAGCTAGAAAAGGAGGCCCTGCAATTATGTAGGATAATAGACATATTTCAGATTTAGTAATAGAATCTATTTCATTTCATACAATCTACAGAGGAGATACTGAACAATCCTGTTGTCATATTTACTTTGAAGAGCAATCTGGGCCACTTGATACCAGTCCAAATTTCTGTTATTACCAAAGCCATCGTTATTCTGTATAGCACACATAATGTTACCAGATCTGGATAGGACAGAAGTTAAGGCCCCAAAGCAGTGAGCAGACTTGGTAAATCAAGGAGTTATCACAACAGAATGAGTGAAAAATACATTTCAACCTTACCATTAAATTCTCTGTCTTAAATAGTTTCACCTAACTTTGTAGCTTCATTGTCATGTTAAGCTTTGCATGTGTATTTGCTTTAAAAATTAATATAACATATAATTAGATTTATATATGCAGTGCCTGTTCTGGTAGAGCTGATAATAAACAAACAAACAAACAAACAAACCAAACCAAATCAAACCAAAACAAAAAAAAATGCATTTGTCTGAACGTCAATGGCTCTGATTTAGTACAAAAACCAACCTGTGGTTTGTATTTCTGTCATTTTACTCTCTGGAGTACTTTCTTTTATCATCCTTTTTATGGTAAGGAATGCATCTTTCTCTTTTCATTAAAAGATATCTGTACTGGATTTTTAAGTCATATTACTCTAGTTGCTATCTTTTTTTTGTAAAGGGGTGAAGAATGTAGTGCTCTTATTAGCAAGATAAAACATATAGTCTTTAATCAGTCTTAAAATGTACAGGTTTACATAGTTGTAGGGTTGATTTTTGTATGCTAATATTAGCAGACTAATTTCCATCTGGAAAACCTAGTTAACATATGGAAGCAACCTTCAGGGTAAGGCACATGAATAAGTAGATGAGAAAATAAATTGGAAAATCACTAAAGAGTGCAGGAGTGAAGGAAATTCAGGTCTTGACTTAGAATCTTAACTGAGACAAGAAAGAAAAAAAAAAAAGTAAACTTGAATTTAATATTTGCAATGTTACTCAAGTTTTTCTATACTGATATGAAAAGTCCAAGGAAAACATGATCAGAACTTTTTTTTTTTGTTGTTTCCTAATTAAATTCATTGAAAAAAAATGTAGTGTTTGTGCATAGAGCTATACTAGTATTAATTTTTTTGAACATTTATTTATATGGGAATGTAAACATTTGTCTGGAATAAAAGAGGGAGAAACTGAAACTAAAAAAGAAGTTGTGGCATTTTAAAATCGGATAATAATTTGGCTCATGTTGCATGCTACAGGTATGGTCATTTTTAGTACCTATTATTAAGAGAACTTCTGAGTTTTAACTAACCACATGCATAATGTTTTCCCCAAACTTTGCTAATCATTTAAATCAAGGCCTGGTACAATGTTAAAATAATACTTAATGCAAATGATCTTTGAGTTTGACTGTGAATAACCTAGGTGCAAAATGATTTAATATATTCCTAATGTATGAAAACCAGAGTATTTAGCTTGTTTGTTAACGTCTACTTAAACTCAGAAACCCTATTACTGTGTATTTCACTAATGTGCATGTAGTGTTAAAAGTCNTATTTAAATTATAATATTTAAATAATATTACTAGATAAGTAAGCAAAATAAGCCTTGTGCTATGCTACCTCACACACCATGAAACCACGCAGAAGTCAAACTTGATGACTTAGGTACTACTGTCAGAGTAATCCCTGGAAGATGTTTTATCACAATGGGTTGCTGGTAGAAAGAGCTAAAAAAAGTTGCTATACTGTAAGCAGGCCTAAATATTNTGTATGCTAATATTAGCAGACTAATTTCCATCTGGAAAACCTAGTTAACATATGGAAGCAACCTTCAGGGTAAGGCACATGAATAAGTAGATGAGAAAATAAATTGGAAAATCACTAAAGAGTGCAGGAGTGAAGGAAATTCAGGTCTTGACTTAGAATCTTAACTGAGACAAGAAAGAAAAAAAAAAAAGTAAACTTGAATTTAATATTTGCAATGTTACTCAAGTTTTTCTATACTGATATGAAAAGTCCAAGGAAAACATGATCAGAACTTTTTTTTTTTGTTGTTTCCTAATTAAATTCATTGAAAAAAAATGTAGTGTTTGTGCATAGAGCTATACTAGTATTAATTTTTTTGAACATTTATTTATATGGGAATGTAAACATTTGTCTGGAATAAAAGAGGGAGAAACTGAAACTAAAAAAGAAGTTGTGGCATTTTAAAATCGGATAATAATTTGGCTCATGTTGCATGCTACAGGTATGGTCATTTTTAGTACCTATTATTAAGAGAACTTCTGAGTTTTAACTAACCACATGCATAATGTTTTCCCCAAACTTTGCTAATCATTTAAATCAAGGCCTGGTACAATGTTAAAATAATACTTAATGCAAATGATCTTTGAGTTTGACTGTGAATAACCTAGGTGCAAAATGATTTAATATATTCCTAATGTATGAAAACCAGAGTATTTAGCTTGTTTGTTAACGTCTACTTAAACTCAGAAACCCTATTACTGTGTATTTCACTAATGTGCATGTAGTGTTAAAAGTCTTTGCTTTCATTATGGGATCATATTATCATTAACTATATGAAAAAGAAATTATAAATGTAGTCTAAATTTTTGATTACTTGTATAGTGATCAAGTTCTTGTTTTGAAGTACATTATTATAAAACCACCTCTTAGATTGCATTCTGTTAGGAAGTAAGATAAAGTTTTCTTAAAGATATCTACAAAAGTCCAAAGGATTTTTTCATTGCTATTNACTGTAAGCAGGCCTAAATATTTATGAAGTAGCACCTCAAGTCTAATGCTTTGTTCATTATTTTGCCTTATTATTGAATAATTGAGGACATAACAGGTCATTATCTCTAAAATTCCATTTGCATCAGAATCTAACTCATGTTCCAATTTATTAAATTCAAAAAACTCATAGGTGCTGAGTGAAATTCATTCATTAGAAATGCTTGGAAACCACTCTCTTCTCTGTCACTGCATCTTTTCCTCCTGTGTTCCCTTCCAATCTGGCAACTTTAATTTGTTCTTAGGTCATGAGGTAAATTTTCTTTATTCATCAGTTCTAGGGCCTCCATTTTGGCTCCTCAGCAAGCAAAACCCCTGCTATTCTGGGGACTTTTCCTGTCTCAGACACTGCTGCAGACATGCTGATACCTGTGAGTCCTGCCAACCCCATTCTAGAGAACTGCACCCACTGAACATAACCTATCCTTCCCAGTGGGCCACCACCCTGGTTCCAGGAACTTTTACAGAACATAGTACACTGTGCGCATAAAGTAAACAGTGAGGAAATTATTCTATAATTAGTTACATAAGTATGAATTACTTAAAAACAACATAATTTCAAAATACAGAGAAGTATTGTTGGAGAAAAAGATAAGAAAATTTATTTTCAAATTGGCCTCATGATGTGGCCCTCAACTAGCATCCAAAAAACAAACAAACAAACAAAAAGTCCAAACAGAATGAACAGAGCAAATATACAAACAAAACAAAAACAAACAAACAAAAACTTTAATTTGTCATCACTGGAATGACTGTACAACTACTACCTAGAAATATAGTGTTTATACTCCAAGGCCCGAGCATCATTGTTCCAAATGATACATATTCACCTTCCCCTTCCAAGTCACACAAGTAGAATATCACTGTTCTGTCTGGCTAATCTGCCAAGAGATGGCACTTAGACAATTCAGCTAAGCTGATCGCCTGACAAATACGCTTTATCAGTGCTAGCCTGGCCACGTTTCCTCTTCTTTTTTCTTCTTCTTTTTTTTTTTCAGGATAGCAATGGAAGATTGCACAGCTTCTAAAAAGACCTTGGCATAACAGAGGTTTCAGATGCTTTTCAATTCCCTCTTGAGGCAAAACATGCCATTTTTTGTAGCCCTGTGAGGAGTATGGTTGCTTGTCATGTTCCAATTAGTAAAGCAGATGTGAAAGGTTTACCATCATCACCTGAGCCTTCAATTTAACTTGAAATGAGACACTCCTAACTATGCAGGAGTTTACTAATTCTGTTCTTTTTCCCCAAATGCATGTTAATTTCCATTATAAAGTATGTCACTGTAACTTTAAAAATATTCTTCGCTTCTTACTTTTACTGCTCCTGGACAAATTTTTGTTCTTTGTAAGATAACGGCAGTTTTGTCATAATCATCAGCAGGAATAAAAGTAGTTCCTATGATGTGATAATTATTTTAAGCCCAATTTTAATATGTAACAGGCAGTACTCCATTGCTATATTACCACCTAATTGACCTACCATAAGATATATTGATATAAATGTATTCAATATTCCTCTTTGATACATGTCGGCTTCAAATAATTTTCTATCTCATTATCAGAGTTCCTATCCATAATAAATGTAAAGCATTATGCATATCTACATGATTTTTAACTTTTTTTTTTTTTAAATACTTTTTAATACACCAGTCTGATAATTTCAGGGGCTACTTGAGCACAGGTTAAGTCCTTAACTAAAAATTAACCAGTACATGGGGAACTATGACCTCCATCCCCACCAGAGCTTTACTAAAAGCCACCTCAGTGAAATCTCCCTCAGCTGATTCCTTCTTGCACTGTGTAGACAGCCACAGCAGAGAGGCCAGCACCACCACATGCCAGCATGGGCAGTATATAGAGAGGAACCAGAGTATATAGAGAGGAACCAGAAGTACACCACCTCTGTGCAATAGCCATAGAGGATGGGAAGTTGCCCATTAAAAAAAATGGTAGAGCAGCCACTGCAGCACAGTGTTGTCTCTGTTCATAGCCTGTTTTCAGACTACGTGCCAGTTCTGAAATCCATTCATACATCTCGCTCAGAAGAAACCTTATTAAACTAAAAAACTTCACTTGGAGTGAATTCCCAGTTAATTTAAAAAATTGTTTATTCAGCACATAGTTACCTCATAGCTACAAACATGGTGGATGTTCTCAAAAGTCAAAAAGAAGAAATTACATACGAATTAAGGAACAATATTTCATATGGAGAATGACTGTGTGGTTTTCAAATGTGCTTCTGTGCAAGTATTTCTACTGAAGTAATGGCAAAATTGTCATTGCCTTCTGCTGCAGGAGCATAGTTCAATCAGCTTGTGTTGCTTTTAAAGGTCCTCCCATCACTTAGTATGAATTAACCATGTAAGTGTTTCCTTAATTCAGCAATTTGGATTCTGTAACTTCTGCATTCTCAAATAATTTCCAGTGTCTGATTTTGAATATACAAAGCTCTGAAAAATAGATTATTATACCTTATACTGTGGGCAACAAGAGGCCAGTAACAGGATTCAAAGAAGAGACAAGTCTGACTGTCAGTGAGAGATCAGCTGCCAAGTTGAAAAAAAGGACAAGATGGAAACTGAGGAGTGGAGTGGCATTAGTTTTGTCACAGTCTAACCAATCAGTTGACAGATAGAAATAACCAGAAGGCTTTGCACAGAAAAGGAATAAATAAATAAATAAATAAATATTTTAAAGGAAGAAAGAAAAGATTTTTTTCTTTCACCAACTACAGAGAAGATATCTACCTCTCTATTATCTGTGGAGAAAAGCTGTGGAACTAATTTAGTTATGATGACTTATGTTTTAGGCAGCTTCACTGAAAGGAATCTTAACAATGAATGCTGAAGAAATTTATTCAGTGTTAAAGGGAAAAGAGAGGAAAAAGGTGGACAAAGATTGTTCTGATACCTCACAATAATACCTGCTGACACGAAAAAAAGAAGAAGAAAAAAAGAAAAAGAGAAGAAGGAAAAAGAAAGGACGACACTGTCAAGAGAAACAAGAGTTGTAAAGAGTAGACACTCAGAATATGTAGACATTCTTGCAAATTTATCACCTTTAATAAAACTGATTGATGTAACAATAGTTACAAATAAGGTAACATGAAATAGCAATGTGGTTGTGAATGTAGTTTCCGTTTCAGATTTACTTTCCCATGTACTCCTTCACAGGTTTTAAAAAACAAACAAACAAAAAACCTGTTTTAGTCACTAGAGTGTATGTGAGCAGTGTTAAGAGTGGCCATTTTGTCATCTTGTATGCCATGTTTTTGTGATTCTGCTGCTGTGGTCCATAAGCCTCTGCTTGTGTTTTAGTGCTATGGTGCATGAATGAATATCATGGTATAAAGATATAAACCATGTGAAGTCATAAACACAGATGTCCTCAATGTTCTTTTTCCCAGTAAAATTTTTAATATTATATTGTGCTGCCATTTTCACCAAAACAGTAATTCTTTATTAGTTGTCCAATCTGAAACTAATGTATCCTTTGGAAGATTTTTTTTTTCTTGAGCCAGCATTCAGGAAATTGAGATATAAAGCTGCCAAATTACACTTAAGATAAATATTGTTGTCACTGAATGCAATAGAAATAATATCTTGCATTAATTTTCAATATAATACATTCTCAAATCAAAACATAAAGTTTACAAATTGTGTTACTTTTCCTTGAAAACAATTTGCTAAATTGTATTATTCCAGTTCAGCACAGTGTGGTCAATTTATTAAGTTACCATTGCATATATCACTAGGGCCTCTACTCTATGTGACAGATACACTTCCCTTTTCTAGTTGACTGTTTTTTCCACAGCCCATGAAACAGCTATAGCATTTGCTCATTAGCAAGCAAATATTAAATAAATGCTCTATGATAGTGCCTAATTGGGAATGAATGAACACAGTCAGCTGAAACTGAATCTAAGGAAAGCATGTTCATAGTGGCTTGATCAGTCGTGCTTGTTAATTCTAATCCTAACTAGATCATTTATTTCTGGAAGTAATAGCAGATAGTAATTATTCCACAGTGAAGGAGAGTGCAAGGGGTCGGTTTCTCATTAAAAAAGGAAAATTAAACACATCAGATTTAAAACAGTTTTTCACCTTTTATTTAGAACTATTTTAGAGAAATTATGTCCAAGTAAGTTAGGTAATTTATGTGGAAAAGAGATGATTTTCATCCTTTTTAGACAAAGAATGACTTCATATAAAGCATTCTCAATAACAAATGAAAGCATATTAAATATCTTTTAGGATCCACCACGATAAAAAATGTTTTAACATTAGGAATATTTAGGAAAAATAGTTTCTTTCACCATAGTTGTCTCTAGACGAGAAAGCGGGTTCCATACTACAAAATATTAAAGTAATTTTTTTACTGAGGTGAAGCTGTGCAATAAAAGTATTGATCATCTTGTCTATTATGGGTCAAAAGAGTAAAAAATGAACCAGGAAACTGCTTTAATACAGTTTTAGTTTATTCATATTTTTAAGAGAATTAAGTCACAATTCTTAACTCTTAAGTAAATTTACTAAACTAATGATTCATACATAAACCACAGTGTTAAATATCTAGCTCCATAAAATGATATGGTTACGTCTTCATTGTGAGACAGACAGTAGATGCAGAGTGGGACTGTTCTTGCATATTTTTAGACATGAGTACCATAGTCCTTTACCTTTTTGTGAACTCAGGTTCTAAGGATCTTCCCTATCATAGATATAGTTTGACATATAAATCCATAGTAAATACCTTTAAATTTCATTATTTTTTATGTAGAGAAACATAAATATTCAGAGACTGTCTTAATTTTTTTATTTTTATTTTTTAACACCAATATCAGGATTGCCATATTCCTTTCTGTAAGGTTAAAAGACATTTTGGGATGATTATCTCCAGACATAAGAAAAATTAAAGCAGATGATATCCATCGTGATTATTAGATGAAAAGCAGGATAAAAAGAGCTAAGCCTATGTAGAGTCCTGTTCTGCATAATGACAGACCTATGTACATTCAGAAGGATTCATTCACATAAAAGCAATCACCAGCCATCAATTCTGATGAGTAAAATTTGGCATTTATGAAAAACTTTACAGTAGGAATAACTTTGAATCTGTAAAAAGGAAAGAGAATAGTTGTTGTTGCTGTTGTTGTTGTTGTTAGAGTTTTTAGAATTATTTGTATAGGAAATAATTCCTATTTAATGAACTTGTAAAAATACAACAAAGAGCAGAATTAAAAATTGGCTTTAAAATAAAAAAAAAATTGATGGGTAGGATTTCATGAAAAGTACTACAGTACTTATGTAATTTAATGCAACTGTTCAGTTGTGTTGACAATGTCAAAATTGCAAAGTTTAAGATCTCAGTGAGGTCCACTCACTGAGAATGATACTCAGTAATGCTGTAATTGAAAACTTGTGTCTAGAAGGAAAGTAAATACTTGACCTGTTTGAAATACAGAAATAGTAATTCCCACTTCTTATATTTGTAAAAGCATAATGACGTATGGCCAGAATATTTTGTAAGAGTTAGATGTTAAGTGCTCTCTACTAATTAAAATGCAGACAAACTCTCACTTAGATACAAGACCATGAATAACTGTGACACTTACCCAATTGCACCTTGCCAGTTCACCATTTAATTTCAGCTGTGAATACCATTTTGTATATTGATTGTTTTTCTTCTAGCTGCAAATAAATGCATAATGAGTGTTTTTATAGCTATTTACTACTTTAATTTTCAATATTCAGTGTTTTGTCATTTGAAGTTCGGTAACACATGACCTAACATATTAAATAAAGCACCTATAATATATGGTGAAATACTTCTCCCAGGTGTCTTTCTACAATGACGTATAGGTATATTAATTTATGGAATTATGTTAATGGTGAGTCAGGTCTTTGAGATTTTTATCCAGTGTTTTGATTTCACTGGGTCCTTTTTATTTTTTTTCTTTATTGTGTGACCTGAGTAAAGGGTTTGTCTCACTTCCTGCAGATAAATTACTAGGAAAACAAAACAAACAAACAAACAAAATAATAAAATCATGGTTGCTCTACAGTTCCAATACCAAATGGTTAAATATAAGTGAAATAAATTACATCTATTCCTATGCAGTGCCAAGTGCAATACATATTTTATATGTATTTCCAGACTTACATTCTTGTCTTGTTTCAGTCAAATATTATAGATCCTTTTCAGTAAAGAATTCTCAGAAAGCTTTCACTTCACCATAAATTATTTCTAAACTGTACTTCGGTGAGAGTAGAAAGAGGTCCATCTCGCTTAATTCATATTCTAAAACACTGCTTTTCCTCTTTGCCAACATAGGGTGAACATGGTTAAACACTTAAAACACAAATAGTTTGTCAAGAAGTGTACATATGCCCAGGACTTTGAGAAACAATGCTGATCTACTGAAAGGCTATTGTTGACTTTATACTGCTTGTAATATATCTCATAGCTTAATCTTTCTTTAGCTATCAACTTTCTATGACATTTTTGTTATGTTTCCACAGAGAATGACTCAATACTGAATGAAGCAATGTAATTTGGCCAACAAAACCTGATTCCGCTGCACACACAAAGTCATTTAGTACTATTCAAAAACTCGCTGGTATCTAAGAATTTACAGGAAACTGGCAGTTCTGCATATGCAGCAAAGAAATCATTGGAGATGCTCTGCTAGACAACTTCAAGCATTTAAAATAATCTCCAAGAAGCCACCCTCCTTGGAGTTCTTCAAAAGACATCTGGACATGATTCTGGGCAACCTACTTCAGGTGTCCCTGCTTGAGCAGGGGGGTTGGATGAGATGACCTCCAAAGATCCCTTCCAACTTCGACCATTCTGTGATGCTGTAACTACACCTATGCTCAGGCAAAAGAAACCATATCTGGCTACTTTAAGGTGACCCAAATCTCTTGCAAAGCTTCATTGAATGTCATTGATGCCCAAATTCTTAACATATCTGTGGCAAGAATGAAGGCACCTTGTGCTCAGGCATCTCACGCACGCACAGATGCCTTCCTGCAGGTTTACACGTACGTGAATTTGAAGGTAGTCTGACTCCCAGGCGCATTAACTTCAGGTGGTTTTGACCCTTATAAAAAAAAATGGCTGAGAAAGCCTTTTCTTTCTTTCTTTCTTTTTTTTTTTTAATTGGATGATTGCTGCATCTAAGGCAGGATTGTACAATACAAGGTAACATTTTGAATTTATTTAATGCTTACCAGTCCCAAGTCTGCTTCAAGATTTTTCATACTTTTTCCTCTTATGGGAGAGAGTTACAGATAGTTTATGTGTCAGGTACAAATGAAAAAGATCCGGGATGTGGATTCAATGATAGTGAAAGAGTTTCAGAATTCTTTCAGTCCTTCTTAGGATTTGCTCAGCACAGTGAAACAATGGAAAAACTTATCACAAAATTTGGAGTCAATTGAAAATACTGTGATAGATTAACAAAACAAAATTAACAAAATTCCCCCTTTCTACATGCTACTTAGGTTGATTTTCCTATTGGAAGAAAAATGACAAATATATGAGGTTGTTGACAATATTAAACAATGAATTCCAAAAGGGGATATAGTTGGAGGTATTTGAAGGTTACCACAGCACTACAGATGTTATGATGGATTTTAACTCTGATCATATTTTCCAATATTGTATAATTACAGTCCTAGAAAAAAAAATTGCATCTAAACACAAGGACTAAGAACAAAATTAAAATAATATAAAATGTTCAAAAGCTGATTTAAAATGGCTAATCATGATTGCCTCTAATTCCTACTGGGTCAGTGGAACCCACCACTCAGATCATACCCATAGAATTTCCATCATAATACAACAGTTAAAGATAAACAGATGAAAAAATAAAATAAAATAAAAACCCGTTCACAACAACAACACTGTATAATGAAAAAAAAAGAATTCAAAGCAATACTCAAGAAATATGTATATTACCATAGCCCGCACACCCTCTCGATTTCCTATTCCCTAGTTTTTCAGGAGAAGTAAAATGCATATTAATATGGAGATTTTTTTTTTTTTTTCAATGGGACACACACTTTTTGCTAATGAAGCAAGTCAGCAGAGTAACAGAAATGGAAAAAAAGGTAATTGGATCTTACTTGAAAACCTGCAGCTTCAGTTGTGGTCTAGAACTGACAGAATCTGTCAATATTTACAGAGATTTATTGTGATGCTATATATGCTCTATACACATTTTTCTACAATAATAAAATAAAATGCACAGTGTTATTACCCTATTTTGAACTTTTTAAAGTACATGAAGATTTTTTTTAAACAGCATAAAATTTACAATTAACTGCAAATTTTAGTCTATTTTTGTTAAAAATAAACAGGTAACTAAAAAAAATGTGAAAGCTCATTATCATTTGCGTAAGTAAAATAACAGCTAGTAAAGCTAACTAAGAAAGACATGTTTTTCATGTTTAGAGAATGCATTTTACTTATTTTTCTAGTATGCCAATTCTGTGGTTTAACACTGGTAGGCAGCTAAGCACCACACAGCCACTCTCTCAATCTCTTTCCCTGCTCCAGTGTAGGGACCCTCCCATGGGATACAGTTCTTCACGAACTGATCCAGTGGGGGTCCTTCCCATGGGCTGCAGTTCTTCGAAAATTGCTCCAATATGGGTCCGTAACACAGTGTGCACTCCTCAGGAGTGGACTGCTTCAGCATGGGTCCCTGGCAGGCAGCAGCTTCCACTTGCTCCACCATGGGCTCCTCTCCACAGGCTGCAGCTCCGGCCTGGAGCCTGCTCCTGCGGGGGTTCTTCATGGGCTGCAGCCTCCTTCAGGCCACATCCACCTGCTCCACCATGGGCTCCTCCATGGGCTGCAGGGTGGATATCTGCTCTGATGTGGTACACCATGGAGGGACAGGCTGCTCCACCATGATCCTCTCCATGTGCTGCAGGGGAACTTCTATTCTGGCATCTGGAGCACCTCCTCCCCCTCCTTCTTCACTGACCTTGGTGTCTGCAGGGTTGTTTCACATTTTCTCACTTGTCTCTTCCAGGTGCTGTTTTACAGCATTTATTTCCCCTTTTTAAATATGTTCTTGCTGTGGTGCCTCCAGTGTTTGCACCTCATTGGCTCAGCTTTGACCAATGGCAGGTCCCTTTTGGAGTTGGCAGGAACTGGCTTTTATCTAACGTTGGTCAGCTCCTGGTCTTTTCTCACAGAAGCCACCCCTGCAGTCCCCTTTACCAAACCTTGCCATGTAAACCAAATACACCAGAACATAATTAAAAAGCAGTGAATAAGGAAAGATAATTTCAAACACACATTTCTAGTATCTAGGTTCTGCTAAATATCAGCATTATATTTATTTCACAAAGAGCTGGTCAGAAAAATGAAACAGAAATAACCTTCCAGAATGCAACTGTTCTTCTTTTAGGCGTCAGTGGTTATTTATAGTTTCAAAATTTCCTCAAGTTAGATTTATGTAGTTTGTATATATCCTGTCTGAGAATAATTTTATTTATTATAAATGTACTGAATTTATAGTTATTTATTTATTTATATTTATACTGTTTCTATTATTATTATTATTACTATTTTCTATCCCTTTTGTTTCTTTCTTTTCCATTGAATTCTGTAGGAACATTTTATTTTCCCAGCAAATGCCTAGCTGACTCATTCTAGTAAACTAACTGGAACTTCTTATAGTGATGTTCATTCACTACATCTCAGCCTGGTAATACCTCTCTGCAGAACTTATCCTTGAAAGTGAGACAGGTAAAAAATAACAACAAAAAATACATAATACTACAGAAAAGAGGAACTTTGAAATAATGGCAGGTTAATTTCTTTAACACATAATTTGTCTCATGAGAGTTTTGTGATTCTACCTTTTCAGTGTCAAAAACTTATTAGCGACAAGTTTTCATATGATAGACAACTGAGTATTCCTCTAAAGGAACAATGGTTGTCAAGAACCTTTTTTCTAGAACTCTGTGTTTAAGGCTTATTTCCTACATTTATCATATTTTAAATACAATGTTGAGTGTTGACGTGTGCATGGACAATGGTAGCTACATATGTGCTTTATTTCAATTTCCTTTTGATTTTTTTGCCTCGAAATAATAAGCAGAAAGGAGACTTCATTCTGAATATAAGCTGAGATCTGCTATATATATTCTTAGTAGAGAAATCAGAAAAATTCAGAAAATCCTTGGAATTTGCATTCCTGAAATCTGTATCAGTCAACCATGTGACAGAGAATTACATTCTTACCTCTTCTTATGTTTCTATTTCTTTTCTAGTGGAGTTTTATTCTCACTGAACTAAATCATATGAAAATTTGGAACAGGATGATATTAAAGAATACCAATTAAATAAATTATGATGGTTCCTAAATAAAGCTTTCTGGTTCCAAAGAAACACCAGTAACATCTGCTAAGTATCTGAGAGTGCTCAGATTAAAAATTTGATGGGAATTTTTCTCACCCAAGTATGTTTATGAAAATACCAAAGCTTGTTTGGGGCTGCTAGGTTATATTCAATGTGATTATCCATGGCCGAGCTATCTGAATATTTTTTATCTGGCCAATGTTATTAGCTGAAAAATCTTGAAGACAACCATTGGAAAGACTTTTCAGTAAGAAATTTAAGATATGTACATGTGTAAAAATCTTTTACTGTAAAATGTAATTCTGTAGCTCCTAGAGGACAGTTCAGGCACTAAGATCTCATGAGCACCTACTCAGAGTCCTGAATTTAATACTTACATCCAGGAGAGAATTTGAGACCTTCTCTTTGCTGGATCCTTCTGACTGGCCTGTTTTGCATAAGTCACTGTTCTGAATTGGCATATCTAAAGCTTTGAGTGGTCGAATGCCTAATATTAAATATCTATATAGCATTTAGGTAAGCTCCACATACCTAGATTTCAAAAAAATTGCAGAAAAAAGAGAATCTCATTAGATAGTATCCACCACATGTTTTTTTACAGTAAATTTTGTTAACAGCACTGTCATTTTGTCTTTATTTCTCCCTAGATCTGCTCCAGAAAGAAATAAACAATTTTTATATATTTTTATTTTTGACTTTCAGCTATTTAAATATTTTATACTATTGCTCTCAAGTCACAAGGAGATATATTACATAGTATGTAAATATGACTAGATTCTGATCTCTGTTACATCTCTATAATAAATAATATAAGACTGCCTTACAAAACAAGCAATAGTACAAGCACAAGGTGTAAAAATGATTGAGAATTGGAGTTTCTGAGAACATACAACTAAGGGGAATAGAGGTAAACAAAAATTAATCAGATATGTTTGTGAGGAAGAACAAAATAAATCTTTGTGGATTATTCTTCTCTATCACACAGGTATAATTGCATTGTTTCAAAACTTGCTTACCTATGCAGTTCACAAATGTGTTCAAGTCTTTGGAAGCTTGCTGCTTTGCTGTTGTGAACCATCTCCATGAACTTATGCAATGCAGTCATTCGAGAGCGTTGCTTAAAAATAATCTCTAAATCCAGGTCTGTGTAGGGGGTATCTACTGCTTGTAATACACAATGTAAAGAGGAATCTAAATGTCATTTCATTATATTCTCCTCCAAATTTTTCAAAAGAAAAGAAAAAAAATCTTTCAAAACTTCTGACTATTATACCTAAAATTTTGCAATCCCAAGGGCCCCTCTTCTTTCTATATATCTGTACCATTGCAAACAGACTAACACCTTTTCTCCTTACTTACAGAGGAGGAGAACTGTTCCTTGTTCCTAAAGCTTTTTGCAACCCCTCTCTAAAAGAAGTCAAGCAAGCAGGTAGCCCCATAGGAAGGCATAGCAGTTGTCTTGGCAGGCTTTGACAGGGTAATTGTTGTATAACACTTGCTGCCCAATTTACCACTGGCTACAGTTTTGAAGGGAAAATGCTGAGTATGCTGAGGGAGAACACATTGTAAATTTGTGTCTTATCTCTATCAGCTGTTTTTGCTGATCATGGCCAGTCAGCCAAAGACCTACAAATCCTCTTCAGTAAAAGAGCTTGAAAGAGTGGATCTGAAGGGTGAAAAATGTGCTGGCAATGAGACAGGTCTTCCTGCTGTCAAAAATGGTGCTGAGTGTATCTGAAGAAGGCAGATGATGAATCAGTGACTCAAGCTAACAAAAGGACATGAAGAAGCTTGACAGTTCTGTCAACTGGCTCTTGGTGGAAAGCAATTAGGTTATGACAAATAAAAGAAATAAATCACGCAGAAACTGTGTACTTTTGATTAGAGGAAATAATACAAAGTTGGGACAAACTTTCAAAGAAGAAACAGACTGCAAAAGTAAAGTGAGATGGCAGAGGGGAAGAGCACAACTATCCACTGAAAATACTCAGAATGAATTTAATTCCTCCTTCCTTTCCTCCTCCCTCCCCCCTCCCTTCTTTCTCTTCCCTTTTTTTCCATACCCAACTTAATTTGAATTTTATTATAAAGTAGCTATCATGTCCTATCTCTGAATGGAAGTGCTGAGATATAGTCCTCTAACAGCTGGAGTTCAATATCAAGGCCTCTGTAGCTTGGGTGACAAAAGAAAGAAGAATAATGAAAATGTGGTGGGAGGTCTGTGTCTGCTCAAAGAGACAGGGTGGCACCCAAGAGAGCAGGACTTGCCACTCCTGCTGCCTCTGAGAGAGTATGAAGAAAGAGTAGGAAATGGAAATTTCAGCATCAGGCAGCTCTCCATCTCTTTCTGTAGTTTTTCTCAGATGCAGCAGGAATAGGTATAGTCTATATGGGTCAGAGCTAGAGACAGGCTCTTCTTAGGCCTTACTTTGTGTGTATATGGTGTTTTTTCAATAGAAGGGAACCAGCAGCAAGACTGTGTCATTCTCAATCGTACCTAAATCCTGATTTGCTACCTATACTTCAAGCAAACTTTGTAGAAATTTCTCAATCAAATACCTAACACTTCAGACATTTAAGTACTTTGAATCATTTCTCTGGAGCTTCCACATCAGAATTATTTGCATTAAATAAGATTTTTCACCATAAAAGCTTTCAGGGAATCTATGGATTCTCATTATTTCCTTGGAAAACTCCTAGAAAGCTGTATTATAAACAGGATTCCTTTTGTACCTGTAAATCAAATATTCCCTGTCTTGAGGCAGAGACAACAACTGCTAATCAGATTTTTTTTTTTTACTGTAAGTTTGTTCTTTAGCTTTCCATTAAACCTTCTTGAGGAACTTCTAGAAAAAGATATCTAGAGTGTATGTAGATCTAGTATATATCCACATATACTACATACATAGTACATACATAGTACATATACTATCGAGTATATATCTCCATATAATGATGTACCATCTGAGAAAAGATAACAAAGTGCCAAGGAATAAATAGATGCTTATTATACAGCTAAACAAAATGGAATATAATATATATATATTAATTCATTGAAGATAGGAGAGTGTTACAAGATATCTCCTTTGAGTTTACATATAAGCATGGAGTCAATACAGTGTAGACTACAGACTATATAAAGAAGGGGGAATGGCATAATGGACCCTATAAATAATTGAAGCAATTGAGAAATGAAGAAATAGTATACAATATTTCCTGCAATTTAAATACAATACTTTAGGTTTGAGTGCAGGTTAAGTATTTCTGGAATAATTGCATACTTACCGAAAGCAACTACTTGTTGCTTTACAGAGGAAGAAAACCCAAAACACTGAATTAACCAATTTTCTCCATTTAAAATTAATTCCTCATATGACTTTCCTCTCAGTGACTTTTGTTTGTGTGAATTCATACTACTGACAGGATCTTCTACTCATCTCCAGTTAAATCTCTACAAAAAAAAAAACAATCCACTCTGCCTCTTCCCCAAGAGGAATTGTGCTGGGGAATAAAGATTAGGTAACACTAACATCTGTACCAACTGATAAAGACTGAAATTATGCATGGATATTTACATCCCTGTCCACATCTGCCATTGGTGCCTGTCTCCTTTTGGAATTAAGCTCCTCTCTGGTAAAAAAAATGCATTTACCATCCATACATAGGGTGGTAATGGTTTCTGTTCTTTTACAGTTATGCAAATCTTCCTCTAGGGAAACAGAGTAAGAGTGTACCATACTAAAAAAAAGTGTTTCCCAACTTAACCTCAGAAAGGCTTTGGTGACTTACAGAAGTAATCCAAGGCTAAGAAATTTACTTTATGCAAATGCATTAGCCATTATATCATAAGCAACTTGCATAGGGGTGCTGTCATGGTTTTGACTGGGATAGAGTTAAGTTCTCTTCATAGAGGTTCACACAATACTGTGTTTTAGATTTTTTGATGAAGATAATGGTAATGTTTTCAGTTGCTGCAGAGCAGTGTTTATACAGAGCCAAGGACTTTCCAGCTCCTCATATTGCCCTGCCAGCGAGGAGGCTGGGGATGCACAAGAAGCTGGGAGGGGACAGGACCAGGACAGCTGACCCAGACTGACCAAAGGATATTCCATACCATATGACGTCATGCTGAACAATAAAACTGGGGGGGCTGGCTGGGGCAAAGGGGTGGGGGCGCTGCTCAGGAACAGGCTGGGCAGCGGTCAGCAGGTGGTGAGCAATTGCATTGTGCATTCCATTGTGTACGCTTGCTTTGTATATTCTTTTACTATTATCATTATTATTATTATTATTATCATTATTTTACCTTTCTTTTCTGTCCTATTAAACTGTCTTTATCTCAACCCACGAGCTTTTTCCTTTTTTACGTTTCTCTCCCCCATCCCACTGGGTTGGGGTTTGGGGAGAGAGTGAGCGAACGGCTGTGTGGTGCTTAGCTGCCTGCCAGGTTAAACCACAACAGGTGCTATTCCAGTTTCAACTGGAAATAGGTAGAACTCTGGGTATCTAACAATGAAGATCTGTCACACCAATCCTTTTAAATATATTGTTTTCTTAGTCAATATATGTAAAATACCATAGGCTGATTAGATCAATATTTACTAGTAGAGAGCTTCCACCAATGGAAATCCTCTTGATGGGAGTCGGGCCTGGGGAGGGCGGGGGATGAGGTATGTATATGTGTGAGTTTGCATGTATATATATTGAGTTCAAAGGAGCTGAGCTTAGAGAGCTTAATGTTTCACAGACATTTTGTCTTTTCATTATCTTTCTTCTGCTGTAGAATTCTGGAAGATTTTATTTTTATTTTATTTTTAAATGTTAACTTATTAATTTCTATGCAGTTAACTGGTCTTGAATACAACTTGTGAAGCATAAAATATGCATGTACATGAAATACACAATAAATTAGATTTCAAGGGCATTAATCACCTGTGTTTCTCATCAACACGTAAGTAGGTTGTATTCAGTACTGTACCTTTTGTTCAGGGAAGATAGTGGCAGCAGAAGCAGCTGTCAGAAACTGATAATGATTCAAACTGTGCTATCGTGAAATGAAAACAGTCCAGCAAAGAACTAACGGAATCAGAGACGGACTGAAGTGATGTTCCAATTGGAGCTGCAAAGATCGAAGAACCTTAATAAGACTATCATACTGTTACTTACTAAAAATTAAAGAAATATTTTGGATTTCTCATAGGGTATTAGCATTCTTCCCTTGATAAAATAAGCATAGCCGATACATATATCAATAGCTACAACTCTTGGGAATACACATCTACATTTCCCACTGGATGCCACTGTTTGATAAAATTCTAGCAAAACAAAAACATGGAAAAATCTTAAAGATTTGTTGCTGAAAGAAGCCATTAATTCACATTAAAACCTGGATTCTTCAGAAAACATATGAAGCATGTTTTATTAAAATGCCTGGAGTACAATTACTATGGTTTCAGTATGGATTACATAAAATTAAAGACTGTCTGAGGAAATTAAAAAATAATTTAAACTTTATCAGATGGATTTACAAAAGTAAGGGCAGGATAGGATAATGAAACAAGTTACTGATATATATAAATAGAACATACTTGTTGAATACCACAGACGATTTTGCATATGAGTTTGTAATTTGAAAATTGCTAGTGAAGAGACTTACCGCTAAAATTATATTGTTTCACAGCTGGAATATTAATTACTCTTTTCATCTTCTTTATAATAAATCTACCTCAGCTTGAAGACTTTCATTTATTTCTAAAAGCTCCTAGTCTAGTTTTATTTTTACTGGAATTGATGACACTTTCACCACTCACTTTCAGTGGAGGTGATCAGGCCAACATGAGTATTTTGAACATATGGCTGTCTGACTCCTTGAAGCAGCATTGTTCAAGTGACAACAATCATTTTTGAACAATGATAGATGTTTTAGTACAAAATAAGAAATGGCCTCTAAAATCCAGGTTCTCAAAATGCAATACTGTCAGACAAGAATATATGATAAGGACGTAACAATAAGAACTAGAGATATGTGTGCAGTGAAAAAAAACAAACAGTGCAAGTGAAATGAACTCAGTTTTAAGAGATTATGTCAAAAGATCAGGTATTATCAGAACTTTTAAAAGAAACATAGGAAAAAATGATGGTGATAATACTGTAAATCTTATGCTTTATCTAGATTCCCATATACTCAGCACTTGTATGACATTTGAAAGTCTGTTCTTTCTTTTTCTTTTTTTTCCATAACATGAAGTTTCACATGAATTCTGACAACACAACATTTCTTAGTGTAAATGTTTCATATGAATTTTTTATATTTCTAAATACATTCCAAAAAATGTACCACAGCTAAGTATTCAGTTATCTTACAACAGGGATATAATATGATATATGCATATTTGGTGATCACATGAAGCAATCTTCCCCATTACTCTTTAGCATCCTGTAACTTGCATATCATTTTCTGATCTGTTTATATTATAATATTTCTAGAACTCTGAAAATGCATCATGCATCACTCTAAAATACATTCCTAAAGCTGACTCTCCTATGCTTGGTAAATGGCCTGAAGACAAGAATAGCAAATTTTACCTGTGTTAAAGATGTCTGTATACCAAGTCTGGGTTTTATCCAATACGGCAATTCACTATTTCAACTCTTGGTTTTCCAGATTGCTTTAAAACACAGATTGCACACTAAACCTTGAAATGATTGTAAACATTGGCTAGAGTAGTGTAATATACATTTCATGGTATTTTTTTGTCAGTGTCTTCTAGTATTGTAGAACAGAAAACATTTAGTGTCTTGCTTGCAGGCAGACAGAATGCTGCTGTTTCAAGACTTTGTTCAGCAGAGAGAGTGCTGGCATGGGACAGTCTGGGTTTGGCTGGGAGGTGGGATAGTAGAAGTCAAGAATTGGAAACAGAAGAAGGAAACTGACAATGGAGTAAAAAATGTGGAAGACAGACTCAAAAACAAGAAAAAAGGAAAGGTCAAGTAATAAGTGAAAAATAAAGGAGCAGAGAAAAGAAAAAGGAGAAACAAGATTACAAGTGTTTTATAAAACAGTATTTTTTAATGATTTTAATAATGATTCTTATCTGCATTTATTCTGTGGGTGGACTTGTTAAGGTGATACACTATCTCAGGCAGAACTAAAGTGTGTGCTCTGTATTTTTATCTACTTATACATATACATATTTGTCTCTGTGCACATGTGTGTATATATATTTAACTATGCCATTCAATATATGAAACAGTCCCACTTTCCCCATCAAGCTGTCTGCAGCTGTAATTTTGTTTCCTTAATTAAAAGTAAGTGTACCTAAATAGAGAAAGAAACAAAAATAAAAATAGGAAACTTTGGACATTGTATGTTACAGGTTAAAAAGAAAAAAAAAAAAAAAGGAAAAGAGAGTCACACATACATACATATTTCATACATGTGATTGCTACTTTAAAAGTCTTCCAGGCACTGATCCAATGTACAAAGAAATGAGCAGGAATTCTTCACTGAAATTCAAGGAGTTTGTGGGATAAAACAAACACAATTTTTCACATGTACATGTACATCTGAAGTTTTCTGTAATTTTAAATGTCAACTTTTCGTCAGTCTGAATTAAACTATAATTTACTGAATCAAAACACTAAGGAGAAAAAAGTATAACAGTCCTATTTTATAATTCATAACTACTTTGAATGCACTTGACAACATAGTTCCCCTATTTCATTTCCATTTAATGAAGCAGAGTTTTTCAGAGAAAAAAGCTATATTTGACTGTGTTTCATGATAGCATCAGAGTTAACATGAACTGGTTTAATGGGGATAGGGAAAGAGAAAAACTAACTTGAACAAGTCTTGGGCTGTGGTATTTGTTAAGTTTTGATCATATTGCTTTAAAGACAAAATGATATAGAAATAGTCAAAAGGATTTCAGAAAGAATAGCAAAGGTGATGTGTTTTTTTGTCTCTGGTGTTGACTATAGTTCTAACCTCAGTGCTGGAGATATTAGGGATTATTAGTCCAGTAAATTATTTGAAAGTTTATGTTTGTTTGTTTTTTTCAGTGTTCAATGAATAAACAGGTCAATGAGTGATAGTGAATGCACAATAGAAAATACATGCATTAAAAGACTGATAAACTATCTTTTTAATTCTAGTTACTAGAAGTAGAATCTCCACTGTAGGATATTAAAAAATGCAATTATTTGGTATGTGTTTTGTACTATATATTGTGTTCCTGTTTACCTCTGTAAAACATTGACTGTCTGATACAAGATAGCATTAAGATATACCCATCAAGATGGACAGGTGTACTCTGAGAGGAGAGCAGATTCATGTCAGAGGAGCTTGAAACAGGCAGAGCAAGCTCCTGTATTACAGGAACTGAATTTGCAGACATTTATACCCTGTGCCACTGGTCATGACCAAAGAGCCAAAATGCATGAGCAGTGAGTTGTTCATGCATTGCAGGAGGCATGTGGTGAAGAGGACGGTCCAGGTGAATAAGCCATAGCAGGGCCTGAGCATTACATTCAGGGCACCTGTGGTGGTTTTATCCTGCTGAGCAGTGGAACTCCACCACAATCGTTCTCTCACTCCCCCTGCTCAAAGGAAGAAGAGGAGAAGATACGATGGAAAAGGGCTCAAGGAGTCAGATAAGGAAAAGAAAGTTGCTCACCAATTACTGGCATAGGCAAAACAGACTCAACATAGGGAGATTAATATTATTTATTACCTATCCCTAGCAGACCAGAACAGTGAGAAACTAAAAGTAAACTAAAAACACCTTCCCAGCCTCTTCTACCTCCTCCCCCCGAGCAGTGCAGGGGAATGGGGGCTGCAGTCAGTCCATAATGTTTCGTCTCCGCCACTCCTTCATGGTCACTCTGCCCCTGCTCCAGTGTATGGTCCCTCCCACGGGATTCTGTCCTTCCCAAACTGATCCTACATGGCCTTCCCACAGGCTGCAGCTCTTCAAGAGCTGCTCCAACATGGGTCCGTACCACGGGGTCCATCCTTCAGGAGCAAACTGCTCCAGCACGGGTCCCCCACGGGTGGCAGCTCCCACCGGATCACCTGTTCCTGCGTGGGCTCCTCTCCATGGGCTGCAGGTCTGGCCCGGAGTCTGTTCCTGTGGGGGTTCTCCATGGGCTGCAGCCTCCTTCAGGCCAGATCCACCTGCTCCACCATGGGCTCCTCCATGGGCTGCAGCGTGGAGATCTGCTCCATGTGGTACCCCATAGGCTGCAGGGGGACAGCCTGCTCCACCATGGTCCTCACCATGTGCTCCATGGGAACTTCTGCTCCGGCACCTGGAGCACCTCCTGCCTTCCTTCTTCACTGACCTTGGCGTCTGCAGGGCTGTTTCTCTCTTCTCTCTCTCTCCCAGCTGCTGTTGTGCAGCATTTTTTTCCCTTCCTTAAATCTGCTCTCCCAGAGGCACAACCAGTGTCACTCATTGGTTCAGGTCTGGCCAGCTGCGGGTCCCTTTTGGAGCTGGCTGGAACTGTCTCTTATCTGACATGGGGTAGCTTCTGGAATCTTCTCACGTAAGCCACCGCTGTGGCCCCCTGCTACCAAACCCTTAACATGTAAACCCAGTACAGCATTGCAGGAATCAGCAAACAATGAAGAGGCATTGGTGAGGATACAGGAATGATGAATGAAAAAGAAGAAAAACAAGGCATGCTTAAATACATGCCAGAAAATACTACTGTAGACTAAATACACTGAAAAGAAAGAACGGGTTTGAATTTCCAGTTGAAGATCATTTCAGTTAAAGCTTCTGTTTGGTCTTAAAATATCAAATAAATTACAAAAATAAGAAATAAGATCTGATTCTGAAAATATTCTTGTGAGCAATATCTATTACATGAATTCTGTAAGACTGAACCAAGGGTAGCAGTACTGTAAATGGTCAAAGTTAGTGTGCTGATCATCCCTGCAATGGCTGAAAAGCACTTCTGCATGTCTGACATGTTTAAGAAAATCCCTTTCATATTACCCTATTTTAATAGTTTCTAAAATTACCTACCTAAATTCAAGGCAGTTATGAAATCGAGCTATGTGATCAGATTTTGTTCGTTCTGTTTATGCACAAAATAATAATAGCTTCTGTGCTGTCATTATTTGAAGTTAAAATTTTCTTTTTTTTCTCTCTTTTTTTCTGGTATAGAAATACATAAGTCCTCACTGACCCGTCTTGTCATTTAAACATATTCTAGACCTGCAGTTGCTTATATTATCCTACAGAGGGTTTTTTTTGTTGTTGTTGTTGTTTTGTTTTGGTTTTGCTTTTGTTTTGTTTGTTTGTTTTTTTGTCTCTTCAACAATTCACTAAAAAACTTCACCTGTAATGAAGAAAATTGTAAATAAAGAGCTTTCAGTATAGGATGAATGAGGTACAGTCTTTCATATTTGTCTGTTCTTTAAAGTAAGTTAAAGTAATTCTTAGAGGGAATGTGGTTACCATGTAGCATACGAGTCCAGTGCAAGAAGGAATTCCAGCTTTCATCTCAAGCAAAGCTATGCTGTGGCTTTCAGGACTCAACTAGAAACAAATCTTTCTATGACATTTCCGTATCTTTTTATTGACAAATATATATTTGTAATTTGTGATGATGCAAAATATAAGGATATATCAGTGTTTTCCTTGGCAACAATATATATATATATTTTGAAAAGTCTGTCTATTGACTTAAATACTATTAAAAATTAAAATATTAAAATGGATTTGTGACTTTACTCTTGACATAGTCTATCTGAGCCATGGTTTAGTGTAAGGATTCTCAGACAATAAAATTTGTCATTTTGATGCACGTCGATGTCAGTGGATTGATTTTTGGAAGATAAGAAAATGATCCACCCAATGTTTAGTCTGAGTTCATAGTATTTATTGGAAAATTTAAATGATCATTTTTAGGGATAATTTATTATATTTTGATATATTCATATATGATATAATCTGTACTTGAATGGTAGAATTTAAATAATCAAAACGGAAATTATTAAAAACAAGTTTTATTTTTCCTGCTATTTTTAAGATATGAAGAACAAAATTGAGAGCCCAATGAAGCTCAGCTCATTATATTAAGGTATTAAAAAACCTTCCTTATTTAAAGTCTCTACAAAAAAAAAATATATATATATATATCCATATATTGATTCAATTCATTGTTAAAATTAATATCAAATCTACTGCAGGTCTTCAATATGGAGAAGGGAATTTTTATAGCAGGGGTTAGGGAAAACACATCTCAAGAACTTAAAACTCTAAAATAAATTCTACTCCATGACCTTAATATATTAAAGTTATTAGGAGATCTGTCATTACACTTTGGTGATAAAACAACGGCAGTTCTCTTTCTGAGCAAATGCTCTACAAATGAAGCAATATTTTTCCAAAATTCCTTTTCCTGTCTTAAGCTACCTTGTCTACCCTAGATATTGTTGTTTAATCTGTTAGTACTCAAAGATATTACACAAGCAGATAAATTAACCATAATCCCTGCCTCCAAAGAGTTTCATTACACATAGGTATAATGATATGAGAGAAGGCAAAAAGAAAGAATTAGCAGGGGATACCAGGAGATAAGGAAGGAAATCAACTATGAAATCCTCAGTTTTACATAGTTTTCTATTTAGTTAGATTTTTATCTTTCACAGAGGAATAATACAATAAAAACAGATGGGAGCTGTGGAACAGACGAGAAAGCTGTGAACACGAGGAGGAAAAAGAGAGTCTGTAGCCAACAGATAGGGACAACTGAGGGAAGGACATGTAAAATGAAATGTGTGCCTTTAAGAGGTTTGCAAGAAAACCGGTTGCAGTCAGTGATGTGGGAAAGGTACATGATATACAAAGCAGATCTGTAAGAACATAGATATATGACAAAGCAGGCAGCTATCAAATTCCACAGCTTTGAGGATTTCCGATCACAAAACCCACCGGGCAAAGGGAAAAAGTCTGAGGAGAATCATCACATGTCTGTGAAGCCATAGGGACAAAGCTGTGAAAAAAAAACAAATAAATAAAGGGGGTGGGGGAGAATATTATATTAATATGAAATTATTTTGGGACTTGGAGGATATTTGTTGCAAGAAATAGAACAGCACTGTCAGAAGAGCTAACTTCTGTGAACATTAAGAGATTCAAAAAAATGGGCAACGCCGGTTAATCTGGTTTCTTCCTATTGCTGTTTTGCTGTCTCCACTCTATTTTTTCAAACTGGTTTTCCTAATAGCAATGAAGGTCTCCTGCTATGACGGAGGGATGCTTCGATATGTTGCAAAAGCATCTGTGGAACAATCTGTGAGAGAGTGTTTCAAAATGTATTTACAACACTACAGAATTAGCCAGCAAACGCGCAAAGCATCAATGTATTAATATAGCTTCTGTTTAGAAGCTTTCTTTGGATTATTCCTGCTACCTCTTAAAGTTTTTGCAATTGCCCATTAAGGATAGCAGTGGAAAATGTAATGTCTGCTTTGCCTTTGCCTTCTCTAAAACCACCCAAGTTTGCTGAACTGCTTTTTGTCTTGATTATACACAGTGCAAACATACCAGATGTCCCACGGCAATATACAAATTCCAGTCATGGAAAAGAACTAAATATTTCTCTCATAGAGTCACAGAATCACTGAGGTTGGAAGGAACCTCTGGAGACCATCTTGTCCAAACCCTGCTCAAAGCAGGGTCAGCAAAAGCAGGTTGCTCAGGACAGTATCTAGCTGGGTTTTAAATACCCCCAAGTACAGATACTCCACAATCTGTCTGGACAACTTGTTCTGGTGTTCGATCACCATTATAGCAAAAAAAGTTTTACATTTGTGTGTTTTGTTTTTTTTTTCTATTTCAATCTCTGCCCATTGGTTCTTGTCTTAACATTGGGTACCACGGAGAAGAGCCTGGATCCTGTTTTATTCCTCCCCATCTGCATTGCCTATGAGTAAGAGACCTCCTAAGCCTTGTCTCCAGGCTAAGCAGATACAGCTCTCTCAGCCTTTTCTCGTGCTACACATGCTAGAGTCTCAAAGACGATTATCTGCTGGCCTCCTTTGCCACAAAGTTGGATGGTCAACTTGGTGTCCAACAGGATCCCCAGGTCATTTTCTGGAAAGCTGCTTTCTAGCTGATTGGCCCCCAGCATGGACCCAAACATGCCTGGAGTTGCTGCTCCCCAGGTACAGCATTTCCTGACATTTCCTCTTTCCTTCATGAGGTTCCTCTCTGCCAATTGAGGTCCCTCTGAATGACAGCAAAACTATCTGATCTACCATACAGGAAAAAAATTCAACTAAGTCTCCAATACAGTTAGACCATCAATGGTATATAACACAATTCTCAAGAGAGCTGCAAGCATGCTAGCAGTTTGACAGTGGACATAATTTAAAAATTATTTATATGTACATTTTGGTAATATATATATATATATTTACATACAACAGTATTTGTGGTCCCCAAAGGAGTTTTTCAACGTATTTTGATGAAGGCTGACATTTAGAAAGCTCCTTTTGGTAAAGTTTATTGTATAACAAACGACATACTGTGATTTCAAACATGTTTTTGCATTTGATAGATTTATCATTGCAGCTATTTAGTTATTTTTCTGTAAATCAGACCCATGAAATATAACAAGATCTAAAGTGTACATCTGTCTCTTTACATTGATAAAGTAACAATAGTGTGTAAGAAACCCATGCTGTGCCAATGAGAGATAATACCCCTGCAAACTGTGCAGAAAGATGAATCCCCTGAAGTCTGAGCTATTAAGTTTATGTGGGACAGCCAATATGCTCTAGTGGAATATTAACAAGACAAAATGGCAGCAGGACATTTGATTCCCTGAAACTGGAGAACTAAAACAGAAGAGGCAGGGAACGAGCTACGAGAGAAACAAGGGACATGCCCTTTGCTTCCCATATGGCAGACAACTGATCTCACACCCCAGAGTAATACATAAATTGCAAAATACTCTGCCTTATTTGTTCTTTCATTTTTCCGTTGCTAGAACTTGTAGCTGTTTGTTGAGTTAAAATTATAGATGCTTAAAAAAATATGAAAATGTTGTCAAGTAGTTGGTGAACTGACAAAAACATATCACAAAAAAAAAAAAAAACAAATACATCATACAATAAATTCCAAACATAGCAAATAATCTGTGCAGCAATTGTTATTGTCAGAAGCATCTGATTCTTAATTATAATATTTAGTACAAGTGTTGTGGTTTAACCCCAACAGGCAGCTAAGTACCACACAGCCAGTCTCTCACTCTCCCCAGGTGGGATGAGGGAGAGAATCAGAAAGGTGAAAGTGCCAGAACTCATGGGTTGAGATAAAGACAGTTTACTAGGTAAAGCAAAAGCCATGAGCACACGCAAGTAAAGCAAAACAAGGAATTCATTCGCTATTTCCCATCAGCAGGCAGGTGTTCAGCCACTTCCAGGAAAGCAGGGCTCATCACGGGTAATGGTTTCTTGGGAAGACAAACATCATCACTCCAAACATCCTCCCTTTCCCCCTTCTTTACCCTGGTTTTTATTGTTCAGCATGACACCATCCAGTATGGGATATCCCTTTGGTCAGTCTGGGTCACCTGTCCTGGCTGTGTCCCCTCCCAGCCTCCTCGCTGGCAGGGCAGCATGAGAAGCTGAAAAGTTCTTGACTTAGTGGAAGCATTGCTCTGCAACAACTAAATCATCAGTGTGTTATCACCACTATTTTCATCAAAAATCCAGAACAGCATAATACGATCCTCTATTATAATTTCTTCATAATAATATGAAGAAAATTAACTCTAACCCAGCCAAAACCATGACAACATATCTCTGTTTATTTAATTTTCTTTATTTATCTAAATTACATCATCTAACTGTAGTGGAATAAAGACATTTACACAAATCTGTAAAGCTGTGATTATTCTGTTTGTCCACATTGAAAGAAAACAGATATGTGCTGAAGAAAAATCACATTCTTTCATTAGAAGTTCAAAATTTGTCTGGTGGTCATATTTTATACTAGTGACTAGTAGAACATCCTTTATAATGCATACGTTTGGGTGTATTTTTGATTTAAAAATTGTTCTTCAAAGTAAATGATCTATGAATGTAATTATTTTAAAAATACATGCATCTTCAGCATGATAAACAACTACACAATAAGAAAAATAAATTTGTTTTCTTATGTTCTTTTCCTCCATGCCCTCTTCCCCAAACCTCTTTTTAAGCACCTCTGCCTAAAAATAAAAACCTGTGGCATCAGTGAACCCTCATTTCCTGACATAAGAAAAAAAAAAAAATCAATTTTCAGGTAAAGCAGACCTTCTTCTTCTTTTTAAAAATAAGAAAGCCATCAGCAGAGTGACAGACATGTTAGCACTTTTGAATAAGGAATCTGTAGCCCATAAGCCGCACATTGGTTTCAGTATATTTAGAAGCAACTTCTCATAAAGATACACTGCTGGGAAAATCAAAGGATGTTAGAAAAAGATATATTTCCAGATATGTTTTTCTTGTCCTGCAGGTGGTGAGATACAGACAAAAATTAATGTGTAGAATATAACTGAATATTTTTCACATTTCTTGCAGAAAGTTTTGACTTTGCATGCCATAGTATTAATGCTGTGTTTTGCTCACCGACATATTTAGTTGATTACAGCAGCAGTTGTATATGGGATAAGATGGAATCACCAAGACACTACTATACTATTGTTGCTGTTTGGTTTTGTGGATACATTGGGTGTGGGCCGGAAGTGGCGTAGAAGTAGAATGCATGGTTAATAGTCTTCATTCCAGGAAATAAATGCAACTGTTAATACTATTAGTAGCGCAGATTTACCCTCTGCCAGGTCTGAAAGGGAAGCTACAGAGCTGCATGTTCACCAATACGTTTGTCAAGTCAATGTGTATGTCTTGCAAGTCAATAGAAGGGATGAAGTGTTCTTCAATCTATGCATCTATGGTGTAACAGATGTATGCCATGTTCATTAACAAATTGTTTCTTTTCTTTTTTTTTGTTTTTGTTTTTGTTTTTGTTCTTAGCCAAATTACAGGAGTGTCTAGAATATGACATATAGATTCTCCAAAAACCTGTCAAATCATTTGAATAATATCAGACCAAGTCACTTTATTCCATCATTTTTTGGGGGGTAGGATATCTTTATCATTTGATCTTATTTAAATTGTAAATCTATGAACAGTTTGAAGCAAAAATAATATTATAAAATATTAAATAAAGTTCCTAAGTTTGGAAAAGTTGTAGTCATGCATTTCATCCATTTATTTAAAACCCATTACTTTAAAGGAATGTATCACTGGTTTATTTCCAGAATAACTTACAAAAATATTTACAACAGATGTAACAAAAAAAAAAAAAAAAAAAAATCCTAACTCAGTATTTTTTGATGTCTTACTACTAGCAGTTCCTTTCCTTTCCCTCTCAGATTCTAAAACTGCATCTCCTCTGCTGGACTGATTATTGGTCCAAATTTCTCTGACTGCTCTTGTGAACAGGGTTGGATTATTAATTGCTGTCTCTCTTGGACTAATTACTGTTGGGCTGTTTCTCAAAGAGTTACAGAGTATATGGATAATGGAAAGGCTGTTACCATGGTCCAAAACCCATAAGAAATGGGAAAACATTGGAAAGACGGGGTCTAAAGGATACCTACAGCTAAGCCAATCACCTTAAGCTGTCTTCTAACACTCTATACCTTAAAAGTAAAATTCATGTCTTCTCAAGACTTCTCTAAAATATAAAAGAATCACCCCTAGGAGATGTTTATTTCTTTGACTGTAAAGTGAGTCTCAATCACTTGCATGATTAACACTCAGGCTTCTAAAGCACGATCAGTTGAATTCCATGCATGACAAACTCTTCTGTATTACTTCTGACACATAAAGACTCCTTAGCAGATCCTTTCACAAGAGGAACAGATAGAATGAGAAAATGCCTCTGTTCTAAGTCAAATTTACATGTTTCTTTAGCTTAAATAGAATGGGATCGTGTGCCTAGTGGTGAATGGAAATGCAATTTTCTCATAGGCTATGAGCTGAAGAGTTGAAGGAAAGCATCATGGTTGCTTATAGTCATAAGACAACTGTTATTATGGTAAAAAATGATCAACATGAATCTTTCATATTCATATGGAGGATTCATATGTAGATATTGAAAAAAACACCAGGGATTTTAATGCCAGATTTTCCAAAATTAGCACAAAAATCTTGTGGTGAAAAAAAAGGTAATTCAAATAGCAATAAAATAAGATACTAATTGCAATTTTAGTAATAAGTGAATGATGGTGGCTAACATTTTTGGATAAAGATGCATTAGAGTGTCACCGAGTTCTGACAAGGTTTTGATTATAAAAAAATCGTAAGATTACTGACTAATCTTTGCTGAGATGAAGCCTTTGTCTTTATTCTAGATTCTCAGAATTTCTGAATACTTCAGTCTTTTACTGAATAATTCCTGTTTTTTACTCATACCAGTCCCATTGAGCCAGTCACCTGTGCTGGACACTGGCTGCATGTTGAGACATGATTTTGTTCTATGTTCCACTCAGAAAAGCATGGCCTCAAAAATCCTTTCTTTATCCATTATTAACTGAAAACTGGGCTTCGGGGTTGCTGCTGTAGTGCAGTTTTGAGAACAAGAAAAGACAAAGAATGACAAAATTGTCTGCTAGCAGCCTTGAAAGAGGATGTCACTGNGTGCGCATCCTAAAATCCCGTAGAAAAAAAAAAAAAAAAAACCCTCTCTACTGATACAAAGCCTTTCTTCCTCCTCCATAATCAACGCCCTAGCAATTAGTCAGACTCATAGCAACTCAGAAATACAATTCAAATAATATATTTATATAGGCCATGAAAGTTCATTACTTGTTTTAAGAGCTTTATATACAGAAAAGGAGAGAATATGTTGTGAAATGTTATATTCTTTTGGCAAACTGTTCAAGAGTCAAGACAGAGAAATCTCTACTCATCCTATGCCTCCTATCCTACAGGCCTCAATGTAATAGTCATTTATATTTTGGCTGGAGGAGAAATAATATCCAAATATACATCTACTTTTCTGTCATGAAGATAGAAGGACTCTGTTCCTTACCTGCCTATGCAGACTCCAGTATATGCTTGAAAGCCATACACTTGGTAACTGTATTTCTGAACAGCTACAGGATATCTTCTACAGCTCTAATCCAAGGAGGGGATTTGTTTTTAAACTGCTGTAGTGAACAATAGCTATCAAATTAATCAAAAGTCCAAAACAGGAAAACAACAAAAGGAAAATAATTCATGAGTATTTGCTATTAAAATTTATTATGGTTCCCAAGGTACCTCGCAATAAGAAGATGCTGTCTTTTTTCAGGTCGATGAAAAAGTAACTAAAAATCCCACAAAACCTTAAGCTGATGAGAATAGACCTCTTTGAAAAATGTTATTTTTAAAGATTAACAAATCAACGTATGCATCAATAATGGCTTATGCCCATAAAATTAGTTTTCTTGTTTATTTTTAACTGACAAAGTTAAGCATGACAAGGCTTTTATTTTAGTTCTGGTACATGGGTATACACTAACATGGTTTATCTCTTGATAGCAACATTTTAATGAAAATATCAACAAAAATGTGATTGGGATACTCTAGATTCGAATCTTATTTTTTAATGCTGTATAGTGATTCTTCATTCATGTGGTTGCTGTATGTAAAAGTATGTGGTTGCTTAGTAGCTTGAATTTAATAGCTAGCTATTAATCTGAAGCAACTTCCTTGACTTCGATGACATTATTGACATGAATTTATTCACTCTGGATTTATGGGTAAGTAATTTGTATAGCCAACTAACCTACAAAATGAATTCTAAAAAGTTTATTTAGACATTCAGGAAAGGAAGGGTGAAACAGAGGAATTAATCTCACATAGGTTACATAAGCATGTAACTGAAGCATATAAAGGATAAGCCTAATCTTTCTACAGATTCTCTAGAATGGTAAGAGAAGAGTAAACTCTGCCTCAGCATTAGGAAGCATCCATTTTTCTTCACAGATTATATACAAAGGCTAGAATGAAAAGTGTCATAATTTAAGTATCTTGGATGTTAAATTTAGTTGATACAATTTATTCACACCATAGAAACTATTGGATGAATGAATAGATGATAAACTGATGCTGTCACTCAGCCTTACATCTGGAGATTTATCGGATGCTTACGAGTACAGGTATTCATTTTCTCTGGGCTTGTCACTTCATTCCCTGTATGTGCAAACATCATAGTTCCAACTCTGAAATGAAAGCTGTTTCATGCTGCTCATGTTGATCATAGACGTCATTTCTTCAAAGTAATCTGAACTGAGCATTAAAGTGTGGATTTTTATTTATTTATTTATTTTTGATAAAGAGTTCTGACACTGGGAATAAACCCTATAGAAAATGTAGAAGCAAACAAACAAACAAACAAACAAAAAACTAGAGTATTATAAATGGAAAACACTTATTATGTCATAACTTCTGCCACTTAAAGGATGTTCTTAGTAATTGGAACTGTACTTAATTTTAAATATCTTGTGTACACATTGCAGCAATTAATATTCCAAATACAGGAATGTTGTTAGTATTTTGGGAAGATCTCTGCTAATAGCATATACTAGAAATCATCGTTGTAAACAGAATTTAAAGAGTTATGACATAATAAGTGTTTTCCATTTATAATACTCTAGTTTTTTGTTTGTTTAACTTGACAAACC
>VXAL01003789.1:4179-19355 GCA_013399475.1 Chauna torquata | reverse complement strand
TTGTCCTTTTTCATTAATTCCATATCTGACAAATACAAAATAAAAACGGACAAAACATCTGCTTGTGTTGTCCCAATCAGCAGAAATAGACTAATGTATTATAAATACAGTCTTCCAGCCTGCATGTATCAGATTTCTTATATTTTAAGAGAGCAATTACTGACATGTATTCTTGCTGAAGTTATGATGCTTTAAGCTCCATGCTTTCAGAATACCTAAAGCATTTCTGAAACCTGAAGTTAAACACATACTTCTGTGGAACACAGACTATGCTACTCATCAGATTAAAATAAAATGTTCTTTTCAAATTGGACATCTGAAGTTTTTCAGGGTGGTTGAGAAATCACTGCAAAAAAAAAAGTTTGGTTTGTTACTAACTTGCGAGAATGAAAATGATATCCTTCAAAATAAATTTTGTGAATATTGTTGTTTTTAAACAAAATCCTTATTTTTGAATTTTAAAAGATGCATAAATAAATCTCCTCCTACCATACATGATTTAGATATCTCCCAAAGTTTGACCCATCTATTAACTGAAAATTCACAAGAAAGTTTTATTTAGTAGGAAGATTCTCATTCCTAAAATTAATAAGTTGTAACCATTTTATAGATATGTATACAGTATGACCGATTACGTTTTACATCTTTAACAGAAGAAATAGTGTAATACAATGAGCACTGACCATTTTAGGCAAGGGAATAATAAAATGATAGTATCTAGTACTTCAGTCCTACTAATACACTTTTAAATACTGCACCATATATTGTGGAGCAGTATGCTGCTCATTAAGGAAAAAAGTGTTTTGCATTCTTCTCAGTGATGGACTTGTTTATCTACAAATCCACTTTAACCATTGAAACTGACTGTAATAAGTAATTCTTTCTGACAGTAGAGATACAGTATCTAGTGCTAAGTAAATTTGATCATTTACTGACACCGTTGATAATCTTCCACTCATGAAAGTAAGCAGACGTTTCTGCTGTGTAATCCAAAGGGAATCTTATAAATACTTTTTTTTTGCTCTGAACCAGGAGCAAATTCTGGTTGAGATCCATACTGGTGAATTCCAAGAACAAACAGTGACCATAACAGTTCAGCTTTGAAATGGCATCCTCAGGGATAGTAATCCCAATAAGACTGTTTATTTAGCCCCAGTCTGGTTTATAGTATTTCTCTTTTTCAATTCTATCTTATACCAGAGTCAACAAAGAAGTAAGGATATTGTGTTTATAAGCCAACTTACTTCAATGAGAGTGGTGAATCTTTATCTGAATAGGCAAATAAAAATTGAAACAGCTCTTAGGTATAAACCCTGTCTTCTGTAGTGCTTAAATAATAAAAAGACTGTGGTAAAAAGTAAAACAAACAAACAAATAAACAAATATTGCTAGTAGCAATGAAAGTATTATATAACTATAAAAGAGCAGATTGAAGATAAAATATAAGTAGGAAAGCTGGCATGTTTGTTAGAAAAAGTGAGGAAGAGTGTAAAGGGACACATTATAAAATAGCTATGGAAGACAATACTATAAATGATCATATATTTTGAAAGGAGAGGGGCATTTCTCAAACTGAAAGAATTCAGTAAGTACAGCAAAATAAAATCCATAAGATCTTCTTGAATTAATAATAAAGATTTCCCTGCAGCATCTGTAATAATGTTATGTATACTATTTGTACATAGCATGCGCTTTGTGTATTTATTTCTCTATCTTAATCACTTTTGTGAAAAATCTAGATTTCAGAACAGAACACTTTACTGCTAAATTACTTTTATATCAAGTCTATGCAAGTCAAGGACAATTAATATGCTTATATGATATTTTATTTATCTTAGAGCTCTAAAAATGTTTTATTCATCTTACATGAAAGAGTTGTAGACTAAAATGAACAGATAAGAATTAAAAACAAGACCTCTTTTTCTCTTTCTGTATCATCCTTTTTCCACATGAGAATGAGGCTGACACGTGCACTTGGTGAGGCTGGCAGTCTTACCAGTACACATCCCAGTTTTGGAAGGAAAGTTGGAGTTTCCCATTCACATCCCACAGCCTTTTTACTTCAGCCTTTGGGAAGAAGGTTCTTGATTCTCCCCAAACAGAAGAGAGAAATCAGTTAAGATCTCAAACCACCTAATCACTTTTTCTTGCAACTGAATGTTATTTATAAATAAAAACAATTAGGTAGTTCTGCTGCCTCATTACTTAATTATGTATACTCAAGTATCTTAATTTTTTTAATAAAGATGTGATATCTTCATTTTTGGCTCCAATGGCAAATAAAAATATCCAGACTGAAAACAGGAAAAATCTCAGCTTCTCTTGTACTTATGAAATGCATTTGCCAAACAAACAACAGCAACAACAAAATGCTTTTTGCAGGAAAATGTGACAAATTCTTTCTTTCTATTAAATCTCCCTGGAAGAGATACACCTACAAGTGAGAACACAGCACAAAAAATAACCTCATGTCCAGTTTCTCAACAAATATGTCTGTCAGTCTGCTACCACAGGTCATAATATCTAGTTCAGACTATTAAACACACTGCAGGAAGTTAAGACTCTTGAGTCAAGCGATTTGCAAAGTGGCTGAACTCTTACAAGGTAATTGTAGAATTTGCTGAAATGTTATTCTGTTGTCTATATGTTACACTTATAAAATAAGAACTTTTGTTCTCTTATTTAAAATAAAAGAAATATTTTTCCATTCTTACTGATATCAGCCATCTTTCCTTTCCTAAGGATAAACTCTGTTCATTATACAGTTTTCCACCTTTATTGGCAACAATCCACTCTCCTATTGGCAACAATCCACTACTGTTGCAGTCTTCATTTCCTGTATTAAAAAGTTCATCAGAAACACATTGCATAAACTTGTTGGACTTGAGCTAGACTTTTCAGAATGGATATTCAAGTAGATAAATTCCGCTGTTATCAGCAAGTCTGAATTCTGCTACTTGTATGAAATAAGTACGAAGAAGGGAAGAGGAAAGGGGAAAAGACAATAAAGAAATTCTTACTCCTGTCTGTCCCACATAAAAACTGCTCAGTTCACATAGTTTACACAAAATCAGGATCTAAGCATTTAATTGATTTACTAACTGATACTCAGTGAACTATATATTCAGGATCAATATTGCCAAAACTACAGATAAACAGTGGTTAATAAACATTTCAAAATTTTTAAATATCCTTCGGTAACTTGTCTCTCCTCTCCCCAGGGTCTATCCCCCATACAAATCTTCATGCTTGCTTTTCAAGGTGATCCTTTTTTTTTTTTTTTTTTTTTTTTTTTTTTAATTGTCTTTGTAATTCCCTGGTAACTGTTTAATCTGGTTGATGGTTGCCTTCATCTTTCATGTGATCCATCTGGGGAAGATGCACTCCTTTTGGATGTCACATACACTGTTTATGCTCACAATGGTACAAGAGGTACATGCTATGACTATCTTCCTTTTCTTACTACCCAGATATTTTCGACAGGTCTATCTCACAGTGCACATTAGGCCTTTGATTTGTATGTACTCCTTTGCTTTCCACCATGCCTAGTCTTCTTGAATAGCTGTATATTTCTACAGGAATATACCAGTTATGCTCCTTAACCTAAAACTCTCTGTTATGCCAATTAACTTATAAATTTGCTTATATGCTAAGTCTTCTAGTCTATCCTGTTTATTTCATATTCTTTTTATACTGGCATGCATAATGTTAAACTTCTCAGAAGATTACCTCACTTTTTTTCCTGTCTGCCATAAGACTCTTCCATAGAGATCAAGAGCATGCCTTTCAGCATTTGCTTTTCCCCAGGCTCTTAGAGTTTATGCTTAGTTAAGGCTTTTTGTTTCCATCCACCATTGTTTACAGTTTACAGGCTTTTCCAATGACAGTACTCAGCCTATATCTTTGTGACGTTTAATAATTTCTGCTCAACTGTCCTTGTTCTTTCCCAGCAACATCAGACACCTAGTTTTGTCTTTCCTTACATATGCTCTCTTGTGTGGTTTAGAAAAAACTGCAGGTGAGCAACACCATGACAGTACTCAGTCTTTTAGTAACTGATCTTCTTACGGTTACTCCCAAAAGCACTGTAGCGTTCAGATGAGTGACCAGCACAGGGTCATTTCCGGAGGGTGGAGGTGGAGCAGGATACACTGTCTCAGCAGCTGTCTCAGCACATCATCCCGGGACAGTTGTTCAAGTCTGTGAACAGGTTCATCTCTGTCAGTCACTAGAGAGCTACCAGCAACTACTCTTCATCTCCTCTTGAGTGTTGGGACCATGAGTTTAGTAGGCTTTGGAGTTCTCTTTGCTTCTGTTCTGACACCAAGGTGGGATTACACCACCAGAACGTTACAACGTGTTGATTTCAGCCGTGGCAATGTGGAAAAGGCCTACCTCTGTGGACAGCTAACACAAGTTTTTTTTCCTATGTTGCAATACCTTCTTCTTTGCTGTTTATTCTCTAGTCAGCTCATTTACATTTCACTGGAAATTTCTGGGTGAGTGCCACAGGGAATTACCGTGATAACAAATGCTTCTGAAGCTGGACACCTAATGGTTTTCCAACTGTTTCCTAAAAGGATCTGGAAGCAACCTTACCTGACAGAAGATGTCTTCTTGTCCTTCATTGTTAGGGAAATGTTGACCACAGCCTCTGCAACTCCAGCCAAAATCTACACAGTGAACTGCAGAATCTGGGCACTTTTCTAGAAGAAGCTTTGGCACATACAAAAGGAGACAGACTTACCACTCGCTGAGGTGATCAGCTCCAGTGCAGGTGCGCTTCACAGCAGATCAGGGGATCACACTTGCAGGGGTATTCCCAGGGGAGCAGCAGAGACCCATCAGGAGCTGGCAGCTCTTGAGAAAACAGCTGACAAGGCATGGGCAGGGCCAGGAGCAAGAGCAGCCATCCCCCACAGCTACAGAAGGCAGCCCTAGGGAGCTCTTGCATGGTAGTCAGGGAGTGGCAGAGCAGTTTGCATGGGAGGGTGCCTCTTCAAAGGAAGGCCATTCCGCTGGCAGAGTGGGATACTCAAAGTGCACATTACCCAGCAACCAGGCACCTTTTTGTGGTAATTTGCACTGGTCAGGGCCACTCATCCTTCCTGACCCTGAAGGCAGAATTGTGAGCACTTGTCTTGGAACAATGACCGCAGCTCCAGCTGGGGAGTCTGCACCATCTACCCCAGTGCTGTCTGATGCCTCCACCTAGATGGAGCTGTGGAAGGAAGAGGTTGCAGTGCAGACTTCAGACAGCAGAAAGTGGCTAGACCTTTCTCCTGTGGCAGGGACAGGTGTCAGACCTGCCTGAAAAAGGTGTACCCAGGTGGAGGACTTCCTGCAGCAGGTGGCTGAGCTGCAGGAGGTGGTGAAAATGCTGTGTAACACCATGCAGGCTGAGGAGTTAGATAGCTGGATCCAAGCACAGTCTGTAGTAGACGTACGGCCCACAGCCAAACAGCTAAAAACTTCCCCACCAGTGCACACAGAAGGGAGGGACGCCAATAATGTAGAAGAATGGAAGTATGCAATGGCAAGGACCAGTAGGAGGAAGAGACTTCCTCTGAAACCTGAGGTACGCTTGCAGAACTGCCTCATGGCTCTACAGACTGAAGAGGAAGGGCTCATCACGTCAAAGGAGACACTGACACCAAGCCAGCCTGATCTGTTCACCATAGTACAACCAGCAAAACTCAGAAAAGGCGACCACTGATAGTTGTAAGCAACTCTCTTCTGAGAGGTATGGAGGCACCCATTAACCAATGAGACCCACTCTTAAGAGAGGCGTGTTGCCTACCAGGGGCTCGTATTAGAGATGTCACCAAAAGACTACCGAGCCTTGTACAGCCCACAAACTACTATCCACTGTTGTTATTTCATATGGGCACCAATGACACTGTCAAGAACAGACCAAGGCATATCATGAAGGACTACAGAGCCCTTGGAGCAGCTGTAAAATGCTCTGGAGGTGCATCTTCTCTTCCATCCTACCAGTCAAAGAAAAAGGCTGTGAAAGATCCAGCTAAATCCACCAGATAAATCCATGGTTGCAGGACTGGTGTTATAGCCAGGGATTTGGCTTTTTAGACCGTGGGATTGTCTTTGAGAAGCCTGGTCTACTGGGGGCTGATGGGGTCTGTCAGTCAGAGGAGGGGAAGAGCATCTTCAGTCACAGGCTTGCCAAGCTGGTGAAGAGGGCTTTAAACTGAAGTTGCCAGGGAAGGGAAATCTCAATCTACCCAATTCCTATCAGTTTCATGCCAGTGCCAGCAACAGATGTCCAGAGCCTGCAAAAGGATCACAGAACAGTGGGAGAGCACCTGAAGAAGGAATTCCAGCCACTCCAGCCAGTAAGTCATCTTCATCAAGGGCCCAATTTAAATTCCTCTGTGCAAATACACATAACATGGGGAATAAAAAAGAGGAGTTAAAGATGTGTGCATGCCTGCAGGTCTATGGTCTTATTGGTATCATGGAGACATGGTGGGATGGCTCCCATGACTGGAGTGTTGGAATGGAAGGATACAGGTTCCTCAGGAAGGACAGGCAGGGGAGGTGAGAAGAGTGTGTCACCCTCTATATCAATGAACAGCTGGAGAGCATGGAGCTTCACCTGGGGATGGGTGAGGAACTGANCCAGCCACTCCAGCCAGTAAGTCATCTTCATCAAGGGCCCAATTTAAATTCCTCTGTGCAAATACACATAACATGGGGAATAAAAAAGAGGAGTTAAAGATGTGTGCATGCCTGCAGGTCTATGGTCTTATTGGTATCATGGAGACATGGTGGGATGGCTCCCATGACTGGAGTGTTGGAATGGAAGGATACAGGTTCCTCAGGAAGGACAGGCAGGGGAGGTGAGAAGAGTGTGTCACCCTCTATATCAATGAACAGCTGGAGAGCATGGAGCTTCACCTGGGGATGGGTGAGGAACTGACCGAGAGTTTATGGGTTAGGATTAAGAGGAGGGCAGGGACAGGTGACATTAACCTCATGAAGTTCAACAAGGCCAAGTGCAGGGTTCTGCATCTGGGCTGGGGCAATCCCAAGCACAAATACGGGCTGGGTGGAGAATGGCTTGAGAGCAGACCTGAGAAGAAGGACTTGGGAGTGTTGTGGATCAGAAATTCAACATGAGCTGGCAATGTGCACTTGCAGCCCAGAAAGCCAAACATATCCCGGGCTGCATCAAAAGAATCGTGCTCAGCACGTCAATGGAGGTGATTCTGCTCCTCTACTCTGCTCTTGTGAGACCCCACCTGGAGCAGTGCATTCAGCTCTGGGGCCCCCAACATAACAAGGACATAGACCTGTTGGACCGAGTCCAGAGGAGGGCCATGAGGGTGGCTGGAGGGCTGGAACACCTCTCCTACGAAGACAGGCTGGGAGGGCTGGGGTTTTCAGCCTGGAGAAGAGAATGCTCCAGGGAGACCTTATAGCGTCCTTCCAATACCTAAAGGGGGCCTACAAGAAAGCTGGAGAGGGAGTCTTTATCAGGGTATGTAGTGACAGGACAAGGGGTAATGGCTTTAAGCTAAAAGAAGGTAGATTTACATTAGATATGAGGAAGAAATTCTTAATTATGTGGGTGCCAAGGCAGTGGAACAGGTTGCCCAGAGACATTGTTGATGTCCCATCTCTGGAAGTGTTCAAGGTCACGTTGTATGGGGCTTTGAGCAACCTGGTCTAGTGGGAAGTGTCCCTGCCCATGGTAGGGGGGTTGGAATGAGATGATCTTTGAGGTCCCTTCCAACCCAAACCATTCTATGATTCTGTGATTCTGTGATCAGACATATATGAAGATGAAATATTATTAGTGAGTGGAAATCTTTTTGCTTTTATTACACACACTTTCTTCCCTCAGATTCCCTCTCAAAATTTGCCTCTCTGCTGTTTCTGTTAGCTAACCTCACAGTTTATTATGCGATGTTAAAAAATAGTTAAAGATGTGATCAGAAGAACTGTATTTCTAATTATAACCGGTGTACAGATGGAATACTTAATTTACTATCACCAATGTTTTATCACTCAGGTGAAAGTAATACGATTTTATTGCTTACCAAATTCTATCTTGATCTTGAAGTTTTTTCTTTTGTGAAAATTTTCCATGAAAATTTTGTGTTGTGTAGCTATGAACTTTAAACTTTCATCCCAGGTGACTTCAATAATTTCCACAGAAATATGTGAGCTAAAAACATTATAAAGTTAAACCATATTAGTACAGATACCTGTGTCAAAAATGAAATTAAAAACCACAGTTTCAGTATCTTGTGTAAGATCTGTCATTCACTTTTTCATGCCTATTGTACAGAATAATGTCAATATGACCAAAAAAATTGTAATTTACTAAAGCAGCTTCATTGTTTCTTTTTTGCAGTTAGATTATGCTGTTATACCTCAACAGCTAAAAGAATGACTATAAGCAAATAAATAAATAAATAAATAAATAAAAATTGAAAATACTGTAATTTGTCAAGTTAAAAGCATGTTTTGTTGTTTTAAACACTGAATATAAATTGAAAGTAATTAGTCTTTTTAACTATATGCGATGTTTATCCTAAAGTAAGCAACCCACAGGAAGTTTCAGGGGCAGAGAGAGAATTTCTAAAGTTGAAATGTTATTCTAAAATGTGTACTTAGACTGTTAGTCTGGAAATACTGGAGGTTCTTCGAAGACTTTAAATTACACTTGTGAAATTATATGTAAATTACTTCACATATTTTCAATTCATACTGCACCTACTCTTAACGCACTTATGCTTTTATTGTAGTCATATGTCAGCTTTTTATTATTAACCTCCATTTTTAGTCAAGCCTAACTTAGCAACACAAGTGCCATGTGATAGGACTGACCATACACTGAAGTCATTTTCTTATTCATTTATTTATGCTAAACCTATTTGAATAAAAACATGAAGTATTTACGTTATGTTAAAAAAAAAATGTTTCAGTTATAGTACTTCTTCAAAAAAAAAAAAAAAAATTTCCAAAGTGCATCTCTTGTATCCATGAGAAACACTTTATTTTACAACCATCTTTTAGCCTAATCCTTTTCTTATGCCACAGGAATAATCCTATATAAGTCAAGTATATGTAAAAAGAGATTTGTTTACTCATGAAATTTTTACTGGCAGAAGTGACAGGTATTAGGAACATTCAGAACTGGCTGTAGAGGCTGTTGTTCCATGTTGGGTGATTCCCCCCTGCATTGTGTCTCCCTACCACTATCAGAGCTGACTTTCACTAATCACTAATTTTATTCAGATAATGCATTTATATTTTCACACAAGAACAGGAAGAACACAGTGAACAGCACAGCTGTTCAGTGTCTGTGTTTTTCTTCATTCCCTAGTTCCCATTGACTAAGAATGATCGCATCATGTTTTACTGTCAGAAATAAAAATGCAATAGTTAATTTGCAACACAGCAAAGCAAAGCCCACATTTAGCATAAAAGAGTATCTAGAAAACACATTGAGACAAGCTTATATATTTTAACAGTTTTCAAGTGCCAATCTTAGCTTTTTGCTCTTAGCTTTTTGCTCATCCTGCTCTTGCATGTCTGTGTTGGAAGATGCCTAGAAGTCACACACTGGAAGCATGGGTGACCCCAGACATGAACATGGTCCAGAGGCATCATGACCTATCCTTCACATGGAGCAGAAAGCCCAGTAAGTCACAGTGCAACAAATTCAGACGTGCGACTTGCTCCTCTTTTCCTCAGCATATCAAGCACCACTTACATTCTGTGCTGCTGTTGGGGATAAAAATGATGATTAGGATGTCTACAGGGGGTAGAAATGGGAGGTTTAAGTCAGAATCTCAAGGAGCACTACTCTCAGCTATAGCTAGTCATCACAGAACAGCTTACTCTTAAAAAGACTTGTTGAAGATCCATGGCCTGTGACAAAATGATGTTCGTCAGTGGGATTCACCACATAAGAGACTTGATATTGTAGCAAAGGGCAAGCCCGGGTGAATGAAAGAGGCACTGTACTAGACATTGAGCGGTACTGGAGGTAGTAAAGTGTACTTCCTGCTAGGAACAATTTGTAGTCTAAACAAACCAGACATATATAGGCTAAATATGGAAACAGATGCAAAGAATTTTCCGGGCGGGGTGGGGGGGAATGGGAGAAAGCTGCACAAAACACACACAAAAAGGCATTACTTTTACTGGGAATGGAAATAGATCTATTTACTTCTAGTTTGTCTTCAGTCAGGATATGCTATCCTTTCTATCAGGACAAGGCATACACCACCATTAAAAATCACATGCTTTTGTAATATTCTTAAGGATAGTTGCGCATCAAACCAGGATACCTAAATCCTCTATAACCTGATGTCTGGGAAAGATATAATCAAGGGTAATACTACATCTGTAACAAACTTTGCAGAAAAAAAAAATGACTTTAAGCATGAATGTACACTCTAGGCAAAAATGCAGTTAACACTGATGACGATTAACTCTATCTAACTGAATAGTGTCCAGCATTTGCCTCTCTAATTTGATAAGATTTTCTATCTGAGTGAGGCAAAAATAATTAGAAAGAAACATTTTAGGAGACTTGCATTACATAATAGTTGAGAGCAGACCAATAAGCCCAGTTACATTTTAAGTGAAATTTCAAAGAGAAAATACAACGGCATCATCCAAATCCACCATTCACATCCACCAGAGGAAATTCTTATTAGTGTTTACATACTTCAACAGAAAAGTACATTGAAGGGTATATTGTCAGCCTGATACTTGCTTATATTAATATTAATGGGAGTGAGGTTCATGTATCACAAACAATAGGTATGTAATTGTTAAGTGGTATGATATTAGTTTTATGGATTTGTGTATAACAAAACTTTCAATCTGTTAAAAAGCTATTTGGGAGTTACAAAAATAACCAAAGGGATACAGACTGTTACATAGAATTTATTTATATACCAAGGTTAAAAAGCTTTATTCAGCATAGTATCAATTCAAATGGCATCACAACCACTGACGGCCTTTATTTATTTCCTGTTCATCTCTAAGTATAGATTCTAGAAGAATATCTTCATGATATCGATAAATTGCTTAAAAACTAGCCTCCATAACATTAGACTTTCCTATGCTGCATCTAACCCCAAGATTAAAGCATCAGCAATGTCATTGATCTAGAAGTTAAATGTGCCATTGCCACAGATCCCTTAACCATTCAAGGCATAGACTTCAATTTTATTTACTGCCAAGAAAATGCATTTTGTCTATAAAATGAAACAAGTATCAATAAAATGTTAGTTTTAATTATTATAACCCAAAATACAACTTCCTTTTAATATACTTTCAAGGCAATTTTCCCAGTTCAATTAGCAAGAGATATATTGTTTGTAGTGTTTTTTTTTTTTTTTCAATTTTCTGAATTCTCTGTGCTTTATTCTCAAGAACAAAAATTAAACAACCTTCTCTTACCCAAATAAATTCCAGCTAGTTCCCAAAGACAATCAAAATACTTTTTATTAGGAATATTGTTATGATCTGAGTAATATTTTAACCAGATATATTCAGAACATCAGGTTAAGACAAAGAATAGTTTAGCATAAGGTAGTATAAATAAACCCATGAATAAAAAGCTTTAATACATACTTTACAGAAAGAAGTAACACAGATTTGGAAGTGTGAAAGAAACATCAAGTTAAACCTAAACCAAAGTAGTCTTGTACAAAAAAGAAATGATAAACTGGAGAAAAAAGAATAATATGTTTTACAGAATTAAGGTTAACAAAGGTAGGACAATAAAAGATGTTGACAGCTAGGGAGGGAACAAGTGATTTAAGATCTGAAGACAACTGCCAGTGAAGGCTAACAAAGTACAAGAATGGTTTGCCAAGGGAATAAATGCAGGTGATAAGTGATAAGGTTAAAAGTGAATAGGAGGTTGAGTTGATGGAGACAAATGACCTGTGGTGTGAATGGAGAAGTATGCACTAGACTGTGCAGATTAACATTGCTCAGAAAAAAAGGAAGTTAAAAGCAGTGTAATTTGAGGTGGTCATTAGCATATATTCAAGATGTTCCAAATGGTGCAACGGGAAAAGAAAAGGTCAAAGCTGAAGATGATATCTGAGGTAGCCTGAGTTAATCAACCAAAGTGAATTTCAGATTAAAGCTGGTTAATGGGTTGAAACACTAAGACTAGGCATTAAATACACTCAGAGACTCACAAACTAGAAATCATTTCAAGTTTTCAGATAAATAGCAAATAAATTTGGGAATACTAATGCAATTTTTAAGTATAAAGGAATCATAGAATGTCCTGAGTTGGAAGGGATCATCGAGTCCAACTCCTGCCTCCACACAAGTCTACCCAAAAATTCAGACCATGTGACTGAGAGCACGGTCTAAACGCTTCTGAAACTCCGACAGGCTTGGTGCTGTGACCACATCCCTGGGGAGCCTGTTCCAGTGCGCGACCACCCTCTCGGTGAAGAACCTTTTCCTGATATCCAACCTGAACCTCCCCTGTTGCAGCTTGAGTCCATTCCCTCAGGTCCTATTGCTGGTCACCAGAGAGAAAGGATCGACACCTGCCTCTCCGCTCCCCCTCAGGAGGAAGCTGTAGACCGCTATGAGGTCTCCCCTCAGCCTCCTCTTTTCCAGGCTGAACAAACCAAGTGACCTCAGCCGCTCCTCATATGTCTTCCCCTCTAGGACCTTCACCATCCTTGTAGCCCTTCTCTGGACAGTCTCCAATAGTTTCACGTCCTTTTTGTACTGTGGTGCCCAAAGCTGCACACAGTACTCAAGGTGAGGCCACACTAGCGCAGAGTAGAGCAGGACAATCACCTCCCTCGACTGACTAGCAATGCTCTGAAGATTCCCTCAGTGTCTGGAGTAAATTGTGCATTGCAATATGTTGACTAAAATCCTGGGGGAAAAGCTCGACCGTCTGGAGAAACCCAAAGAGCTTATTATTGCAGTATTGACCAAATTATACATAGATAAGACACTTTTGTACATGGTTTACAATAATAGCAATGGGACAAATCATGCCTGTGCTGGAGTGTATGAGCATGAACTAGCTGGTTATGAGAAGCTGAGAACTGAGCATAACAGCATGGAGGATCTTGTCCAATCCAGACACTGTTGCAAGGACCCTTGTAACAGAGACTCCTTTCACCTTCTGGATAGTGAATAAGCGCTATGTTCAGAGCTTTGGATTTCTTGTATTACCCTATGTCAAGAGCTCAATAATTCAGGATTTCTTAACAAATGTTCTGTGATTGTCTGTACATCAATTTCTTTTTTTTTTTTTTTAATAAAAGAGGCAAAAAAGATCTACGTATCTTTATTTTCTTCTGAGTATAACAAACACAATGGCTAAAAAAGACGGATTGCCCACCCCTCAAATCCAAAGCAAGTTGGAATTAATACCTTTCAAACACAGTTCCATAGCTGGTTTATCTCTCCTAAGAGGGATAGCTTGATGTTCAAGCTCTTGTAAGCGATTATGTTAGACTTATTTCAAATAATAAATAATAATCAGTCAAAACCTTTACATTTAAGTATTATTATTATTATCAATGCTATTATTTTTAAATTTTCAAAATCAAATACTATAAGGATGAAAACAATGCATTATAAAGTATTTCTGTAGGAATCAGCTGTTGGTGCTACTGAATGTTTTAGACTCTAAGAGTATATTCATTCATTTTAAGATGTTTCATCTGTGATACAGCAGTGAGGTGAAATATCCATAACATATATAGCAATATTTTGTGGCTTGTATTTTTAAAATGTAATTCCTTAAATCATTCCAATGCAGTTACCCTGATGATGATGGCTGTTTTCTTTGAACTAAGACCCTGAAGATGATATGCTAATAATTTTGTCAAAATTCCTGGTCTACCTCTGCAGCTGTAGAAGATCCTCAGGCAAATATTCTTACTGTTACAGTAACATGGTATATTGTTTAACAAAAAACGATGAGATCTACATAAGACACCAGGATGTAATAAACTACCCTCAGGTGAGGGAAAGTGTGAGAATGCTTTATGTCTCTCTGCTGCCGTAAAATAGTATCCCTACTGATCACATTCAGTGGTCTGAAGAGTCTGCCTGTCAGGGGCATATGCATGTCCCATGTCAACAGGAAGAGGTTGGAATAGTCCTTTCTGTTTGAGTTATGCTGTTGAGTTGTGACTTTCTTCTTAATTCAACCCTGATTTTTCGTAAGTATTAAAATGATAATCATTACTTCAAATTCTAGGCATCATTACTTTAAACTGCAGACTTGCAAAATTTTCCAATGGTAGAACACTCTGATCAACTAGTAGAATATCAATAGAACTTTTGTCACACCATAGTATATTTTTGTTTGTTTGTTTTTCCATAAATAAAATGCAATCACTTTGAATTTTAAAATGTTTGTACCTTAAATAATAATTGAGCTGTTCAGTCTTATGTATATCCCATTAGAGACATCTGCTATTAAGAAATATAAAATATGTTGATGCCTTTATTGGCCCAAACCATTTTGGCAAACTAAAATATAAACATTAACTTTTCTAAAGTGTTAATGCACTATTAGTGCTCAAATGAATAAGCCAAGTAGAAAAAATAATATATTTAATTTTATAGGAGTAGGAAGATAACTATTAAGTGGATTTCATTCATTAGAATATTAATAGGAATTCAAAACTTTCTATAGATATTTAACAATGAATTTGAAAGGAACAATATGGTGGCTAATACTGTTTTTTTTATTATTATTAATTTAAGGGCAAAGATGATTTTTACCATGTGCTACAATTTGATAATGATGTAATATTTTTATAGCTAATTTCTTAATTTTTTTTCTGAGAAGAAAAGCAATAGTATTTAGTTTCCTAAATGTTCCCCTTCTGATCACTCCTTCTCTCCCTTTTCTGATTTGAGATTTTTGTTTGGCATAGACTTTCATATGGCTCATTTTACAATGAAAGGATTCTTTGCTAAAAATCACAATTCTACATTGCATTGTAAATGAAAGCTTGCAATAAATTTAGTATACTTGTGGAGGCATAGATATAACTGATTTCCATCAGTTTTATGTTACCAGTTTTATCAGTTTGAACACAATTTCAGGAAGAAATGAAAAATATTTTCATTTTCCAAGTGAAATTAAAACCTCGCAATATTTTGATTTATATATATATGTT